>JAECWI010000043.1:0-340000 GCA_018150345.1 Drosophila equinoxialis | reverse complement strand
TCCGTGATGAGAATATAGTCCGAGTTCGAGTAATTGATAATCTTTCCAGCTGCTGCTGCTACTAGAAGTAGAAGGCGAAGAATCCAAACCCTAGTAAAGATAGAATACAGAGCAGAATAAGTACTGGAAGGATAATTATTTTTTCTTATCTTATGTTATCCTTGTGTACCTCCCTCCCCTTTATAAGAACCGTTGACCCCAAATCGGCTGCCACAATGACTTCCTCAAACAAAGGAGTTAGCTTGTTACCAAGTCTTTTATATAATTTCATAAGTACCTTGTCGCCTATTTAAAAAGTTCTATTTCTTCTGTCCGCGTTTTGTCTTTTCAGTAGCAGATCTTGCGCTTTAGATATGTTTTCTCTTATTTCTGCTTCAAATTCTGGTGGGGATGCATGAATTATGTCTATGTTTTATTATATTATGTTATGTTTTTTAATAACGACTAGGTGAATTGATTTATTGTATTCTATTTTTGCCTGAAGTATAATATCAGTAGTGTCATTTAATTGTTTTTCTAATTTCAACCATCTGGCAATTTCTGCAAGAGTACTGTGAAATCTTTCTACCTGTCCATTTGAAGTATTATGTAGTGGTGGCGAATTTACAATATCAACATTAAACCGGTTTTTTAAAAGAGACCTTATTGTTTCTGAATTCAGTGATGGTTTGTTATCGCAGTAGATAATTTTAGTATTAGGGTAGAAATTCATGAGCTGTAAGATGGGGGACTCAATATCTATTATCGTTCAGGTTAGAAAATACTTTTTATCTGTAGAAAAAATGTCAATATGGAGAATTTCTCCTACTTGATTAGGGACTGGCGTTTCGCCAATGTACTGTTTTTGTGGGTGTCGGTCATATTTTGCTTTGCTGCAAGTCTTACAATTTGCAACTACTTCGTTTGCTAGACGGGTCATTTTTGGGAAAAAATAGTCTTGGAGAATTTGTTTTATATTCTCTGGCGCTGCTCTATGTGCTCTTCCATGTTCTGCGACTATGATTTCTTTTTGCTCATTCCTATTATGAACATCGATGACCAATTTATTTGGGTGACAAAATTTGGTTGAAGGGAAAGTCTCAACTAGCTTGTTTTGTATAAATGCTAGTATCAGCAGGTCGCATTTGATTGCATTCACTACTTCTTTTTTAACCGCATCACACACTTTTTCTATTAAGTTTTCTCTATTCGAAAAGTGTATGATATGTCTTGTTTTTTGTCCGAACATAATAATAATTTTTTTAGAAGCTATAGTGCTTTCTTCAATAATTATTTGGTTCCTGAAACAATTAATCGGTTTTTCAGTAGACTCGATAGTGTATGTGAATGACAACTCCCTATGCATAGTGGCTAAGTCTGATGGAGCATCTTCTTCGAGAGCGTAAAGGTTTTGTCTTGATAGAGCATCGGCGACAAAAATTTCTTTACCGGGCTTGTAGAAAATTTAAGCGTTGTGCTCATCGATAAAGGATTTCCATCTCTTAATTTTTGCATTAGTGTTTTTATCTGAGACTGCAAATGTTAGTGGCTGATGATCGGTATAAATACTTAAATTTTTTACACCGTACAAATAGTTTCTTAGGGATTTTAGGGCCCACACTATTGCAAGTAGCTCACGTTCATTTGTGGCGAAATTTAATTCGTTGTCTCTTAAAGTCCTGGGAATCATAGTTATCGGCTTCTTGTTTTGTGACAAAACGGCGCCTAAGCCAGAGGACGAAGCAACTGTCGTCAAATCGAATGGCTTCTGGTAAGCAGGGTATAGGAGCATTATATGTATATGTATATGTATATGTATATGTATATGTATATGTATATGTATATGTATATGTATATGTATATGTATATGTATATGTATATGTATATGTATATGTATATGTATATGTATATGTATATGTATATGTATATGTATATGTATATGTATATGTATATGTATATGTATATGTATATGTATATGTATATGTATATGTATATGTATATGTATATGTATATGTATATATGTATATGTATATGTATATGTATATGTATATGTATATATGTATATGTATATGTATATGTATATGTATATGTATATGTATATGTATATGTATATGTATATGTATATGTATATGTATATGTATATGTATATGTATATGTATATGTATATGTATATGTATATGTATATGTATATGTATATGTATATGTATATGTATATGTATATGTATATGTATATGTATATGTATATGTATATGTATATGTATATGTATATGTATATGTATATGTATATGTATATGTATATGTATATGTATATGTATATGTATATGTATATGTATATGTATATGTATATGTATATGTATATGTATATGTATATGTATATGTATATGTATATGTATATGTATATGTATATGTATATGTATATGTATATGTATATGTATATGTATATGTATATGTATATGTATATGTATATGTATATGTATATGTATATGTATATGTATATGTATATGTATATGTATATGTATATGTATATGTATATGTATATGTATATGTATATGTATATGTATATGTATATGTATATGTATATGTATATGTATATGTATATGTATATGTATATGTATATGTATATGTATATGTATATGTATATGTATATGTATATGTATATGTATATGTATATGTATATGTATATGTATATGTATATGTATATGTATATGTATATGTATATGTATATGTATATATGTATATGTATATGTATATGTATATGTATATGTATATGTATATGTATATGTATATGTATATGTATATGTATATGTATATGTATATGTATATGTATATGTATATGTATATGTATATGTATATGTATATGTATATGTATATGTATATGTATATGTATATGTATATGTATATGTATATGTATATGTATATGTATATGTATATGTATATGTATATGTATATGTATATGTATATGTATATGTATATGTATATGTATATGTATATGTATATGTATATGTATATGTATATGTATATGTATATGTATATGTATATGTATATGTATATGTATATGTATATGTATATGTATATGTATATGTATATGTATATGTATATGTATATGTATATGTATATGTATATGTATATGTATATGTATATGTATATGTATATGTATATGTATATGTATATGTATATGTATATGTATATGTATATGTATATGTATATGTATATGTATATGTATATGTATATGTATATGTATATGTATATGTATATGTATATGTATATGTATATGTATATGTATATGTATATGTATATGTATATGTATATGTATATGTATATGTATATGTATATGTATATGTATATGTATATGTATATGTATATGTATATGTATATGTATATGTATATGTATATGTATATGTCATGTATAAATGTCAAAATATTCTTAACATAAGCTAGCCCTGACCTAGCCCTGACACAGCGATGTCAGCGATTATGCTGAATGGATTATGTTTCAACGTCGCGACGGCGCATGGAATGTTGACGGCAACGTATTGTGGAGTTTCATTAAACATTGTTGCAGCTTTGCTGGTCGTGCAGAACTGCAGTCGTTGACTTTGTCTGACCGGATGTGTTAACTCCTTCCTCACTAGTTTGAAGGCCGTCCTCGGTTTTCTCGTATCGAGATTTGTTGTTTCTTCTCTTTGCATTTTTGATGAACCTTGAAGACGACGAGACCGATGATCAGAGTGACAAGAGATGCTGCAAACATCGTAGGCCATATTGACAGTTTTTTTCCGATGTTTCCAATATATTAAAGATTCTCAAAGTTCAGCCTCTGAAGATAGGCCATGCTTAAAATCTCTCGGTGGCCAGCTATGTTTAGGGTTGCCGATATTGCTGGGCCTGGATGACGCCTGAGTATGTTTTTGGTATTTTCAAAGAGAGACCCATTCACGTAAATTTCCTCATCAAACGTCAGCAGGTGTATGCCGTGGATGACTCTATCCGTGTTGCTAATCATCTGTATTGTAGCTGTAGCTTCGTTGATAACGATGATACCATCGTCATTTACCATCAGCGGCTGTAATGGCTGGAGCGAGTCTTACAATGCTGTGCACAAGTTGTTGATTTCAGCTATTTCCAGAATGTAGAGGTGAGAGTAGCGGTGCAGTTTCCAATTGCTAAGATATTGCTACCACAATCTGCGATGTTGTTATTTTCTTCGAGGTCAAGTATCGTTCCATTATGTTGAACGGGGAATATGGTTATTTTCTTACATATTACGGTAGGATTTGGGTACTTGATAAGAAAGTGTACAAAATTATGATCTAAAAAGACTTTTACATAGGCTATTTCAATTAAATCTGTTATAAATAAATTTGTAGAGTGCTCATTTAAAATTTGACTTAGGTCATTAGAGTCAAGGATTGTTGGGTTTATAATTTGAATCTTTGCGAGCGTAATAGACAACATTAATGTTTCGAGTTCAAAGATTATAATTCTATTTCTTGTGAGTAATGCTTGTATCGATCTGTTTCTCTTTTGCAAATCTAATTATTTTATTTACGGATTCTGTTAAGTTATTACATTTTTCTTGTACTTTTGAATTTATAACTGCCTTTTGCTCAATTGAGTCAGTTAGTTTTTGCTGGTGAAATTTCACATTTTCGAAGTCATCAAAGTCAGGAGTTCCTTTAAAGCTGTTCCTAAAATTTTTATACTCCTAGCTTGCCTATGGTGAATATTAACTGTTTCTAGCAGTGTCCTAATATGACCTAAATCTGATTCAAGAATTTGTCTCATATGAGACTGTGGGAATTGTGAATTCATAAGTGAATTAGTTTCCTCGGCAATTTCCGGGTACATTGTGAGATTAGAAGAATGTCTTAAGATTTTAAATTTTTCCCAAATAACTACGTTTCCGTCCGTGATGAGAATATAGTCCGAGTTCGAGTAATTGATAATCTTTCCAGCTGCTGCTGCTACTAGAAGTAGAAGGCGAAGAATCCAAACCCTAGTAAAGATAGAATACAGAGCAGAATAAGTACTGGAAGGATAATTATTTTTTTCTTATCTTATGTTATCCTTGTGTACCTCCCTCCCCTTTATAAGAACCGTTGACCCCAAATCGGCTGCCACAATGACTTCCTCAAACAAAGGAGTTAGCTTGTTACCAAGTCTTTTATATAATTTCATAAGTACCTTGTCGCCTATTTAAAAAGTTCTATTTCTTCTGTCCGCGTTTTGTCTTTTCAGTAGCAGATCTTGCGCTTTAGATATGTTTTCTCTTATTTCTGCTTCAAATTCTGGTGGGGATGCATGAATTATGTCTATGTTTTATTATATTATGTTATGTTTTTTAATAACGACTAGGTGAATTGATTTATTGTATTCTATTTTTGCCTGAAGTATAATATCAGTAGTGTCATTTAATTGTTTTTCTAATTTCAACCATCTGGCAATTTCTGCAAGAGTACTGTGAAATCTTTCTACCTGTCCATTTGAAGTATTATGTAGTGGTGGCGAATTTACAATATCAACATTAAACCGGTTTTTTAAAAGAGACCTTATTGTTTCTGAATTCAGTGATGGTTTGTTATCGCAGTAGATAATTTTAGTATTAGGGTAGAAATTCATGAGCTGTAAGATGGGGGACTCAATATCTATTATCGTTCAGGTTAGAAAATACTTTTTATCTGTAGAAAAAATGTCAATATGGAGAATTTCTCCTACTTGATTAGGGACTGGCGTTTCGCCAATGTACTGTTTTTGTGGGTGTCGGTCATATTTTGCTTTGCTGCAAGTCTTACAATTTGCAACTACTTCGTTTGCTAGACGGGTCATTTTTGGGAAAAAATAGTCTTGGAGAATTTGTTTTATATTCTCTGGCGCTGCTCTATGTGCTCTTCCATGTTCTGCGACTATGATTTCTTTTTGCTCATTCCTATTATGAACATCGATGACCAATTTATTTGGGTGACAAAATTTGGTTGAAGGGAAAGTCTCAACTAGCTTGTTTTGTATAAATGCTAGTATCAGCAGGTCGCATTTGATTGCATTCACTACTTCTTTTTTAACCGCATCACACACTTTTTCTATTAAGTTTTCTCTATTCGAAAAGTGTATGATATGTCTTGTTTTTTGTCCGAACATAATAATAATTTTTTTAGAAGCTATAGTGCTTTCTTCAATAATTATTTGGTTCCTGAAACAATTAATCGGTTTTTCAGTAGACTCGATAGTGTATGTGAATGACAACTCCCTATGCATAGTGGCTAAGTCTGATGGAGCATCTTCTTCGAGAGCGTAAAGGTTTTGTCTTGATAGAGCATCGGCGACAAAATTTTCTTTACCGGGCTTGTAGAAAATTTAAGCGTTGTGCTCATCGATAAAGGATTTCCATCTCTTAATTTTTGCATTAGTGTTTTTATCTGAGACTGCAAATGTTAGTGGCTGATGATCGGTATAAATACTTAAATTTTTTACACCGTACAAATAGTTTCTTAGGGATTTTAGGGCCCACACTATTGCAAGTAGCTCACGTTCATTTGTGGCGAAATTTAATTCGTTGTCTCTTAAAGTCCTGGGAATCATAGTTATCGGCTTCTTGTTTTGTGACAAAACGGCGCCTAAGCCAGAGGACGAAGCAACTGTCGTCAAATCGAATGGCTTCTGGTAAGCAGGGTATAGGAGCATTACATCTTCGGAACTTAAGATATTCTTTAATTTCTCGAAGGTGGCTCTATGCTTTTTATCAAGCTTAACAGGAATTTTTTTCGATTGTCCCGCACTTGTTTTACCATTATCACCGTTTAGCATGTCTGTCAATGGTTTTGGCTATAGATGCAAAATTTTTTATACAGCATCTGTAATAGCTCGCTAGACCAAGGAATGATCTAACTTGGAACAGGTTGGTAGGCTGTTGAAATTTGCTAAGTGCTTCAACATTGCTGGGATTAGTTGTTATACCGCAACGGGAGACCACAAATCCAAGATACTCGACCTTTTCTTTAAAAAAGTGAGATTTTTCCCGTGATTCCCTCATGTTAGCGTTATACAATTTATCTAGTACCCAGGCGATGTGGTTAACATGATTTCGCATATTTTCAGAGAATATGATCACGTCATCCACGTAGACGTAGGATGACTTCCCAATCTGTTCTCTAAGTACGTCGTCAATTGCTCGTTGAAAAATTCCGGGGGCATTCTTCAAACCAAAGGGAAGTCTGCAAAATTCATACTTCCCACTTCCTACAGAAAATTCAGTTTTTTCTCTATCTTTTTCTGCAAGAAGTATTTGATGAAATCCTGATTTCAGATCGAGTGTCGTGAAATATTTGGCTTTACCAAGGTTTGAGAGAATAGCTACAATGTTCGGTATAGGGTATTTGTCATCAACAGTTTTTGAATTAAGTTTCCTAAAGTCAATTACAAGGCTTTTTTCATATTTCCTTGTTCGTCTAGACCCTTTTTATCTACTACCCACACCGGATTATTATACGGTGAATTAGATGGTCTGATAATATTGTTTTTCAGCATGTCATTAGTTTCGTTATTGACAAACTCTGCTACTCCTAATGGGATGGGTAAAGTCTAGAGAACTTTGCTTTTTCGTCTTCTGTTCGAATTGTAGCGACAATATTTGTGTTGTAAAGAAGAGATTCGTTAGGGTCAGCGAAAACATTTATTTTTTCTTGCAACATTTTCTTAAATTCTTTTTCAATTTCTTGCGGAACTTTTATATTTTCTACTTCGGTAAACTTAACATTTGGGCTTTTTTTATATTGAATTATTTCAGATCCATTTTTTGTTTTTAAGACGTTATTTTTCAAATCTAGATTTGCGTTAATTTTTTTTTAAAAATCAAGTCCTATTATTCCATTGATTAGCTGGGAAGTAAAAAAAATGTGGTTGTTGTATTAAAAAAGTGCATAAGACATTTCTCTTGAACGGCGTTAAAGCCATGAAGTGACTTAACTAAAAATTTTTCTTTAACTTTAGTTACATTTTCAAGTTCCGGGATTGGTTTTATATAGTTTTTTGAAGCTCCTGTGTCTATAAGTAATTTAATCTGTCTATCTGCTATCGTTCGTTCTACAAACGGTAACAGAGAGCAATTTCTAAAAAATTGACCTCTTGAATCTGATCCTCTACTCTACTGCTTGGTACTCCTGTTCCGATTGACCTTCAGAATTTTCATCTTGTGAGAGATGATTAATTCTCTGTTGTTTGGGACCGGAAGTCCTAGCTGTTCCACTACTTGCTCTTTTTGGCACCTGATTTTGGTAGGAACCACCTTGGTTTGGGTATTGAGTTGTTTGTCTAAACCGAGATGAAGTGTCAACATCCATAGGTTGTGGTGGTTCTTGTTTTATATTCGGGCTATTGTTTTGGGTTTTTTGTTTGTAAAATGGAGTTTTTAATTGGTTTGGGGTACATATATATATCTAGACTTCTTGCTATCCTGTGGTGTATCATTGACGCGGACAAAAGATTTTTAACATGTTTTATGTCTACTTCTATAAATTTTAGCATGTTCGTCAAAGGAAATAATTCAGCCAGTTTTATCGTATCGTCTATGATTTTCGTGAATTCAGTCAGGTTCGTCGAATGTCTTAGGTAGCTGGGTTGCTCCCATATTAAAACATTGCCGTCTAGCACGGGAATGTAATTTGCATTGTAGTTGTCGGTAATGCGTGCCTCTGCTGCGGCTAGGACTGACAGTATTATGGTGATTAACCTGTGGGGAATGTAAACAATGACTATAGTGACTTTGTGGCTTGATGTAGCAAATAAAGAACTTGATCAAAATTACTTCAAATTGTCGCTATGGACCACCCTCCCCTTAACAAGTACATAAGTTCCCAGGTCTGCTTGTACGCGTCCCTCAGAACACAACGGGGGGCAATTTGTTTCCCAACCTTTTATTGTTCTTAATAAATACTTTGTCGCCTACGTCAAATACCCTATTTTGCCTATTTGGGTTGTATCTGTTGAGTTGATCTTGTTGTGCTTTGCTTATTTTGTCTTTAATATTTTTCCGCAAATCAGTGTGTTGTGCATGGATAACGTCCATTGGCTTTTCTTCCGTAACCGAATGAATTGCTTTATTATATTCTATTGCTGCTCTTACTATGTTTTGTGTCGTATCATTAAGTTCTTTATCAATTTTCATGCATCTGGCTATCTCTAGCAATGTATTGTGGAATTGTTCAACTTGTCCATTCGAGCAGCTATGCAATGGAGTTGCGTTTACTACGTCTATTTCGAATTGATTTTTTAACATTGAAGTAATCGTCTCTGAATTAAACGATGCTTCGTTGTCACAATAAATTGTCTTTATTTTTGGAAAAATATTGAGTAATTGCAATATGGGGATAGTAATATCCGTTATTGTTCGGGATAATAAGGGTTGTACAACAGCAAATTTGGAAAACTTGTCCACGCAGGTCAAGAATAGCTTGTGGTCAGATAAGACGGAATAGGTGTTTGCCCAAGTTCTTGTTTTTTTGGGTGACGGTCATACTTAGCTGTGGTGCAGACTTTGCAATTTAAGATGATTTCATTGGTTAATTTGTCCATTTTTGGGAAGTAATACTCCCGAAGTATTTGTTTGATATTTTCTTGCGCTGCTCTATGTGCGCGATTATGTTCGGTATTAACTATCTGAATCTGATCATCTTTGTTGGTTATATCAGTAACCATGTTCTTGCAATGCCAAAACATTCATCATGTTGAAAGGCGGCTAATGTAGGAGGATCGCAATGGATTGCATTTACAACATCACGGTTCACTACAAGCTTTAAGGATTCAAGGAGATCGTTCTTGTCTGTGAATTGTATCACATGGCGAGTTTTGCTGCCGAATAGAATTAGTCTCCGATGCAAGTTGTAGCGCGCCTCTTCTAGGATTACTTGGTTTCTAAAGAGATTAACAGGCTTGTCTGTTGTCTCGATTGTGTAGTTTAAGGAAAGCTCACTGTGGACGGTGGCAGCACATGCTTGAATTTCATCTTGTAAGGCATTCACATTTTGCCTTGATAAGGCATCTGCCACTAGGTTTTCTTTCCCTGGCTTGTAATGAATTTGAGCGTTACGTTCTTCAATAAAAGCCATCCACTTTTTAATTCTCGCACATGTGTTTTTTTGTGACACGGAAAATGTGAGCGGTTGGTGATCCGTAAAAATGTGCAACTCTCTGGTTCCATACAGGTAGTTCTGTAGTTTTCCAAGAGCCCACACGATTGCCAAAAATTCTCTTTCATTGGTGGCGTAAAGTGATTCACTTTGCTTTAATATTCGGGATATCATTGTTATTGGCCTCCCGCCCTGGGACAACACTGCTCCAATCCCGTCGGCAGAAGCGTCGGTTGTGAGGTCGAAAGGTTTTTGAAAGTTTGGGTACATGAGTATGACATCGTCAGATGCCAGAATGCTTCTTAAGCAGTCCAAGGTGTGACGTTGCGATTCATCAAAGTCGATTGGGACCTTTTTGGACATGTGCTTGTTTTCTTTTCCATTTTCGCCTTTCAGTATGTCGATTAAAGGTCTTGCGATTGATGCAAAATCCTTAATAAGCGCCCTGTAATAACTAGCAAGGCCCAAAAACGATCTTAGTGCATAGAGGCTCATTGGCTCGGGGTACTCCTGAATTGCATTGACCTTTTCGGAGTCAGTTTTTGTTCCGTCACTAGAGACGATGAAACCCAAATATTCGACGCTTTCTTTCAAAAATTTTGTCTTTTCTTTCGACACTCTCATGTTAGCGTTGCAGAGCAGCTGGAGCACAGTGTCAATGTGTTTGACATGCTCGGCTTCATTTTCAGAAAATATTAACACGTCATCTACGTAGACGTAGCATATTTTCCCGATTTTTTCCCTTAGAACATCATCGATTGCTCTCTGAAATATGCTTCCGACATTTTTCAAACCAAAGGGTAAGCGACAGAATTCGTATTTCCCTCCGTTTACCGAGAACGCCGTTTTCGCGCGATCCTTTTCAGCTAGATAAATTTTATGGTATCCAGACTTTAAGTCCGGTCGGCAATGGTTCGCTCGTTTAACTTTCGAAAGTCAATAACGAGTCGTTTGTTTTTGTTACCGTTTGAGTCCAAGCCTTTTTTGTCAACAACCCACAGCTGCACAGATTGTTCTAAGACTTAGTGCGAAGCCAGTTCGTTGAATTGTTTGTTAACTTGTATATGTATATGTATATTTAAGCTACTTATTACCCGGCTAAGATAAGATTATATACCAAATTTGGTCTGCTTAAATAGTGTTGTATTTGAGCGGTAACTTTCTTTATTTGACGAATTCTATTTTTTGTCTGATTCGGTCGGCACTCGTGGAGTATGCCTTGGACCGATTACTCTTTTGCTATGTATAAAAGTGCATGTGCGTTGCATATGTGAATTAAGCATCAAAGTGCATGCTCAGCATTCCAACACGCTATGACCGGTCCATCTGCGAATAAGCAGCGGATCAGATTACGGTATGCGCTGGAATTCTAACAATAAGTTATTGTGGTCAAGGTGGTTAAAGTGTTACAAAATGAGTTAAATTTATACTCTATATATTTATAGGAATTATTTACTACACCTCCCTTGTTAGGGAAATGATAACACTGTGCAACATCAAAAATCAAACCGTACCGTACCTTATTTTTCTGAAAGTATATATATTGAATAGCAAAACCCTATTTAGCTCGTGTTTTTTTTGAGTTGAAATTTTTCATTTTGGGGGTATTTTTTAGTTTGTCATATGAGCTAAATATGACTTATATATCGATTTCTTCTTCATGTATACACCTAATTCATCCTCATTTATTGTAAAAATATTGTTAATGATTAAATAAATTCATTTTATGAATGTTATATAACCCGAAATGACTTTTACAGCTACAGTTCTAGAAAAAATTACAACTAAGCCCTTTTTTAGAGTAGTTTTGGAAGTATTTTTAATTTATAACTATTTTTTGTGAGAATAATACTATACTTTCTTCATCACCATTTGGACCAATTTAGTCGACAGCTATCGACTGAATCAGATGAACGAGAGAGCGGTACCATCCAATTGCCTTGCCATTTGAATTAAAGTATCAGGGAAAACGAGCTCCAGATGCTATACTGGCCGAAATATTTCAATTCGAAGAAGATGAAAATCAAAATGAAGAAGTGCTTGAAGATGAACGGGACTGGACGGGAATGGAGTTCTCTACTGACGAATCGGATTACTTTGATCTTGATAAAGGAAATGAACCACAACCAAAAAGAACTCGTTTCTAATTTGCCATATTTCAAAATATACGTTTTGTTTTAAATTAATTTTGATTTTATTCTCACAACAAATGGTTATAAATTAAAAATACTTCCAAAACTACTCTAAAAAAGCGCTTAGTTGTAATTTTTTCTAGAACTGTAGCTGTAACAGTCATTTTATATATTATATAACATTCATAAAATGAATTTTTTAACCATTAACAATATTTCTACAATAAATGAGGATGAATTAGGTCGTATACATGAAGAAGAAATCGATATATAAGTCATATTTAGCTCGTATGACAAACTAAAAAATACCCCCAAAATGAAAAATTTCAACTCGCTATATAAAAAAAAAACAAGTTGACTTTGAAAAACCCAAATAGGGTTTTGGTATTCAATACAAGTACTTTCAGAAAAATAAGATCCGGTTCGTTTTTGATTTTAATAACCTTTAATTTGTAGCATAGTTTAATATACTATACCCTTTTTAGATAAAACGTTTTGTTTTTTACTTTAATAGCTACAATTACAAAAAAGTTGCAAGGGTATACAAACTTTGACGCGGTCGAAGTTATTCCCGGTCCTCCGTTTTTTGTTACACCCTCGCAAAAAGAGTATATTAATTTTGGTCAGAAGTGTGCAACGCATAGGAAGCATCTCCGACCGTATAAAGTATATATATTCTTGATCAGCAGGACGAGACGAGTTCAAATAGCCATGTCCGTCCGTTCGTCTGGATCGACGCGAACTCCTCCTAGACCGTAATAGCTACAGAGCTTAAACTTTGCATGTAAGCTTGTATATACTGCACAGTTTGTATATCTCGGATCCTTTTCGGACCACTATATCGTATAGCTCCCATACAAACAGCAAAGTTACGAACAGTGACTTTTCTCAATAACTTCGTTATTTTCTCATCTATTGTCTTGAAATTGAATATTAGTCAGTTTATTATACCTACAAACCATTGTGCCAAGTTTGATAAAGATCGGGTGACTATATCATATAGCTCCCATGGGAGCGATCGGTGGAAAATAGTGACTTTAATTAATATCTTCGTTATTTTCGCAAACATTACCTTTTTTTCCTTTGATGGCTATAGGTAAGGAACGAGTTACCAAAAAAGTTGCAAGGGTGTACAGACTTTGACGCGGTCGAAGTTAGCCCCGGACCTCTGGTTTTTTTTTTGATTTACAATTTTTTTTTTTTTTTCAAAAAGAGATGGATCAGCGCAAACTTCTCCTAGACCGTAAGAGCTACAGAGTTAAAATTTTTCATATAGGCTTGTATATAGTGCGCAGGTTGTATATCTGGGACTCAGCTATATCATATAGTTATACACGAAATGTTGGTAAAGCAGTTTAAGTATCGCTATGAAATTTACTACTGTGATAGTATTGGATGTAAAATATCAGATACCAATTTTAATCTGATTGGATAAATAGAACACATGTCAATTTAAATGATAGAAACAATAAAGAACAAAAAATTGTAGTAAAATGAGTCATAATTTGAATGTTTTGTTATTATTATTATTATTATTATTATTATTATTATTATTATTATTATTATTATTATTATTATTATTATTATTATTATTATTATTATTATTATTATTATTATTATTATTATCATTATTAGTATTATTATTATTATTATTATTCATAAGCATTATAAAGAATTGAGAGATGACCCCCTCCAATAATAGTCCAATAGTCATATGACTATATATCCAACAACAATCCCTTATAACTTATAAATTTTTCGTCCCCTAAAATTTATAACTTTCATTATTATTATTATTATTATTATTATTATTATTATTATTATTATTATTATTATTATTATTATTATTATTATTATTATTATTATTATTATTATTATTATTATTATTTTTATTATTATTATTATTAGTATTATTATTATTATTATTATTATTATTAATATTATTATTATTATTATTATTATTATTATTATTATTATTATTATTATTATTATTATTATTATTATTATTATTATTATTATTATTATTATTATTATTATTATTATTATTATTATTATTATTATTATTATTATTATTATTATTATTATTATTAGTATTATTATTATTATTATTATTCATAAGCATTATAAAGAATTGAGAGATGACCCCCTCCAATAATAGTCCAATAGTCATATGACTATATATCCAACAACAATCCCTTATAACTTATAAATTTTTCGTCCCCTAAAATTTATAACTTTCATTATTATTATTATTATTATTATTATTATTATTATTATTATTATTATTATTATTATTATTATTATTATTATTATTATTATTATTATTATTATTATTATTATTATTATTATTATTATTATTATTATTATTTTTATTATTATTATCATTATTATTATTATTATTATTATTATTATTATTATTATTATTATTATATATGACTATATATCCAACCACAATGCCTAATAACTTATAAATTTTTTGTCCCCTAAAATTTATAACTTTAAAGTAAACATCCGTTCTATTCACAAATAATTGGACCCTTGCAATAACAATTCTACCCCTCAAAATTAAAGCGTATGAACGCTAACTCATCATCACAGGCCAATAGAATCCGTTTTATTCATAAAGAATTGAACACTTGCAATAACAATTGCCCCCCTAAAAGTCAAAAGCGTGGGAACGCTAATTCAGCACTAAAATTCGGGCCAATCACATCGCATCAATATCGATTACTCCACTGAAGGGCTCACAATTTTAGCCTGTAAATATTAATATAAGACATTTTTGTAAGTCAGTTTTAAGTATTCATCCAACGAATAAAGTCCCGCTTTTAGCTCAAATAAAACAATATCTTTTTTTTCCTTTTGGAAAGACGAGATATTTAATTATACATATATATGTACATTTATTAACACAATTATTTGGTGAACGAAATGGTACGATGAAAGATGAACAACTAAATGAACTGAAAATTAGTGGGGCCAGATTAGAAGTACATATTGTTGCCAAATTAATCGATACGATAATAATCCCCAATTTTTAACACTCCTCACAAAATTTCTTATATGCTTAAGTATTAATGACAATTCATATCAGTGATACATTTCATATGTTTACATTTTTGCAAGTTCTTAGTCAATACATCAGAGATCATGTCGTTACTGTCTGATATGATGATATTTTATATCAATGTGTTTCCTTCTATTATGCAGAGTTGGCTATAAAGTTAAACATTTGGCACTTTGATTATCGCAATACAATGAAACAGTTTGAACATCGTTCAAACCCATCTCATTCAAAAACGTCTCTAAGTACACCACTTCTCTTCCCGCCATGAATACCGCAATGTGTTCAGCTTCAGTACTACTTAAAGCCACCATACTGTACTTTTTTGACTCCCATGATATTGCGCTGCCAGTATACATGCATAAATACATATCCAGTATATGACTTTCGGTCTATGGAGTCGTCTCGTAGTGAAACTTATTACTATGCCATGCCAGCTGTGCCCTTTAAGTAGCGCAGCACTTTACCGCCATTTCGTGGGGTCTCACATACATCTGCGCTAACTTTACAACGGAATGTAAACTATCTAGCCTGGTTGTTACGGCCAAATACTTTAATGACCCCACAAGCAACTGACATTTCTTCGCATCAGTAGGTACGCAGGAAGCGTCTTCACATTTGACTTGATATCCTGCTTCCAGAGGTGTAGATATCGCCTTGCAATCAGGCATTCCCCACGTGCGTAACATTTCTTTAATGTATTGTTGATGTTCAATAGCAATTTTACCAGTATCCGTCTCTCGCTCGACTTCTATGCCTAAGAAGTGATTCAATTGACCACCATCTACTATGTCGAACTTATTCCCGATTGACCGTTTGATGTCAATTAAGTCATCTTTATTGGAACTGGCTACCAGCAGGTCATCGACTTATACTGCAATGATATTAAGCCTACTTATTTTGTTGCGTACATAAACGCATGGCTCACTAATGCATGGTCTGAAAATTAGCTTTCTAAGCACTTCATCTAGTCTGTTATTCCATACTCTACCACTCTGCTAAATTTCATAAAGCGATTATACTCATAAAGAGCTAATATCAATCTTATTGATGACTATCCTACTACTGACGAAAAAGTTTCAAAGTAAAGTAACCAAACTGCTGCGCCCAACCCTTCGCTACTAACCATGAGATAAATTTTTTTTCAAAACCATTTTTGTCTGCTTTAATCGCAAAAACCTACTTACAGTCAATAGCTTTCTTACCGTCAGGTAATTCTACCAGTTCCCAAGTATTGTTTGCCTTCAGTGCATCTATCTCCTTCTGCATTAATGATATCCATTCACTGGCCATTTCGCCATTAATGGCTTCATTGACTCCTAATGGAAATTTTACCTTTTCTGCTTTTAGCATATTCACCATATTATACTGCTTTTGAGGTCTATCTGGCTTACTCGTTCCTACTACTTTTGGACGCCCTTGACCTCGACTTCCACCAATTTCAGCTTCTGAGTCCTCTTCAGGCTTCTCGTTGATTTCGTCTTCGCCTCCTTGGGCATGTTGACTGATTTCTTCATCAACTTCAAGCTGATCGCTATCCGCGTTCTCATAGTTGTCATCTGAATTCGGTTCATTTACATTGTTAACCGCTTGGTCGCACTCTTCAGAACCGATCGACTTGTCTCCATCTTCACTGCTAGATCCAGTTATGTCATTCTCCAAGAAGACTACATCTCTGCTCTTTATCAGTATTCTCTTCTCCGGACTACGATAAGCTTTCGCTGTCAAGGAATCATTAAATGTCCCCATTTGGCAGCAAAATTCTTATTGTGAGTCTTATTCAGAGCGATAGCCTTAGCTCCAAAGATTCTGAGATGGGAAACATTTGGTTTTCTACCACCACGGAATGCGTCTCGGACCTGTTTTATAAATACGCCGCTGTTTTTACCGCTTAAGCCCACAGTATTTTTGTTGGAAAATATATGATTCCGAGAGACCCCGCGATATTGGTCGCGCAGCTATGTATAAATGAAAAGGCAATACTCTGGTTTGCGAATATACATAAGTACGTAACTTTATTAGAACTTAACTACGCGTCTGTACAGTGCCAAGAACCGAAGCCAACTCCACATGGTCTGATAGCGCTGCCAGATCTCCTTAATAATCTAGTGATGCCAGATTGCTACTTTGATACAAACAGATGGCGCTAATATCGAACACACCCCCACAAAGTTGCAATCTTAAATACGGTTGATTTTCAACGAAATGATACATTCATTATGTTTCTTGCCGCTTAAACCCTTCGTTAGGACATCTGCCGCCATTACTTCCGTAGGCATATACTCCACGGAAATATCACCACTCTTATACATCGCTTGAATGAAGTGGTGACGCACGTCAATATGTTTTGTGCGTGGATGGAATCCAAAACCTTTGACCAGATGTTGTGCGCTTTGATTATCGTTGAAGATACGCACAGATCCACATTCTATACCAATTCTGTTTAGTAGGGCCTTCAGGTATAGAGCCTCCTTTACTGCCTCAGACATTGCCAAGTATTCTGATTCCGTACTAGACAATGCAACAGTACGCTGCTTTCGTGCCTCCCAGCTTATGGTAGCACCAGCCAAGATAAACGCTTGGCCAGAGTAGGAGTAGGAGCGGCGGTCCGTTAAATTGCCACCCCAATCTGCATCGACCACGCCAAAAAGATCATCTCCTGTCTTTCTGAACAAGAGTCCGGTCATCTTTGTGCCTTCAAGATAACGTAAAATGAGTGCCTTCCAGTGATCAGCTGTGTAACTTGAGTTGAACTGACTCAAGAAACTCACTGCATACGCTATGTCAGCACGAGTGGTTACTGAAAGAAACATTAAAGAACCTATTAATTTTTGATATGGATACTTTCCCATCTCGTCCTCATTGGGTTCAGCCGGGCTCCGCAATGCTGATTTTGCCTCTATAGGTGTCATCGCCGGCTTGCAATCTGTCATGCCAAATCTTTGCAATATGGCATCGATGTACTTCTCTTGGGATAGAAAAACGCTCTGCTGCTCTTTATTCTGGTTAAATTCTATGCCCAAACAAGTCTTCACTGCGCCAAAGTCCTTCATCTTAAAAGTCTGCTTAAGATGCTCCTTCGTTTGCTGCAACCATTCTGGATGATTCGATGCTATTAGCAAATCATCAACATAAATCGTGACGATCAAAAGTTTTCCTTTTATCATTTTCACGAACAGGCAGGGATCCTGTTCTGTGGCCTCTAGTCCGATTTCTTGCAGCTCGTTGTCAGTTTACAATACCATTGTAGTCCGGACTGGCGTAGTCCATATAGAGCTCTTCTTATTAGACACACTGGATCTCTCATCTTAGTTACGGCTTTGCGCCATTGATGTGCTGCCCTCTTATACTCTGCGTCGGGGCGTTGTTGATTCGATCCCATAGGAGCTCCAGAGTACACCTTTTGCATAAACTCGTTAAACTTTTCTGGAATATCCATGTATACCTTCTCTTCCAGTTCACCGTTGAGGTACGCTGTGACCACATCAATTTGATGGATCTCCATGTCATATTCAGCTGATAAGGCCGCTAGCAGTCTAACCGATGTAAATCGCGCTACAGGCGAATACGTTGAAAGGTGAAAGTCATCTTCTGGTTTTTGTGCATAACCTTTTGCAACTAAACGCGCCTTCTTTCGTCCTGCTGGAGAGCCGTTATCCTTTGTTTGGAACACCATTTTGTTTCCAATCACCTTTCGGCCTTTGGGCCGCTCAACTATTTCCCAGGTCTTGTTGAGAACTTGAGCCATAAACTCATCTTCCATAGCTCTTGTCCAGTTCTCAGCATCGCCACTGCCTTGGGCTTCCTTGATGGTTACTGGATCATCTGTAGCTACTGCGAATACCATTTCGCACTCCTCCAATGTCTCCTCAGCTGAGTCTAGTTCATCCTGTTGATCAATATGTTCGTCTGCCGAAATATTTCTTCCTTGTTGATAGATTTTCCGTGGCCTTCCACGCTGACCAGTTCGTAGCAACTTTGGTCGTCCTCTACCATGTCTCTCAGGTTGATTTACCTCTTCGGTATCATCCTCGTCGCTTGATGAACTTCTCTCTGTCTCATCCACTTGGACACCTATTGGAATGTCTACGCCATTTTCTTGCTCGTCATAGAATTCTTGAAATTCGCTTTTGAATCCTGAAACATTCATAAATTTAACATCATTGCTTCTTAAAATCTCACGCCGTTTTGGTTGATACAGTCGATAGGCTTTCGACTCTGAAGAATATCCCAATAATATACATTCCTTCGATCGTGACTCGAACTTGCCCTTGTTTTTGCCCTTGATTAGTGCATACGCTTTTGTGCCAAAAGTACGCATGTGTCTCAAACTCGGAACTTTTGCAGTCCAATACGTAAATGACAACTCTCCAGATAATCCTTTTGTGGGACATCTATTCCTGATATAGCACGCCGTGTTAATTTCCTCTGCCCAAAATGATGGTGGAGCGCCCGCTTGCTTCATCATACACCTGGCCATCTCTACCAGTGTACGATTTTGCCTTTCAGCTATACCATTCTGCTGGGGTGTGTGGGGCACAGAGTCGTCGGCTAATTCCATGCTTGTTCAAATACTCATCGAATACCTTGTTTCGATATTCCGTTCCGTTATCAGTCTGTAACATCTTTATCTTGTGACCTGTAATATTCTCAACGAAAGATTTATACGATTTGAATATTTCGAAAACTTCCGATTTTTGCTTGAGAAAATAAACTGAGCAATATCGGGAAAAATCATCTGTGAATGTAATAAAATACTTATATCCACTCAAAGACTAGGTACGCATCGGTCCACACAGGTCGCTGTGCACAATCTCCAATGTCTGCTTTGACCTTTTCATCGTCGAGCTCTTGTAGGCATTTGCTGTCTGCTTTTCGCTTATGCAAATCTTACACTGCGATAGTTTAGTTTTCGAAACCAAACTTGCTTATTATTTTTCATAATAACTGCTTCACCCTTATGAAATATAACTTCGTGTCCCTTGTCGGTAATTCGCGATACCGAAAGCAGATTTTGTCGTAGGTCAGACACATACAAAACTTCTTTTTAGGGTAATTCCATTTGTATGCCGCTCCTCTTTCACTTAAATGATAATCTCGCCGACTCCTTTCACCTCTGCGGTGTTGTTGTTGGCCAAATGCAATGTCTTATCAATACCTTGTACTTGATCAAATGCATTTTTGTTTGAACTCATATGTGCGGTACAGCCACTGTCTAGACACCACAGGTTACTTTTTCTCTCCGCATTGTACGCACATTCTGCAATGTTGATTGCTTCGTTCTTCATTTGTCTTTTGCTCTCTTTTGGCTCTTCTCTCTCTTTTCCTTGCATGCGGTCTCGCTTTAGTTGGGCAGTTGCGAGCGAAATGTCCGATCTTGTCACACGCAAAACATTTTCGTGTGTCTCTTTTCGTGCATCCCTCTCTGTCGTTGCCTTTGCGGCGGTTGACGTATAACGCACTCTGCTCTTCGCGCGCTTTTTTGGCTTGGCGCGCTTCTGACTCTTCCAATATCTTTACACGCAAAATATCAGGGCTGGGCAATTCGTCACGTGTTTCTATTGCGCATCGGAAAGTCTCATAGGTATCCGGTAAACTATACAATAAGAGAATGGCGAGTAAGTCGTCGCCTATAGTTACCCCTATTTCCTTTAATTTTTTAACCGGGTCGAAGAAGTCATTTATATGATGACGCGCATCACTACCCTCACACATACGGGATAGCGCCACTCTTTTGAGTAAACTGCCCTTTCGCACAGGCCCCTTGGATTGAAATGTTTCCTCCAATCTCAACCAATAATCTCTTGCTGATCCACAGCTTTCAATCAGACCCAATTCTGCTGTACTGATGGACAGCAAAATGTCCGCTCGAGCTTTTTCATCTTGTATGCCGCCTCTGGGCATACCTTGGAGCCGTTCACGTACTGCCATAGATCGTTTTTGACGAGAATGGCACGCATTCGCAATTTCCACGTATCATAGTTCTCGGCGTTGAGCGGTTCTATCTTTATGAGTGCACTTGCCATTTTGCACAGCTTTTGCATTCACTTATTGTCTTTTTCAATTACACATACGGGTCTGGGCCCATAACCTGTTGGAAAATATATGATTCCGAGAGACCCCGCGATATTGGTCGCGCAGCTATGTATAAATGAAAAGGCAATACTCTGGTTTGCGAATATACATAAGTACGTAACTTTATTAGAACTTAACTACACGTCTGTACAGTGCCAAGAACCGAAGCCAACTCCACATGGTCTGATAGCGCTGCCAGATCTCCTTAATAATCTAGTGATGCCAGATTGCCACTTCGATACAAACAGATGGCGCTAATATCGAACAGTTTTTAATCCATCCGGCTAGAAGGACCAAAATGAATAGGGATTTCCGAAGAGAAAGAAAATAACCCAATCTTCATTCGTTGAATTCAAAATATGAACTGATTTTATTTGAAAACTCTTGAACTCTAAGAAGCGACAATTGTTCTTAAAAATACTTATTCTAATGCTCCACGTTTTCGGGGGTTGAAAATTATTTATATTTGTTTATTTGTTCGGTATTAAGCAATAATTGTCCAATGAATTTTATGACTTACTTTTGTTTATGTTTCGTTTTTGTATATTTCTTTGTTCAATCTGATTTGGTGAAGCCATTTTAGCTGACCACGATGTTTAATCTTAAAAATACTGCGACGGGGCGCCAAATGTGGCGTTTTGGAATCTGTGTTTAGTCTTAGGTTGTCTTATACAAATTATTATTAATATTAAAATTAGTAAGATAACTAATATTAAGGAAGCATGACCGGTTGCATGATGGAAGTTTAAACCTGGTAATTCAATATGATGTTCCTTTAATGATTGTAATTGGCTTCCCATTCCTTCTAATAATTTGCATAGCTGATTCAGACATTAAATGATTCGAGTCTATTTCAAAATTATCTATTAAGTACTGGCTTTCTATATGGGCCAATATCATTTGGTTATTATTCAATTGTACAGGTACTGGAATAACTTTATAGAGAAAAGACGGATGTCTCCCAAACAGTGGTATTTTTGCATTTATGATTAGTTTTCTGTCAATAAAGATACCCTTGGCCGTCAACAGAGTATATACATATATGTATATCTTGTAAATCAGTACCTGTCCTTTTACCTGGTAGTACTAAAGCTTCGGACAAATTGTCCTTTATTTTCGTTATTGCCAACTTCATCTGGCTTGGTTTTAAAATGTTAGGGTTCAACCTACCATGGTTAATGTTTATTAAAAGATTTATAATTCCTGTCTGGATTTTTTCACATTCATCCACCACTGAACTCAGTTGCCTTACAATCATGAAAAACTGGATGGATATATATACATACATATATACATATTTTCAATCCTGTTGTTCATGTTGCGAAATCTATCGTGAAATGGCACTTGTCTTTGAAATTATATAACTTTTGACATAAATCCCTCATTTTAGGAATCAATCTGTCACCTTCAGTAAGCATTTCAAACTATGCCGACATGTCATAGTATACAACCAGATCTCACGACGACGCTATTACCTCCACCTCACCTATTCGATCTAAGTACAATGCGGCTGTTGTGTTTTGTTCTTTTACCGTAATTTTTGGTCGATTATCTTTTATGTCTTGCTGCATTCGACAATTGACAAAGTAGCATCAACATTGCTAACATCATAACGGTTCCTACTTTGGACAGATGATCGAATCTGGTAGTTTTCCGATATCGGTTCTCCTCAACGTCTTCTAATGATTTTACCCCAATGAGTGGACAAATGTTACTTATAGGCCTTGAATTTGACCCTTCCTGCAATTTGACTTTTACCACTCTTACTTTATCGTCCCTGCCTTTGTGAATTTCCTCAATCTTGCCTAGAGACCACCTAGCTGGGTGACAATTTTCATCTTTAATCAGTACAACCTGTCCATTTTCTAAATTTTCTGTGGTTCGTCGCCACTTATTCCTTTGCTGTCTTTCCTTTTCAACCAGAAATATTTTTTCATTTTCTGAATTAATTTCAATCTATCTTAATTTTCAATTTTTTCTTCTAATATGGACTCGGCTGCTTCTTATGTTGGTCTTCCAATCAAGAAATGGCCAGGAGTTAACACTTCGTTGTTGTCCATATCTTCACCCGTCGTATACATACGGCCGTGAATTTAGTACCGCTTCTATCTGGCACAGTAAAGTTGATAGTTCTTCATATGTGAGGTTACTATCTCATACTACTCTTTTCAAATGAAAACTTGACCGACTTTACTCCAGCTTTGCAAATACCTCCGAATTGAGGTCCTGCCGGGGGCTAAAATGCCAGCTTATCTGTTTTCGTTCTAGGACAGGAGCAACCTGTACGTTATCTTGAACTGCTTTTTTTGAAGTCTTTATCGAGCCTCTTAGCCGCTCCCCCAAAATTTGTACCATTATCAGAATATATGTTAGCGCATTTACCCCGTCTCGCAACAAATCTTCGAAATGCTGCTAGGAAGGCATCCGTTGTCAAGTCAGTAACAACTTCTAAATGAATTGCCTTAGTAGACAAGTACACGAATACTGCTATGTACCCTTTGAATGATTTTTGTCCCCGGTTTTTTGAGCATCTTATAAGATATGGACCGGAAAAAATCAATCCCCGCATTATGAAATGGAGATGACACCGTTACCCTGCTTTTTGGTAGATTATCCATAATTTGCTCCGCAGTTATTTGGCGGTAACTGGCACAAGTGACGCATTCCCTTAGGTACTTTTTAAGGGCGTTTCTCAATCCGAAAATCCAAAATCTCTTTTGAATTTGGCTTCTCATAAGATTAATTCCTCCATGTAGGGTTTCCTTATGAGCATCCTTAATCAACAGCATTCTTAGATGTGATTTATCCAAAATCACAGGATGTTTAGTATCAAAACATATGTTGGCATTTTGCAATCTTCCCCCCAGGCGCAATATTCCATCGTCATCCAAAAATGGATTTAATGTCAATTTGCTTGTTTTGCGTAAGTCATGATATCTCTCTGCCAAATTGATATGCCTGTTGGTGTTTAATCATAAAATTTTTAGCATTCTTAAGCTCAATGATGGTGAAATATGATGGGTACACACTATCTCTTTTTTTAATGCCAATAAATCTTAATACATATGCCGTAATTCTGGCCAGCTTATTTATACAGGAATACTTTTCAATTAGCTCCTACATAATACTACTCTCTGTATTTAATGGTACGGAATTTACCATACTCTTGTCATCATCTGTTTTTGGTTTAGGCCATTTATCATTTGCCTCGCCGAGCCACTTTGGCCCAATTCCACCACAATTTACAATCTTTTAATTCATTTGCACAAATTACCCTTGAAGCTATATCTGCAGGATTAGCTTCTGATTTTACACGGTTGTATGTTATTTCTTTGATTTTTAGGATATCCTCTATGTCGCCTTACGAATTTTTTCTTACTACCACCGTTTTTTAACCAGCACAGTGTGATAGTAAAGTCACTCCAAGCATATATTTCAGGTGGAACAGCAATCTTTTTAGGATTTGCGATAGTAAGTGTGCTGCACATAACTTCAATTCAGGAATAGTCTTCCTATTTTTGATTGGATTAACTTTGTTCTTGCTGGCTATTAAGGTAACTGCTTCACCCATTTTAGCATATACTGCCGCTGCATATGCCTTTTCTGAAGCGTCAGCAAAACAATGAATCTGTAACAACATATTAGGCTGTGTCTTGATCCATCGGGGTAATCTGTCTTCTTCCAGATACACCAAATTGTCCCTGAAGGATTTCCATTCTGTTGTTTCGTTATCGGACAACTCTTGATCCCAATTTTGCTCCGCTAGCCATGACTTCTGCATGAATAACTTGCCTATTACTGTTACTGGTGCTAGCCAACCTAGTGGATCATAAATTTTGGCTACTGTGGATAGCACTCCTCTTTTATTCACCTTCCTTAAATTTAAATTCGTCTTTAAATGGCTCCCACTGCAACCTTAAGGTTTTAATTGCTTCGTTCTCATCAATATTTAATACTTTATTATCGCCTGTATTAATAACCTCTTCAACAATATCGGATCTATTCGAAATCCATTTTCTCAAATTCATTCCTGCCTTTTCCAGCTTTCTGGAAACCTGCTGAACTTTGTGTTTTGATTCTTGTACGGTATCACCCCCTGTCATTCAGTCATCCATGTAGAACTCATCTCAGATAATTTCACTAATCACTTTATCCTGACACCTGTTTGCGATTTCTGCAAGCACCCTTGTAGCTAAGTACGGTGCCGATGCAGTACCGTACGTTACTGTTGTCAATTTATATTTTCTTAATTTTTTCTGCGGCGAATTTCTCTACAAAATATGCAAATATTTTTGATCGTCTTAATCAATGTTTATCTGCCAATAAATTTTTTCAATATCTGCATATATATACATATCTGCAATATCTACTTACTGCCACTTTCGCCATTTTAATATTATGTCGAAAATGTCTTTTTAAAGTCCCGGCCCGATCCACATCACATCATTGAGACTTCTGTTATTCGTGGTTTTCGCAGAAGCGTCAAAGACAACTCTTAATTTATTTGTAAAATTTTCTTCTTTTACTACTGCTTGATGTGGCAGGTAATAAGAACCTTCATCCTTAGTTTCTACCATATAGCCAAATATTCTTTAATTAATTTTTCGTACTCCCCCTTAAGTTTTGAATTTTTCTGAAATTTTTTCTCCAAGTTAAGGAATTGGGCCGTTGCTTGCGCCATCGAGTCACCTAAATCGCTTTCTTGCTTAAATGGGATTGTTACCACATATCTTCCCGATTTATCTATTATTGTTGTCTTGTTAAAATGTTCTTCACATTGATTAGCTTCTATATCATCTTTTTCGTCTGCCTCCAATTCCCAAAAACGTTCCCTATCTGTCACGTCTATTGTTGTAGCTACTATTGACTCATCTCCTGTTGACTTAGTACGTCCCGATACGAACCAGCCAAATTGAGTGTTTTGTCCCAGCAAGCCGTTAATCTTGGCAACTCCACTTTTTAAGATATGGGTATATACGTCTACCCCTATTATCATATCAACCCTACCAGGTTTATTGAATGCGGGGTCAGCCAGCACGTAAGTTTGCCATTTTGACATATCCACGTTTACTATTTTTAACGGAAGTGCTTTCATTAATTGCGGTAATACAATTGCTTCAACCTTAATAAGTTAATTCTCCGAATCACGTTTCTTCATTTCAATATTTACCTTATACTTCGACGTTCTACTTTTTGTTGCAGATACGCCACTTATTTCTGTTTGTTTCTTGATCTTAGGTAATTTCAACATTTGGGCGGCTTCTTCAGATAAAATAGTGCTCTGAGAACCACAATCAATCAAGGCTTTTAATGTTTCATATACTCCATTTATTTTTTTAGCTTGTATCAGAGCTGTGGTCAACAGTTTTTGTTGTGCTGTAACAAGTGTTTATGCCATGGACCTTTGCAGATCGGACAATTATCTTTGGCACTTAGCGAGCAATCACTTTGCTCTAAGTATTCCATTACATCAGATAGCAATTGTATCTGCCTTGTTTTTCTAATTTGACTCTCATATAATTGTAGAGTCTCTCTGTCAAATTTCCGAAGTATGAGTTGAGCGACTATTACGTCAACTTCATCGGACAAATTTGCTTTAATTTTAATTAAGTGTATTGACTCATTAATTATGGCAATCACTCCTTTTACACTTTTTGCGGATTCATTGTTGATCATCGGTAAATCAACGATCCGACTTAATTGTTCCGAAAATACCCTCCGTTTATTTTCATACCGCTTGGTTAACAATTCCCAAGCGGCACTATAATTTTCAGCTGAACCTGACAATAGATGGGCTACCATGCTCTTTGCTTTGCCCTTTAACGCGGATTTTAAATAATTGAACTTAAGAGCAAGACTTAAATCCTCTCTTTTTTCAATCAGTTCCGCAAACAGGTCTCATTCTCTAGGTTCTCCAGGAAATGTGGGTACCTGTATTTTCGGCAACACATCATTTTTACAATTTTCCTTATTGTTCATTTTCATTTCTAGCATTGATAACGAATTTTGGACGTCGAATTCTAAATCCTCCATAGTATTCTTAAATTTTGCATCACTTGTTATTACTTGGCATGCCCGTACCTTCTCCCATAAATAATTTATTTTACTAATATACATTATTCATGTTCCATTGCCTGTTGATTTCAACTCTACCACCTCCAAATATTCCTGAAGCTGTCGGACTCTATCCATAAATATCTCCTGGTTACCACTACCGTTTTCATGACTGGAGGTCGCATTCCCGCGCGACTCTCCTTTGCTATCATCAAACATTTCTGACATATTTGCTTCTGTTTCAACTAACACCGACTTACTAGTGCCTGGTTTTTCTGACTCTCCTGTAGCTATTATTTTGGGAACGATCTTAACTAATCCCCTGCTAGAGCAATTTTTCATGGTTAGGCATCCATCGGCTACTAATCACTTTTACTTCCTCAATCACCTTGCTAGTAATGTTTCTGGGATCCAGTGCTTCCAACTGCCTTAACCTGGCATGCAACTCTACTTGCTTCTCTAACAATTTTACAGTCTTATTACGGAACATTTTTTATGGTGGATGTATATATGTGTGACAACCAATTGATTCTTTTTTTTTTTTAGTTCGATATATTTATCCGCTTTTTTTTTTTGAAAGAGACAGAAAAAAAATATCTCAACTGTGTCTTGCACAGTGAGCCAGAGATATACATTTCATTTTCCAATAAAAGAAGTTTTTTTTTTTTTTATTCTCCAAACACATTGTTAGTAAACGCCTATCAAGGATTTAGTAATTCGCAAGTTGCACTTTCGTGCATCAACGTGCTTAAATAAGGCAAGTTAAGGCTTGCGCATTTCTGCCCCCTTGCGTTTCTTCGATCTTCGGTGGTGCTGGTCTTCGCACAGACGTACTCGCAATAAGGTGAGTCAAATGGTCCAGCGCAGTCCTTGGGACCCGTCTTCCCCGGTGTGTTTTTTTTTCGTTGTGTCGTTGCTCTGCTGCTATTGTCCAGGACCTATGGGTTCGGGCGGTACCGGTGCCGGCCATCGCACCAGATTTTCTCGCATTGGCAGTGCACGTTCAGCAGCCTCTTTATCTTTTATTATTGCCCAACCACTTTTAAATGTCACTTCAAAGCCTTTTTCAGTTGCTTTTGACAAACAGATGAAATTTATCTGCAATTCTTTCAGGTATAAAACGTTCAATAGTTCAACACTACCTTTTGAATGCAACGAGTTCTCTCCCGCGAGTAGAACTTTTTCTCTGTGCTCTTTAAAGTCTGTAAACAAATTTCTGTAATTACACATGTGAACAGTCGCGCCACTTTTCTCACACCAAGTTGTGTCTTTAAACTTTTGTTTGCCCTGTACAAAGTTCGTTTTCCTTTGGCTTTTTCTTTGCATCGTTTTTCACGTATGCCTTCTTTTGCTCTTTTTTATTTGTTTTCGACACATACACATGATTTGCGCCGTTTTCGTTTTCAACGAAATTCATTCGCTGACTCTCACCTTCACCATCAAGCTGGATAAAGCTGGCTCTCAATCACTTGGGGATCCCAATGCTCCTCCGCCTCCACTAACTGTTGTGCCTTATCGCAAACAATTATTTATCTCTAGGCTTGCTCCAGATACTTTTGAGTCGTCTGTGGCAGCATACATTAGTAATATATGCTCTGCTAAGGTTTTAATACAAAAGTTTAAGTATTCTAGCCCTCGCGAAATCTCCTCTCTCAAAATTACCAAATGAGTATTTCACAGCTATGGTTGACCCTAATTTTTGGCCAGAGGCCTAGTTGTACACGAGTTTGCCCGCAATAAGCGCTCCCGTCCGTTGCCTGTCCACGTTCCTAATTTATCTTCTGCTTCAAAAAACTAATAACGTCAGTCTTTGCATTCATTATCAAAATGTAAAAGGACTTCTTACCAAGCTCTCGAAACTGTTCTGTGATAGCCAAAACTTTTTTGTTGACATATTAGCTTTCTCTGAAACTTGGCTTAACTCCTCTGTTTTGGATAATGAAATTCTTTCTAATAACTTTATTTCTTATAGGCTTGATCGTGTTGGTCGACGTGGCGGTGAAGTACTCATTGCTGTCAACTCAAATCTATGTTCAAGTGTTTTGCCGATTTATGTCCCCTTGGGTGTTGAGTTTATTTGCGTCGAACTTACATGTTCTAACTTTAGCTTATATATCTCTTGTTCATATATTCCTCCAGCTTCTGATATGATGATCTACATGCACCATGCTGATGCTTTGCGAACTATTTTTAGTCGTCTTAAAGATCGTGATTTTCTTATAGTTTGATGGCTTGTTGATGATAATCTATCTTTCTTAATTCCTTCATCTCAACATGTTTTTCTTAATAGCCTACTTGAATGTCCGCTATATCAGTTGAATTCTTTTCTTAACTCTTCTAAAAAAATTCTTGATCTTGTTTTTGTCTCGGATCCCATTGTTAGTTCTGTATCTCAAACACAGCCCCTTGTGAAGCCTGAAGATTCTTATCACCCTACCCTTAAAGTTATTTTTTCTTAAAATTTTTTCT
The DNA here is from genome assembly GCA_018150345.1 of Drosophila equinoxialis. Lineage (NCBI taxonomy): Eukaryota > Metazoa > Arthropoda > Insecta > Diptera > Drosophilidae > Drosophila > Drosophila equinoxialis. Next base: position 310,109 of record JAECWI010000043.1, on the reverse strand, counting down.
CAATTTCTCCTCGTAGATGTTTTCGTAAAAAACAAATTTCAATCTTCTTAACAACGTTATTTGCTCTTTTGATTGGTCATTTCTATTTGAGTGCTGTGATACAGATTGGGCAGTGAATTTTTTCTACTCTGCTCTTAATTCTCCGTCTCTAGTGCGCCTAGTTCACACGTAGGCTCTCTAATCTCCGTAACATTAAATCGAGATATTTTAAAAGATTGAAAAAAACTGGTTCGCGACTTGACTATGCAAATTATTGTGTAGCCAAATCTCAAAATACTCAATGCTTCAATAATTATAAAAGAACCCTAAAAGATTTTACAACTTTGTTAATTCTAAACGACGGTCTAATTTACTACCTTCCACCTTCAGACTTAATGACCAGACTTTTAATATTGATTCAGATATTGCAGATCTCTTTGCTAAATTCTTTTAGTCGGATCCCACACACTATCACTTCTCAATCCCACATTTAAATTGTATGTTTTTTCCTAGTATTACTGAAGACTGTATTATCTCTTGCTTGTCATCTATGACGTCTTCCTTCGTACCCGGGCCTGATAATATACCTAGTTGCATCCTTAAAATGTGTTCGATTTCCCTATCTAAGCCTTTATCTCGGTTATTCTTTATATCGAGTGAGACTTGTAGCTTTCGTGATATTTGGAAGGAGTCTTTTATTATTCCGCTTTTTAAAAAGGGGAGGCAAATCGGATATTTGTAACTACCGTGTCATTGCCCAACTTTTGGCAATACCTAAGCTTTTTGAGAAAATTATTACGCTTTCCCTTCAACACCTATCCAGATCCAGTATTTGTTATATGTTTTGTTCTATCATCTGGGCCGATGGACTGGAGACAAAGAGCTACCGCCGTGACTTTGAGGCGACCTAAAGGCTCAGCTCAGTTAGGGTGTGGAGCGCTTTTAGGACGGTGTCAGATGAGGTGGCTCTGGTTCTAGCAGGCACGGTGCTAATTGACGAATTGGTCAAAGAGTCCAAGGCCATGTACTGCGGGAACGCTCTGTCAGAGACGGGTAACCGACAGCACCAGCGGCTACAAAAAATATGCCTCTGGCAGAGGCTCTGGAACCAATCACCTAAGGGAAGATGGACGCACTGGCTCATCCCGAGTCGCGACCGCTGGTTGAACAGGCCTCATGGCGAGGTAAACTTTTAACTAACTCAGCTGAGTGGCCATGGCTGTTTCAGAAGCTATCTGAACTGGCTTAGGCATGAGATTGTCAGCGAATGTACATGGTGTGGTAATTGTATTATCGAAGACGAAGACCACGTTGCATTCCTTTGCCCGATGAAGTAAAACAGAACTACTAGCTACGATGAAGTGAAACGGAGCTCGTGCGAAGAGATCGGGCTGAGAGTCATCGCAGACAAGTTGGTTCTGGGAGGCGCCTAATAAGTTCGCCGCTCCCATCATGAAGGAGCTCATGAGACTAGAGAAAGAGAAAGAGAGAGGACTTAGCTAGGATCTGGTAAATTGGCGGTACCGCATGTACTGACCCGAGTCACTTGCCAGCTGTTCTCCTACCTAATGCAGTTCATATCATATCTTTGTAGTATATATTAAATTTAATAAACGATATTCAAAAAAATTTTGGAAGGGTATACAAGCATCGGCGCTGCCGAACTACGCAGCTCTGGTTTAGAGTAGTTTTATAAATATTTTAACTTTATAAATATTATTTTTTTTTTTTTAAGAATTATAAATGTAAAATTATGATTACTCGTCGGGGTTAAACGTCCACAACAGTAGCAAAAATAATTAATATTTGCTGGACACTCACATTTTGCTTACAACTTGTTTCTTTAAACTGAGAGCACCTGTTTTTAATACTGAGTTTTGCGACTAACTTTACTGTAAGTTTTGTAAGCTGTGCTTGAGTATATCGCGTTACCTAACCGGTGTTAATTGCTATCGGTCATATACTTTGCACTATATTTTATGTTTGGTTCGAATACCTAACATACGAGAATCTTAAAATTTAGACTCAAATCATTACAACATTATTGTTTTATTGTAAAACGCATTTAAATTATTTTTCAAAATTACCTTTACAATTATTATTCTTACAAAAAATCGTTATAAATTAAAAATATTTCCAGAACTACCCTAAGAAGGGCTTAAGAGTAATTTTTTCGAAAACTATTGGAGAATGAAGTAAGTCGTCTTACCAACTTTGGAATACCTTGCAGCAGGTGAAAAAATATTTAGAATTTCGAAAACATCTATTAAATTCTTCTCATGACATATGCTATCTCGATCACCCTCACAAAAACATACGAGCACTCTTCCGCCGCCACAAGCCTACGGACAACTCCGGCCTCACAAAACTCGCATTTACGAATATTTTCCATGTTTCTAGTTCAATTTCAAAAATATCTGGTAGGTTGGTAGAAATATATGAGATTAATAATTCTGAATTTGAATACGATAGTCAATAAATTGCGGCGAAAGTGCGAGTGGCTAAATAATTAAACATTATAATGCGCGTATATTTAGCAAGTCTACATACCAAATTAGGTGACTTGAACTTTGTTAGTTTTTTTAAAAATCAGTTTTATTTAATTTGCGGGGTTGGGGCGTGGCAATCTTTTTTAACAACCAATGCCTGCGCGACTAATAAGCCAGTATACATACCAAATTTAATGTCTTTAGCTGTTATAATTTTAAGGAAACGTGTTTTATGTAAATTTCAGGGGCGAAAGGTGGCGTGGCAAAAAGTTTTAACAATTAGTTTCGGCTCACTAACCAATCGAGTATGTATATATACCAAATTTGATGTCCTTGGCTTTTATAGTTTTTAGGAAAATCTGTAAATTCTGTAAACGTAAGTGGGCGTGGCAAAGTTTTCAAAAAGCACAATCTGTGCGTATACCAAGCCATTACACATTCCAAATTTGGTTATTCTAGCTCTGTCAGTTTTTCACAAAATCAGTTTTATTTTATTTGGTGGAGTGTATGGGGGAATGGCAAAAATTTTAAATAAACTTGAACATTGTAAGCAGGTGTCTGAGTAACGAATTTGGCGACTATGACAAAATAAAAAATAACCTTAGAACTCGCTAACTTTAAAATAAGGTTTTGCTTTTCAATAGATGTAAAAAGGTCAGGTGCGGCTTGAATTTTGGCGTTGCTCAGTGTTGTCAATGGCCATATAAAGTATATATATTCTTGATCAGTACGACGAGACAAGTTCAAATAGCCATGTCCATCCGTCTGGATCAGCGCAAACATCTCCTAGACCGGAAGAGCTACAGAGCTGAAATTTCGCATGTAGGCTTGTATATAGTGCACAGGTTGTATATCTCGGATTCTGCCGGATCGCAACACTGAATCATATAACTCCCATATAAACGGCAAAGTCACGAACAGTGACTTTTCTGAATAACTTCGCTATTTTCTGAGCTATCGCCTTGATTGATTTAATATTGGTGAGTTTATTGCATCTATTAACAAATGTGCCGAAGTTGATCAAGATCCGGTAACTATATTATATAGCTCCCATAGGAACGATCAGTCAAAAACAGTGACTTTTCTCAATAACTTCGTTATTTTTTGAGCTATTGTCGTGATTTTTAATATTGGTTAGTTTATTACACCTATAAGCGACTGAACAAATTTGATCAAAATCGGGTCACTATATCATAAAGCTCCCATAGGAACGATCGGTGGAAAACAGCGACTTTGATCAATAACTTTGTCATTTGCAATGCTAAGATTGTAGGCCGTTCTTTCGCAAACATTAGCTTTTTGGGATAAAACGTTTTTCCGCTTTGATGGCTATAGGTAAACAGCTACCAAAAATGTTTCAATGGTATACAAACTTTGACGTTGTCAAGGTTAGCCCCGGCTCTCTGGATTTTTTATGTCTTCTATAGTTAAGGGCTTACTAGCTGCTATGATTCTCGTCAAGTTGGACCATCCATGTTTGGGAGTGTTCGATGGATAGATAGTTGGTACTCCTCTCTCGATGAAGTAAGTATATTGGTGATGAAAGGTTGTCCAGTCTGCATCTTTTTTATTTTTTATATATTGCGATATATGTATACTGCTTGAAGTTTTTTGAAGCGGGGAGGTGTGAATAAATAGTGTGTGGATCTAGCTGATGCATATGCTGCTGTGTCCTCATTTTCGATTTCTTTTATTGCTTGATGACTGGGGACCCAAAAAAAGATAATCTTTTTCATGGTGCATATACGCTCAATTTCTTTTATAAGGTGGTTAGGGCAGTTTAAATTTATTACTGCAGCAATCGGGGATTAGTTGTCGGAGAAAATTACAAATTTCCAGAATTACTCAAAGTGGGAAACCTCGAGGGTGTGGTTTCGATAGAGTATTGTTTACTTGCACTCGGAATGACCGGTGGGCCATGAAGGCCTTTACACTAAAGACCCTGGGTCCAACCCTTCAGAGCATTAGTTGGTGTAGAACCGTCGGCATCCTTACGAGATCGAATGCTTTTTCGAAAGAGCATATGACACGGAATGATGTATTTGCAACAAAGTGTCCATCGTCCCGTGTTCCCGTCAAAAGCCGATTGGTTGTGCGAAATAAATTGGTGCTGGTTATGAACCACATCACTCGGCGGGATAAAATTTTGTCGAATAATTTGCTCATACATGGTAAAATAGATATTGGTCTAAAGCTGTTTATGTCGTGGTTGGGCCTAGGTGGTTTGTGGATGGAAACAACATACGCTGTGATTCACGCATGTGGATATTTTTCTTGTTTTAAAATTTGGTTGTAGAGGCCGACTAGCTTGTGTTTTGTTTCACTTGTCAGATTTTTCAGCATAGGGTAGGATATACGATCAAAACATGGTGTTTTGACTTCGTTCTGTACTACTGCTATTTCTTTTTAGTCTTGCTTGTACTTAATATAAAATCAGGGACTGTGTACAAGCGACAGTATTTACTTTTTATTGGGTTGGCCTGCCTTTTTGTCTTTAGTTTTGTTGAAGGAGCATTTGGATGTAATTCCAGTTTTGCAGAATACTTCAGTTTCTGAGTATTTTTTTCAGATTTTACGCTAGGTATAGTTAGGTCAGTTTGGACATTCTTGTTTTGTATGATCGTTCCCAAATTCGTTGACTGCACTCTTTGTATGACTTCGATATAGCTGGTATTTGCATTTCACCATAGTGTGGCACCGTACATCCAGAAGGGCTTTAATACAAAAGTCTTGATGTAAGCTGCCCGATTTCAGAGATATGATTTTCAGCCAGCTAAACTTTATGAAAAGCCTGAGCAACATCGAGGAAAGAAGCCATACAGTGTTTTTTTTAGCTAGAAAGCTGTTCGTATTTCAGATGTTCTACGATTGACTTATTCAATTGGTGTGAGGGGATTGAATTTGGGGTGCCAGAAATAAGTTTAGTCGGATCTGCAATACCTTTCCAAATAGATTCGAAAAACACTGTAGCAGACTAGTTTGTCTGAATGATGATTTATTTATTTATTTATTTATTTACGTAAACTAACCCAGCAGATAATAATTAATTCAAGATTTAAGCACAACTAAGCATCCCTGACCCGGTGGAGGTGTTTTATTTGCAACAAGGTGCTAGCTATGCCCCTATTCACAGTAAATGTGGTTAGGGAAAAGTTGCAGCCAATCCAAGTCCAGAATATTTTCAGTGGTTTCGCTGTAGATAATCAAAAAGTACGAAGCGCAAAGAGAAGTGACAGAAAGATGAGGAGAAATAAGGTGAGAAAGGTCGTTAAAAGATTGGCAAAGAACACGAAAATGTTCGTGAAGAGAGTAGTTAGTCAGACATCTACTAAGGTGAATAGGAAAAAAGTTTCTATTCAGACGTGAGGGAACACAAAAATATAGCGTATCTATGACTTCGCCGTTGACTAGTTTATGGAGAAAGAGAATGCCAAATACGAGCCTACGGTTGTAAAGTGAAGGAAGATTAATAATAAAAAGTCTGTCAGAATAAAAGGGTAGGCGAAGACTCGGGTCCCAATTAAGACCGCGTAACTCAAACTTAAGGAATTGCTTCTGTGCCGATTAAATACTACGCTGGTGAACATCATATTGAGGGTTCCACACTGGCGAGCAATATTCTAGAGTAGACAAATCGTGACGTCATCCGCAAACATGAGCACGCGTGAAAGAGCCAAGACCAAGGGCAAATCATTTATAAACAAGGTGAATAACAGTGAGCCCAGATGACTGCCTTGGGGGACACCTGACGTAACTCGAACAGTCTTAGATATCGAGGAACGAAAAGACATCTTTAAGGTTCTGCCAATAAGATACGATTTTAACCAAGCCATGGTGAAACACCCATGTTGTTAAGCTTCATGAGAAGCATAGAATGATCAACTGTATCGAAAGCCTTACTAAAGTCAGTATAAATAACATCAGTTTGACACTTTTTACGGAAGCCATGGTGAACAAGGTCGATTCTAAAAGGTTGGTAAGCCACGAACGACCTTTCATGGAACTATGCTGACAAGGAGAAATAGTGGATCTGGATAGGTGTTGAAGGGAAGACGTAATAATTTTCTCAAACAGCTTAGGTATTGCCGAAAGTTTGGCAATGCCACGGTAGTTAGAAATATCCGATTTGTTACCCTTTTTAAAAAGCGGAATAATAAAAGACTCCTTCCAAATATCACGAAAGCTACAAGTCTCACTCGATATAAAGAATAACCGAGATAAAGGCTTAGATAGGGAAATCGAACACATTTTAAGGATGCAACTAGGTATATTATCAGGCCCGGGTACGAAGGAAGACGTCATAGATGACAAGCAAGAGATAATACAGTCTTCAGTAATACTAGGAAAAAACATACAATTTAAATGTGGGATTGAGAAGTGATAGTGTGTGGGATCCGACTAAAAGAATTTAGCAAAGAGATCTGCAATATCTGAATCAATATTAAAAGTCTGGTCATTAAGTCTGAAGGTGGAAGGTAGTAAATTAGACCGTCGTTTAGAATTAACAAAGTTGTAAAATCTTTTAGGGTTCTTTTATAATTATTGAAGCATTGAGTATTTTGAGATTTGGCTACACAATAATTTGCATAGTCAAGTCGCGAACCAGTTTTTTTCAATCTTTTAAAATATCTCGATTTAATGTTACGGAGATTAGAGAGCCTACGTGTGAACTAGGCGCACTAGAGACGGAGAATTAAGAGCAGAGTAGAAATAATGAAGTAAGTAAGTCGTCTCGCCGACTTGGGTATACCATACACCAGTAAAACAAATATTTCAAATTTGTAATAACTAATGCATTTGCCTATTTTTCACAATTCTGTTCACATGCTTGTTACAAGCATATCTCAGTATCTCGCGCACTTATGCATATAAGCACCCTAGCGCCCCCACCCGCCAACGGCCATCAAAGGCCTTATGCAAAAACGTTTATATGCATAACTCAGCTATTTAAGTGTGCCAAATTTGATTGCACAAGGTAAAAAATTACGGGAGATAATCGAGTTTTTCAAATTTCGGGGGCGGAAAGGGGCGTGGCAAAAACTTTATACATACAAAATGTGCGCATTTACTATGCAAATATACATACCAAATTTGGTGTCTCTAGCTGCAATAGTTTTTGAGATAAACGTTTTTTTTGAATTGCGTGGGCGGAAAGGGGCGTGGCAAAAATTTGAAACAAACTTGATCACTCTACATACTACACGAGCCTACATTCCAAATTTGGTGGCTCTAGCTTTTATAGTCTCCGAGATCTAGGTGTTCATGCGGACAGACGGACAGACGGACGGACGGACAGACGGACAGACGGACAGACGGACGGACGGACGGACGGACAGACGGACAGACGGACGGACAGACGGACATGGCTAGATCGACTCGGCTGTTGATACTGATCAAGAATATATATACTTTATGGGGTCGGAGAAGCTTCCTTCTGCCTGTTACATACATTTTGGCGACTTTAATATACCATTTCACCCTATGGGTGTATGGTATAAAAATTCACTGCCCAATCTGTATCACAGCACTCAAATAGAAATGACCAATCAAAAGAGCAAATAACGTTGTTAAGAAGATTGAAATTTGTTTTTTACGAAAACATCTACGAGGAGAAATTGAGAAAAAATTTTAAGAAAAAATAACTTTAAGGGTAGGGTGATAAGAATCTTCAGGCTTCACAAGGGGCTGTGTTTGAGATACAGAACTAACAATGGGATCCGAGACAAAAACAAGATCAAGAATTTTTTTAGAAGAGTTAAGAAAAGAATTCAACTGATATAGCGGACATTCAAGTAGGCTATTAAGAAAAACATGTTGAGATGAAGGAATTAAGAAAGATAGATTATCATCAACAAGCCATCAAACTATAAGAAAATCACGATCTTTAAGACGACTAAAAATAGTTCGCAAAGCATCAGCATGGTGCATGTAGATCATCATATCAGAAGCTGGAGGAATATATGAACAAGAGATATATAAGCTAAAGTTAGAACATGTAAGTTCGACGCAAATAAACTCAGCACCCAAGGGGACATAAATCGGCAAAACACTTGAACATAGATTTGAGTTGACAGCAATGAGTACTCCACCGCCACGTCGACTAACACGATCAAGCCTATAAGAAATAAAGTTATTAGAAAGAATTTCATTATCCAAAACAGAGGAGTTAAGCCAAGTTTCAGAGAAAGCTAATATGTCAACAAAAAGTTTTGGCTATCACAGAACAGTTTCGAGAGCTTGGTAAGAAGTCCTTTTACATTTTGATAATGAATGCAAAGCCTAGACGTTATTAGGTTTTTGAAGCAGAAGATAAATTAGGAACGTGGACAGGCAACGGACGGGAGCGCTTATTGCGGGCAAACTCGTGTACAACTAGGCCTCTGGCCAAAAATTAGGGTCAACCATAGCTGAGAAATACTCATTTGGAACATATATTACCAATGTAAGCTGCCATAGATGACTCAGAGGTATCTGGAGCAAGTCCAGCAAATTAAGCCAAGCTCAGGCTTAGACACAAACACATCAGAAAATTTGTCGTAGTCGCGGCCGTTGAGGCCAGCACATTTTATGGGAATAAGAGTATGGCAGAGCCAACACAATTTTTCTCTATACTGATCATCAAAACGATCAACATGCTTGCAAGTATTTAGACAAGAAAAAGAAGAAAGCCAAAAGCCGAAAGAAACACAAGGAAAAAAAAAATATTTATAAGAAATATTGCTGTAATTCCCAACTAATTCTAGCGTTGAAGACATGGTATGGCTATTGCAATTCCGAAGATCTTTAGCAAAGTCTGCTGATGATAGAACTTGGTAGTTCTTGAAATAGCTATACAGACAACCTGCTCACCTTTTTGTGTTGCCTTTTGAAATAATCTTCTTTTGTAAGATTGACCTCGAGCCGGCTAAATTGCAAGGTTTGATTTATAAGAATATATAGAAAAATTTAAATACACAGCACAAAGATAATTATCGATAAACCAGAGGGCCGAGTACCCGTTAACTTCGACAGCGCCGAAGTTTGTATACCCTTGCAACTGTTTTGGTAATTCTTTCCTTACCCATAGATATCAAAGTCTAAAAACGTTTTATCCAAAAAGTCTTATGTTTGCGAAAGAACGGCCTTCGATCTTAGCATAGGATATAACGAACTTTTTTGACAAAAGTCACTGTTTTCGACCGATCGTTCCTATGGGAGGTCTATGATATAGTCACCCGATCTTGACCAAATTTGGCACAGTCGTTTATAGCTACAATAAACTAACTTATATTATATTTCACGATAATAGCTAAAAATTATTGAAATTATTGAGAAAGTCACTGTTCGTGACTTTGCCGTTTGTATGGGAGCTATATGATATAGTCAACCGATCTTGATCAAATTTGGCACAATTATTAATAAGAACACAAAACTGACCAATACCAACTTTTATGACAATTGCTGATAAAATAACGAAGTTATTGAGAAAAGTCACTGTTCCTGACTTTGACGTTTGTATGGGAGCTATATGATATAGTGGCCCGATCCGGCTGAATCCGAGATATACAACGCCTGCAGTATATACAAGCCTACGTGCAAAATTTCAGCTCTGTAGCTCTTACGGTCTCGGAGGAGTTCGCGTTGATCCAGACGAACGGACGGAAGGACAGACATGGCTATTTGAACTCGTCTCGTCGTGCTGATCAAGAATATATATACTTCATATGGACTGAGATGCTTCGTTCAATGCGTTGCACACTTCTGACCAAAATTAATATACCCTTTTTGCAAGGGTATAAAAATAATGTTTGCGAAAGACCGGCCCACAATCTAATATAGGAAAAATCGAAGTTATTGATCAAAGTCACTGTTTTAAACGATCATTCTTATGGAAGCTATATGATATATTCACCGAAACTTTATCAAATTCGGCACAATCATAAACACATATATTAAACTGACAAATATTTATTTTGAAAACAATTGCGTCAAAAGTATCGGGTATGGACAAAAGTCACTGTTTTTGACCGATCATTCCTATGGGAGCTATATGATATAGTCACCCGATCTTGACCAAATTTGGAACAGTCGTTTATAGCTATAATAAACTAATATTAAATTTCACGACAATAGCTCAGAAAATAACGAAGTTATTGAGAGAAAGTCACTGTTCGTGACATTGCCGTTTGTATGGGAGCTATATGATATAGCGGTCCGATCCGGCTGAATCCGAGATATACAACCCCTGCAGTATATACAAGCCTACGTGCTTCCTTCTATGCGATGCACACTTCTGACCAAAATTAATATACCCTTTTTGCAAGGGTATAAAAATTAATTATTTCAAATAAAACAAAGAGACAGCTAGAGTGCACAGCAGAAGAGAGATTGCAAGAACAGTTATAAGCCTAGCTTTGAGAGGCGGCTTTACAAAAGTGATTACGCGGGAGAGAAGCTGAGCACAAGCACAAAGCAGAGAGAACAACAAAACCACTAGCACTGATAGTATGGCGATGAGGGGAGCAACTGCAGAAGCAATGACGAGAGAGAACAATAAAAAAAAAAAAAACAAACACTAATCACGAAAACCACAAAAAACTGTTTAATTTAGCGAATTATGCAAATAAAACACAACGGTGTCAAGCAAAAGACACCAGCGAAAGCGAAAACAAATTAAGCACAATTAAAATTTGAGAGAAAACAATAAATATTAATAAAAACTCAGGAGCTATGCAAAAACACGACCGTCACGTCAGAGAGCAGATTTTGTCCTTTCTGCTTGGGGTTTGTCCTTTTTTTATTGGTTGTTTGTAATCCTATATAATTATAAATCCATTCCCTTTATAAGTGAAAAAAAGAAAACTTGGATCTATTGAACTCAAAAGAAACGATCTTTATTTAAAGAATGCGTCTTAAAAACTAACTTATCATTATTCACACAATTAAGTTTACAGTTCGGTTTGAAAGCTTTTGATGTTTACAATTATGTTGAAAGCTTTTTATGTTAGGAGCTTTTAATCGTATGATATCTTGATCTGGTATTTGATTGGCTTATTGATTTCGCCTACGTTCTCACGCTTGGAGGATTTTTTGGGGACAGATTTGTTTATAATATTGCGTTCTCACGCTGGAAGATTTTGAGGGGGACAATTGTTATTGCAAGTGTCCAATTGTTTGTGAATAGAACGGATGTTTACTTTAAAGTTATAAATTTTAGGGATTGTTGTTGGATATATGACTCCTCAATCTTAAAGAAAATAGCCTGTCCTCAGGCGGATACATTGGGATATAGCGAGAGATTTTTCTCAGCTGTAAAGATTGGAGTATCAATTTTGTTTATACTTTGGGATTCAATTTTTTCAACAAATGGGGTTTGGATTTTTACTATCGGAATACGATTCTTATTTGATCGAAAATGTTTAATTATCAATTTTTGTGGCATTGCCTTAAACTTGTAGGTTAAGTATGTAATCAAACTTATTATAGTAAGTACAAATTGATTAATGTAATAGTTTGAAATACAGTATAATATATTGGGTGTTCGTTAATTATCTCTTTTGTTTGGATAAAAGAAATGGGTTCTAGCCTAGTGATATTGTTTGTTACAGAAATGCTTTGGCTGTAGTCAAGCAATGAATTTGTTATTGATCTTTCATTTAATATTAACGCACAATCATAAGTTTTTATTATGTTATTTTTTTCTATTATTAAGTATCTGTTTACACAATTTTACAATTATGTTGTTATATTCAATGTAATTAGTTTAAAAATTCTTATATGTTTTAGTGTATTTACAAGTGGTTGGGATTTTATTTAAAATGCCTATTATACATTCATTAGTTTCTATTTGTTTTATTTTTTTTGTTAAACAAAGTATTGTTGTTAAAATAGTATTTATCGTATGAATTTTCTGTCAAAATATTTTTATTTTCATCTGGATAAGGAAGTATCTCAAAGATAGGGGTTTTTATTATTTCTTAAGAAATGCTTGAAATGATAAATATCTCGTTTGAATTTAGTTTAAGCCAGGTGGATGTTTTTGTATTCAATAGTTTTTCCGAATTAACATGACTTAAGCAATTATGTTTCAAAAGGTTCGGGTTAAAAATTCCTAGTCTAGTGAGGTGCATGCCCATTTCTATGTCTTCAATGTATTCTGTGAAATGCTCAAAATTAAAGATTAGAACTTCTACTTTTACTGATTTTTCCTTTTCTTCCTTGAGGTTGTTTATTATTTCTAAACCCTTATTTATAGCATCTATTAAGTAATTTAGTTTGTTTGCTTGTACGCTATTGCTTTCAAGATTATTTATTTTTTTCTTCTAGTTCGTGTTTAGCGTCCTGATCAAGAGTACCAAAAAGATATTTGTATATTGAACCAATCCCGTTAATTAGTCCTCGTTTGCTACGTTTTACAATTTGTATTCCATTAATTTCCCTACTTAGTATTTTTGTTAATTATTGAATATGGATTATGTCTTTAAATTCCTGTGCTTGTTGCATTAAATTGTTATATGTAATGTCTATTAGTGTTAAATTCACTTTTATAATGATATTCAAAGTTTGTCGGTAATTACATGGTTCCTGTCTTAAATATTAAGTAACTGTTCTGTGCTTTTACTAAGTTTATGTCAATGGATTGACTGCATGTTGATTTTAATCTTAAGAATAGCACGATGCACCGAAAAGTCATCTTGAGTTGTTGACCTGTAATGTATCAATTGTCGTATTTGCTTTTATTAACTTTCTTTTTCTTTTTGAATTTTAAATTGTAGTGTGTGACCTTTTGTCCTCTACTTCTTTCTTCAAAATGTTTCTCATCTAACTGATTTATTTCTCTTGTCTTTTTGAATTGATTTGTTGTTTTTGACTTTACTAATGGTGCTTGTTTAAATCTAGTATCGATTTCGAAGTCGTGTCTATCTTTATTTAAATTGTTTATTTTATGTATTTTATTCGTTTGGGTATTATAGTGGGGTGATCCTGCGTAGATGAAAATGTCCGCTGGTGTTCGGTTAGTTGTTTTATGTCTCGTCTTATGGTTGTATATGTAGAGAATTTTTTCAAATTTAAGTAATTTATCTTCTATGTCATTTGCACTATTTATAATTCTGAGTTTTTCATTTACTGTTTTATGGAATCTTTCTACGTCTGAAATGCCGTTTTTACTTGTAATTTGTAACTTTACATTTTCTTCTTGTAGACAATTTTTTAGTGCTGTACCCAGAAATGCTGAATCTTTGTCTGATTTTATTTCTATTGGTGAATACTTTCATAATTGCTCTCTTAGCTTCTAACCAATCTCTAGATTTTACTTCTACAAGTGTTGCAAATTTGGAGTAAATGTCAATGCATGAAAGGAATTGTAAATTGTCGAACATGTAAAAGTCCATGACGTATTTTTCTCTGCCATTAAAAGTTTCTGGTGTTATTTCAAAGGTTAGTTTTGTATATCTATTTTCTGTTTTTGCGATATTTCATACTGATCATTCGTTAATAATGTTTTGAATCAGGTTTTGAAAATCGGGGATATAATATTTTTCTTTAAACAAATTAATCGTTTTTTCGATTCCTGGATGTAATAATTCTTTATGTTGTTTTAGAATTATTTCTTTGAATTCTGCAAACGTTTAAATGTCTTCTAACTTAATGCTTGATTTCGAGGTTTTCGTATTTGCGTTCGATCGTATTATTTCAATAAAGGCTTGTTGAAATATGGGATAATCTTTTTCATTATGAAAATATAGTAAACGTAAACGTGCAAACGTTTAAATGTCTTCTAACTTAATGCTTGATTTCGAGGTTTTCGTATTTGCGTTCAATCGTATTATTTCAATAAAAGCTTGTTAAAATATGGGATAATCTTGTTCATTATGAAAATATAGTACAGTTTTCTTACCGCAAAGATATCTTTTAATTATATTCCTTGCGTTACCATTGGTCATTGTTATTTTTATGTTTGATTTATAAAATTAGGTTGATGTTTCTGCTTTGTCTTCTGAACCTCTAATGAATTCTATTTGCCTGTTAAAATAATTAATGGGTTTTTCAATTATTGGAATGTTATTTCCATTATCCTCATGAGCACTATGTATTGTAGCTACGGTGCTGTCTGTCGATCCTAAAAAGTTTTCATCTGTTTTAATTCTGGAAAGGGCATCTGCTACGTGATTTTCTTTGCCGGGTAAATATTTAATTTTATAATCGAACTCATTTAGTTTTATTCTCTATCGTTGAAGTTTCATATTTGGTTTTTTTATATTGCTGAGCCACACTAACGGTTTATGGTCGCTTAGAATTTCTAACTTTCTACCGAAAAGGTATGATCTGAAATACTTTGTTGCCCAAACTATTGCTAGTAATTCTTTTTCTATATAGTTGTAACGTTCTGCTTGCGTAAGAAATAGGTCTGAATCCTGTGAGATGAACCCAGTGTTCCTCCAATGAAGTGGAGTACACTATAATGACATCCAGATAAACAAGACAATCCTAATAAATAAGGTCTTCCAAAAGATTATTCATGCATCTTTGGAATGTTGCCGGGTCATTTTTAAGACCAAATGGCATACGTGTGTATTCGTAATGGCCATGGTTAGTTGAGAAAGCTGTTTTTGCAATATATTCAGGATCCATTTGAATTTGATGAAATCCCTTAGCTAAATGAATTGTGGTAAAGTATTGGCATTTTCCCAGTTTGTCAAGAATTTCATCCATGACTGGAATTGGGAATTTGTCATCTATTGTGACTTCACTCAAATTTCTGTATTTTTGTTTGTTGGAAGCATCTCTTTTTTTGGAACGATCCAAATGGGTGAACAGTAGGGTGAATTCGATTTTCGAATGATACCCTGTTCGATCATTTCATTTATTTGTTTGGTGATTTCTAGATCAAACATTTGGGTATATTTGTTTGGACGTTTATAAATTGGGTCCTCATGTTTTCTACAAATAGAGTGCTTTATAGTACTCGTAAAAATCAAATTTTTACCTTCGCGGTACTGAATATCACTGAATTCGTACAAGACTTTTTTTAGTTTTTGCGTTTCTTCGTTTTTTTAAATGGTCGAGTCTATACTGATTACTTTCTATTATTTCATTTTCAATAGCAAAATTTGTGTCTGGATCCCTCTCTGTAGGTGGGTCTAAATATTCAATGTTATGTTCTCCTATTTCTTCCATATCTCTGAAATAAAATAGATAGTTTCCTAGTTTTGCGTGTTCTTCTTCATAATTTATTTGGGCTTTGCAGGCTTTTAGGAAAGTTCTGTGTATTAGAATTTTTGTTCTGTTGGACAAGGTTTGCTGGGTGCAAGAAAAAATTACTTCTTTTAATTCTACTGCTCCTTCAATCATGTGAATTTTTGAATCTCCTAAATAGATTTTGAAATTAAAAAAGTTTTCGGACATTATATTTATTGAAGAGCCTGAGTCGACTACACATCTCAAAGGTTTATTGTTCATTGTGATTCTGATGAAGAACTTGTCCATATCTCTTCTTCCGATTGATCCGAGGCATTCTGATGAAAATTTTCGGATGTGTCCATTTTGCTAATTTCACTATTACTTTCTCTTTGCCTTTTTGTAGGCTGGTTTGCTACATTTTTTTTTTTTTTTTCTTTTGGATTCTTATTTTGCTGTTGACAATTCATTGGATTTTGAGCCCTATCAATATTTAATTTTTGTTGAAATTCTTGGAAAAGTTTTTGGTTTTGTGTCGTATCTGATTGTTTGAGACGGAGTTGTACTATTGGGTACAAAAGATTTTCCACTTTTTTGGTTTTGATTTTGGCTTTGATTTGATTTTCTGATTTCTGTTATACTATCCCCGTATAACCCTCTTCTTTGAGCTACTTGTTTTAGCTTGCTAACTGTGGTTATATCATATCTAGCTAACGTCATAAATAATCTATCGGGTAATTTTTTGTTTATTACATCTTTTATAGTATTATTTAAAGCATTTGTATATAGAATAGTGTTATTTGCATGATTTTCTAGATTTTGTTTGTTTGTTATAATATAGGATTTATCTTCTAATTCTGTTACGAACTTACGAAGGTTTCCTGTATAGTTGGTGTTGTAGAGGCGTCGAAGAAGTTCCTCACATGTGGTCTGCGTCTTCAATTCATTGATGAGGAATGTGCTTAGTTCCGGCCAGGTGTTGGCTTGTCCAATTTGCGAAAGACGTTGAGCTTATCCAGTGAGATGCATCTCGATTGCGCTGAACAATATTTGCATGATGAAATCTATCCTCCTTATGAATGATGTCAGATTCTCTGTTGCTCCATCATAGTTTTCCACCTGTCTTAATAAAGACAGTGCTTGATTGAGGGTGGGTGAGTTCGGCCATTTTTGTTGTTTTTTTTTTTTTAGTGGTGTTTTATTTTATTCGCACACAAGTTGGCGTTTTGTTCCACAATTGGAGTTTATGATTATAACACACACAGTTGATATTTCTGTACACAGTTGGCGTTTTTGTTCCACAATTGGAATTTTTTTTTTTTTTTTTTGGGGACGTAAAATTTATAAGTTATTAGGGATTGTTGTTGGGTATATGACTATATAGGCCCATATTGGGAAAGCACTGAAAACCACTGTTGTTGGGAAGATAAGACTGCAGAATCCTCTCCGTTACGGAAAAAACGAATTACACCAGGCGCTTTGAGTGGGTCTGCTGGCCAGAGTGCGTCTACCAGTGAGACGCAATCCATCTTAGTAGATTGATTATTGTATTACTATCTACCAGGCGTAAGCAGATAGTAATAAGTAAGTAAGTAAGTCTTTTTGGCGTTGTAGTCTCCAGCTGCAGTGAAGCAAAGTTTTGTTATTTTTATGACAGTACACATTTTTTCCTCACCGAGCTTAGCATGGTTATTTAAATATCTATCCATTCTAGTTTGCACAGAAGGCGTTGAAATCATTGCTGAGGTTTGAAACAGGGCTGTACTTTTGCAATTGACATGGTTGTTGCATTGTAGAGAGTAGTCGCTTGCGTTTTTGTTGTAGAAGTTGTTCCTGTAACTGTTGCTGGTGAATATTGAAAGAGTTTGGGGCTGAGTTGGTCGGCATGGCTTCTCCACATTATACTATTTGTTATTGTAATTTTATAAAATTTGCTATAAGAACAAAACAAATAGCAATTTGATTGTGATTACGCGTCTCGGTTTGGATTCGTAATCGCACTACCCATCAGACGAAAGGTAACGTCAGTCGCGAAACGAGCAAGCTTATCTGAACGACATTTAGGACGGGCAGTTTAGCAGGAGAGCGGATGGACTTTTAAAGATTATTTGGATATGCATAAGCATTTGGTTTCAAAGATGTCATTTGAGTTGTGTCATTTTTGGCCGATTGGCATAGCTAAATCAAGTAAAACGGTAAAATGGTATATTAAAGTCGTCAAAATGTATGTAACAGGCAGAAGGAAGCTTTTCCGACCCCATAAAAAATATATATTCTTGATCAGTACCAACAGCCGAGTCGATCTAGCCATGTTCGTCTGTCCGTACGTCTGTCCGTCCGTATGAACGCGTAGATCTCGGAGACTATAAGAGATAGAGCCACCAAATTTGGAATGTAGGCTCGTGTAGTATGTAGAGTGATCAAGTTTATTTCAAATATTTGCCACGCCCCTTTCCACCCCCCGCAATTAAAAAAAAAACGTTTATCTGAAAAACTATTACAACTAGAGACACCATATTTGCATAGTAAATGTGCACATTTTGTATGTATAAAGATTTGGCCCTTTCCGCCCCCCAAATTTTAAAAACTCGATTATCTCCCGTAATTTTTTACCTTGTACAATCAAATTTGGCACACTTAAATTTGATACTAATACCCAGCAAAGTACCAAATTTGATCAAAATCGGAAAAAATAGTTAAGTTATGCATATAAACGTTTTTCCATAAGGCCGGAGTTGGCCGTTGGCGGGTGGGGGCGCTAGGGTGCTTACATGAGTGAGCGAGATACTAAGATATGCTTGTAAAAAGCATGCGAACAGAATTTTTTAAAACAAATTTAGTTATTACAAATTTGAAATATTTGTGTTACTGGTGTATGGTATACCTAAGTCAGCGAGACGACTTACTTACTTCATTAATACAAGTTCTAGTCTTTATTTTTTTTTTTTACTAGGTCTACGAACTGTTTTCACCTAAAAATATCGCTGAGCAAGCGATTATGTTGAACGGGTTATGTTCAACGTCGCAACAACGCATGTGGCTGTGGCGTGGTGTGGAGTTTTGCATAGTTGGCATTAAACATTATAGCAGCTTTACTGATAATGTAGAACTGCAGTCGTTGACTCTGTCTGACCGGATGTGATAACTCCTCCCTCACTAGTTTTATGGCCGTCCTCGGTTTTCCTCAAAATGTCAATGATAGCTCGTATCGATATTTATTGTTTATTCTGTTTGCATTTTTGGTAGAGCCTGAAGACTACGAGACCGATGATCAGGGTGACAGAGGAACATCATAGGCTATATTGACAGTTTTTTTTTCGATGTTGCCAATATATTGGAGATTTTCAAAGTTCAGCCTCTAAAGATAGGGCATGCTCAAAATCTCCCGGTGGCCATGTTATATTTATGGTAGCCGACATTGCTGAGCCTGGATGACGCCTGACTATGTTGCTTTGTGTTTTTATAAGGAGACCTATTCACATAGATTTCCTCAAGAAACGTCAGCAAGTTTGTGCAGTGAATTACTTTATTCGTGTTGTCCATCTGTACTGTAACTATAGCCTCGTTGATACCATCGTCAATTACTGTCAGCGGCTGTAATGGCTGGAGCGAGTCTTACAATGCGCTATATCTCCAGAATGTAGTTGTTGCGCACATGTTGTTGATTTCAACTGTTTGCAGAATGTAGTGGTAAGGGTAGCGGTGCACTTTCCAATTGCTAAGATATTGTTACCACAGTCAGCGACGTTGTTATTTTCGGCAAAGTCAAGTATTTTTCCATTATGTTGAACAGGAAACATGGTTATTTTTTTTTTTGATGTAAAAAGACTTTTACATAAGCTATTTCGATTAAATCTGTTATAGTTAAATAGCTTAAGTCATTAGAGTCAAGTAATGTTGGGTTCATAATTTGAATCTTTGCGAGCGTAATAGATAACATTATGTTTTGAGTTCAGAAATTATGATTCTATTTCTTGTGAGTAACGCTTGGTAAAGGTTTCTTGTGCCAATCTGTTTTTCTTTTGCAAATCTAATTATTTTATTTACGTTTTCTGTTAAATCACCTTTGCATTTAACTGCCCGTTGTTTAATTGATTGTTTATTTGAATCAGTTAGTTTTTGCTGGTAAAATTTCAGATGTTCGAAGTCGTTAAAATCGGGAGTTCCTGTTACTATCTTTAAAGCTGTTCCTAGAATATTTATACTTCTTGCATGTCTATGTTGGTTATTAACTGTCTCTAGCAATGACCTAATATGACCCAAATCTGATTCAAGAATTTGTCTCATATGAGACTCTGGGAAGTGAATTAGTTTCTTCAAAAATTTCCAAGTACAAATAACCGCGATTCCGTCCACTATACAGTGGCAGATTTGAAGAAAATAGCGGCATAAATAAAAAAAACTGTCCGTAAGGACTTGAAATTTAATTGTATTTGTATTTAGAAAAATTGGTAAAAGTTTCAAACGTATTCTGCTTCGAGCTCATATGAATACGCATAAGGGTTTACAATCTGAATCTGAATCTGATTCATATTCGATATCTACTAAGGCGAGATTTTCGTTTTCATTTTTAACATGGGGTTTAGCGAGAAGTTCGAGTACTTTTGACGGCAATTTTTTATAATTGTGGTGTATTTATCTAAAAAATATTTACTTGAAAGTAGGGGATCTGATGAAACAATTGCTCGGTGAAACACATCTACTAATTGTAAATTATTAATGCGACTGTTTTTTCGAGAATGCGACAGTCTATCCCGTTTGTAAAACCTGTTTCGACTCTCCGAAGCATTTTCTCCTAAGCATCCAACTGGAACTGAAGAAGCAGCAATAATTTTCAAGCTTTTCTTGAATATTTTTTTTTGAGATGCCTTATCATTTGGATCTCTGATTTGCCACTTGTTTATTCCTATCCGATACGAAATATGCAGAGCAAATTCAAGAAACCTTATCCATGCGTGTAATGGGCTCACACCATATTGCAGAGCAAAAGGCTTTGGCTTAAATACTTCAGCATTTGTATCCGTGGTCATCAAAATGGTCTTAGGAGTAGCACCACATATTGGACATGATTGGGTCGAGTTTGCTCCTGTTAAAGCATTTAAAACTTTTCCATCGATAAGTGTCATATTTAGATCAAACGAAACAGAGACAGTTCTCCCAGACCAATTATTGAATACGTACGGTTTCAAGTTTTCAATTTCGTCCTTCAATCTATTGCTCTTCTTAATGAATTCGATTTTCAGTGGTCTACAAAATCGCACTGATTGTGTTTTAGAATTCATCCATAGAACTCTCCCCAAAGAATCTAATAACTTTATAGGGATTATTGATGTGCGTTATACTGCTTTTTGGAAAAAGAATTTTCAAGTAAAAATGCTAATGCTTCATCTGCAGTCATCTGAACTGGTTTTTGATTGCAATCGCTTCTCCTCTTGACATTAATAATATTTTCTTTTAAAGAACAATTAATACAGTCAGTACATTCACTAAATTTTGATTTTTTGGCGCTTATGGTAGCTGCATGAAAAAGCATTGCTGTATGGTGCCCCTGACAAGTAGCGATATCTGAAGCTATCTTTCGTTTTAAACGACTACTGCCTTCATCGTAAGTTTGCCGTGGACGACTAACGGAACACTCTTTCATATGTATTGTCATTTATGAATCAAGGAACTGTTGGTGTTTCTCTTTGAATTATTCTATTTTTCTTTGGCATTTTGGCATGTACTTGCTTATATAAGCGACAAAGTTCAAAATTTTTTTTGTTTATTTCAAGTTTAATAGCTGCCTTAAGATTTTCATTAATCTTTTCAAACACCCACTCAGAAAGCGCTTTACTTGTGCGCCGATTATCAATCCAAATTTGAAGCAACTCCTTGTGACTGAACTCTACCTTGTCTGCAATATCAGCAAATATTTAAAAAAAGCGCAAAAAACGCGATCAAAATTATTGGCGTCATCTTAAGAACATTTAACGAAAAATAATTGCATTCTTACTTGCAAGTAGCAACGAGAAGCAGGTAACATTTAGTCCACAAATCACAGAACGTTGAGATTACGTTCCTTCTACAAACAATACCAACAATAACAAACGAAACGAAAGACAAAACACACAAGTACAAATTCTTTGACATTAACCTAATGATCAACATACCTTGAACTATGTTTTTCAAATAAATAAAACACATATTTAGTGAAAATAATATTAATTTAACAGCAATGCTAAAAATTTTTTTTTGAGTTTATGCCGCTATTTTCTTTAAATCTGCCACTGTGCACTATAGGGATACAGTTCAAGTTGGAGTAATTAATAATCGTTCCAGCTGCTGCCGCTACTAAAAGTAGAAGGCGTAGAATCCAAGCCCTAGTAAAGATAAGATACAGGGCAGAATAAGTACTGGAAGGATAATTCATTTTTTTATCGTATTTTATCCTTATGCATCTCCCTCCCATTTATAAGAACCGTTGACCCTAAGTCGGCTTCCACAATGACTTCTTCAAATAAAGTTGTTAGCTTGTTACCAAGTCTTTTATTTATTTTCATAAGTGCTTTTTCGCCTACTTGGTCTGCATTTTGTCTTTACAGTAGTAGATCTTGGGCTTTAGATATTTTATCTCTTATTTCTGCTTCAAATTCTGGTTTGGATGCATGAATTATATCAATTGGTTTTTTGTTAACAACTGAGTGAATTGATTTATTCTATTCTATTGTTGCCTGAAGTATAATATCAGTAGTGTCATTTAATTGTTTTTCTAATTTCAAGCATCTGGCAATTTCTGCAAGAGTACTGTGAAATCTTTCTACCTTTCCATTTGAAGTAAGTAGTAGTGGAGTACTTACAATATCAACATTAAAGCGGTTTTTTAAAAGAGACTTTATTGTTCCTGCGCTTAATGACGGTTCGTTATCGCAGTAGATGGTTTTAGTTTTGGGGTAGAAAATTCATGAGCTGTAAGGGGGTCTCGATATCTATTATCGTTCTGGAAGCTATGAGTTGAACAATGGCAAATTTTGAAAATTTTTCGATGCAGGTTAAGAAATATTTTTCATCTGTGGAAAAAAGTCAATGTGGAGAATTTCTCGAACTTGGTTAGGGACTGGCGTTTTGCCAATGTACTGTTTCTGTGGGTATCGATCATATTTACCTTTGTTGCAAGTTTTACAATTTGCAACTATTGCATTAGCTAGACGAGTCATTCTGTTTTATATTCTCCTGGGCTGCCCTATGTGCTCTGCCGTAATCTGCGATTATAATTTCTTTTTGCTCATTTTCATCATGAACGTCAATGACCAATTTACTTGTATGCCAAAATTTGGTTGAAGGGAAAGTTTCAACTTGGTTGTTTTGTATGAATGCTAGTATCGGCAGGTCACATTTGATTGCGTTCACTACGTCTTTTTTAACCGCATTACACACATTTTTTATTAAGTTTTCTCTATTTGAAAAGTGTACAGTATGACTTGTTTTTTGTTTGAACATAATAATAGTTTTTTTATAAGCTATGGTGCTTTCTTCAATAATTATTTGGTTCCTGAAACAATTAATCGGCTAGTGGCTAGATCTGACGGAGGATCTTCTTCTAAAGCGTAAAGGTTTTGTCATGATAGAGCATCGGCGACAAAGTTTTCTAATACATCTAATACCCAGGCAATGTTATTGACATGATTTTGCATATTTTCAGAAAAAATGATCACATCA
Organism: Drosophila equinoxialis; assembly: GCA_018150345.1. Lineage (NCBI taxonomy): Eukaryota > Metazoa > Arthropoda > Insecta > Diptera > Drosophilidae > Drosophila > Drosophila equinoxialis. Next base: position 286,785 of record JAECWI010000043.1, on the reverse strand, counting down.
TCTACGTAAACATAGCATGACTTTCCTATCTTATCGACCCGATTTCAGATCAAGGGTCGTAAAATATTTGGCTTTCCCAAAGTTTGAGAGAATGTCTGCTATATTCGGTATAGGGTATTTGTCATCAAATTTAGTTTCCTAAAGTCAATTACAAGGCGTTTTTTCCTGTTTCCCTGTTCGACTAGACCCTTTTTATCTACTACCCACACCGGATTATTATACGGTGAACTAGATTGTCTGATAATATTATTTTTCAGCATGTCATTAGTTTAGTTATTGACAAACTCCGATACTCCTCATGGGTAGGGGTAGTGTCTAGAGTACACTGCCTTTTCATCTTCTGTGCGAATTGTAGCGATAATATTTGTGTTATAAGGAAGAGATTCATTAGGGTCAGCAAAAATGTTTATTTTATTCCTAATTATTCCCAGTGCCTGATAATGTTTTGAGCTTCCTACATAAATTTCAAAAATTTTATATGCAGTGTGTGCGGCTTTCCGACACGAAATATTGGTCTCGATCTTTCCCCCAAAGTCCGGTAGATTTTACTATGTCCAGTGTTTCGTCACATTTGATACCTACAATAATTTCTGCATCTTTGAACACTTCAACCTCAGGTGCGGACACTGTTGTGTTCCTAAACTCCTTTCTCAGTTCATCCATTTTCCTTTCAAACACTTGCGCTTGATTTTGTAATGCAGAATTTACCGCATACTCAAGCAGCGCTTTCAGATTTTCTTCACTAACTGACATTTTGTTTTTTATTTGGTCTGGTACTAGTTTCCCTTTTACATATGTCTTTTGTTAATTCTTCAAATTCTGCGTCGTATTCCTCTAAACGCGGAAGCTTTACTCATAAGTTTTTATTTTATTCAGTATTGTTTTAAAAATTTTGCGTCGCAAAGATTTTTTACAAACACTTTTAATTTAAATTCGTAAATTTTTCCTTTATTTATTTTAAGTAAGAACTGTACTTACATTTTTTGTGCTAAAAACTATGGTTTTTAATTATGTTGTTGTATCTCTCCTCTTTCTTTGTTTTGTCATCTCGCAAGTTCAACGAAATCGGTCAAACGAAGCCTTCTTGCTTGTGGATTTTTGGGTGAGCAGGTTTGAACCACTAGTTGGGTACCAGTTATGAGATGTTCTCGCAGTACGAAGTAGCAGCGAAATAACATTGATCGTTTATTGGTCAAATCCATACTAAATTTCTAAATGACAAAAAATTCTCATATTAAGCTAGCCCTGATACATAATCGATACGAGATACTCCAATTTTGGGAAAAATGTTTGTTCTAGAGCTATATGATATAGTGGTCCGATCCTGACAATTTTCATACTTTATCTGCTCTGGGCTAAAAGTAGCTCAAATATCAAATTTCATTCCAATAGCTTTTAAGATGCCAGCGTGAAGATGATTTGCACCGACGGACGGACGGGCAGACGAACATGGCTATATCGACTTAGCTTCTTATGCTGATCAAAAATATACATATATTATAGGGTCGGAAACGTCTCCTTCTGTGCGTTACAAACATCTGACCAATTTTATAATACACTCTGCAAAAAACCCAAGTTCGTATGGACAATTCTCATATGTACATTCATTGCAACATTCTTTGAAACATTATTGAAATATTGGATTTCCGATTTGGTCTTATCTTTGTCTCTATGTTTGAATCAACAGCTGATTCAGTGTCTTATTCCTCTTCCTTTAATTCGGCTTCTTCATCCTTCTTCTCAGACTTGTCGCCAACATCTAGTTCCTTTTTATCTGCAGTCTCCTCTTCAGTCTTGCCATCATCGTCCTCTTTCTCGATCATTCATCATCATGAGCTGTAGCCTCATATAAGACCTTCCACTTCATCCTCTTCCGGTTCTATCCTCTGGACTTCTTGAAGTTGTTGCTGTTGAAAAGGCGCTATCTCCACGAATTTTCAAGATGCGTCCACAGTTGACTTGGCCTGCTGGCGCAAGGGTATCATTAGTCCATCTGGTAAAATTTTCAGGGAAACGGAGCATCCGGCAACTTGAGGAGCTGCTTTGTATTCATTCACCATAGTCTGAATGAGTTGATTAAACTGTGGAGGTGCATTTACATAAGTTTTCATCTTCGCCAATCTGCACTGCAGCTACAAACATACCAATCGGCTGGGTTTTTTTTCTTTGTTTCCCAGGCCATGAAGTTCTCAATAGCATTTGTTGAAGATGATATTTTTGATATTATTGAACGTTGAGAGAGATATAATTGACACACCAGAACCCGTGTCAACCAAGCAAAAGGTATGGACATCATTAATCGTGATGCTTTTTATGCGTCTCTCGTCCTTGACTTCTGGGCAATTCTTCGAAATATGCCCTTTCGGGCATTACACCTGAAGCACTTTGTTTCTACATTGCAATTTTTTCGAACATGCTCAGTCGAGCCACAATTAAAGCATCGATTTATTTTTGCAGTCGACATGTTCTTTTGGCTATCACTATGTCTGACGCCGTGCTGCTTGTATTTCATCTCGCTTCCACACTTACGTTCAAAAATGTCGTATTTTTCATTTAGCTCGTACTCTGTTTTACACAAATACATATTAAATTTGTATTCATTTTTATGTCTAGGCCATCCACTATGTATCCAATAACTTATCTACTTTAACAAGCATAGCAATCTTCTTCATATTTAAAACGTAGACGTGATAGCTTCCGTCTCTTTTCTTTTTCTCTCTTTAAACTTGTTATGAATTTCTGCGCTTTGCACTGTACTTCGAAATTCTGCTACAAAAGTGGATTCCAAAAACAATTGTCCCGTTTTAGTCAAAAATTTCTGTCCAATCTGGCCAGAATGTGCATTGCGGAGTTTTAATTTGTAAAAATCCATTTCGTGTGACATTTTCGACGGCATTGCAATTCCAAACACACAACTTTATGAATTTGTGTTATGGTCGAAAACATAAAATTATCTGAATTGTTTACATATGTAATTCTACACTTTTATGCCCTGTCAGAGGGTATTATAAAATTGGTCAGACGTTTGAAGGAGGGCGTTTCTGATTGTATATGTATGTATATGTATGAGTCGATATAGCCATGTCCGTCTGATTATACTATCCGCACGTCTGTCCTTCCATCCGTCCGTCAGTGTTAATCAACTTCACGACGCCATCTTAAGCTATATTGAAATCAAATTTGATACTTGAGTAAGATCATAAATTTACATATGTAATATAGATGAAGAACTTGAAGTATCCCTATGAAATTTACTAATATGATAGTTATTTATGTATAAAACATCAGATGCCGTAGTTTCAATCAGATCAGATAAATAGAACACAAGCTACAGCAACCTGCCGGCAGCGTTGGCAGCAACCTCCGTCATTCTATATGCTTGAATCAACAGAGCAGCTGTATTTGTATGCGTGACAATCGCGGCATGCATGTAGAATGGGATGGGAAAGAAGAAGAAAAAGAAATTGAAATTATATTTGGTATGAGGAATTGAGTTGCAGAGAAAGAGTTTGGAAGTATATAAACTTCGACAAAGCCAAAGTTAGCTTCTTTAATATTTTTTTTTCAAATGAGAAATTTACATTTTTTTTAACTATTCGTGCATGAAGAATATGTATTTTTTTGGATGCGGCTTGAGGTTTTGTTTTCGGCATACATTAACAATGATTTTTAAAGTTGTTGAACAACGAATGGTTTTAGGAACAAATTATTATTAAGTCACCCATTTACAAAAACAAACTCGAACTTACTAACTACTATGGAACTTACTATTTGTATGTTTAATACACAACAACAACTAACACTATGTGGCAGGCATCAGCTGGTCTTTGGTCTTTTGGTCTTTTATGGACCATTGTAAGGATATGAACTCAGCTGATCGCTTATGATTTGTGTGTGCCTCTTGGTAGTCAGGAGCGGCTTAATAAACCTCCCTGGTTCTCTCGAGAATTATCCAATTTGAAAAATGTGAAGACTCGATATTATAAGAAGTTTCAAAAAATACGTCGTTCAGCTGATTACGCTCTGTATACAGTCGCTCGTTCAAAATTCATGATGCTTAATACACAATGTTGTAAGCATCAGTTTTCTTCTGACCCTAAAGAATTTTATCATATTGTTAATTCTATACGTAAGACCTCTGTGCACCCATCTTTTTTGTCCTTTCAAAATAAAATACCAAAGAAGCTAACTAAGTTTTTGCACCCTTGCAGTCCTAATTTTTTCACATTTTGAAGTTTGTTTCCCTGCAACTCAATTCATCAATACACAACAAAACATTCAAATTATTACTCTTTTTACTACAATTTTTTCTTTTTCTTCCATCATTCCCTAAGCAAAGCACAACACGCATACACATACAGTCCATGTAGCGCTGGGTCTGTGTGTGTGTGTATGCATGTGCTCTGTTTGATTTGTTGATTACGTGGTAAGCAGCAAGCAGCGCTGCCGGCAGCGCTTGAACCGATTGTATTGACTCTAACTTGTGTTCTATTTATCCGATCAGATATAAAAATTTTTGATCTGAGAATTTATATCAAATACTATCATATTGGTAAATTTCATGGGGATACTCCAATTTTTGCAAAAATGTTTGTTCTAGAGCTATATGATATAGTGGTCCGATCCTGACAATTTTCATACTTTGTCTCACCCGGGTAATAAAAAGTCCCCCAAAAAAATTACACCCCGATAGCTCTTAAGATGGCTGAGTAAAACGCGTACGAACAGACAGACGAACAGACAGACGGACAGCCGGAGATGTCGACATGTCGACTTAGCTTCTCATGCTTATCAGGAATATACTTTATAAAGAAGGAAACGTCTCCTTCCGTGCGTTACAAACATCTGACCAATTTTATAATACCCTCTGCAAGGGTATAATCAAACATATTTTTAAGTCATTTTCTGTGTCTTAAATAATATATTAATGGAGCTTTATAAATGCTGGGAAAATTTATTGATACATAACGACAACCCTACCAAAACTAACCAACTACAAATGATCAGAAAAATATCAAAGAAGCTAACTTCGGCAATGCCGAAGTTTATATACCCTTGCAGTCTTTCGCAATAATTTTTTTACATTTTGAAATTTCTTTCCCTGCAACTGAATTCATCAATTCACAAACAAAACATTCAAATTAGTTCTCTTTTTATAATAAATTTTCTTTCTTCTTGCATCATTCCCTAGGCAAAGCACAATACGCATACACATACAGTTCTTGTAGCGCTGCGTCTGTGTGTGTGTATGCATGTGCTCTGTTTGAGCAGCAAGCAGCGCTGTTTGCTGCCGGCAGCGCTGCTTGCTGTCTACTAGGTCATCATTTGAACCGATTTGTGTTGACTGTAACTTCTGTTCTATTTATCCGATCAGATTCAAATTTTGGGATCTGTCAATTTATGCCAAATACTATCATATTGGTAAATTTCATGGGGATACTCCAATTTTTGCAAAAATGTTTATTCTAGAACTATATGATATAGTGGCCCGATCCTGACAATTTTCATACTTTATCTAACTCGGGTAATAAAAAGCCCACAAAAAAATTTCATCCCAATAGCTCTTAAGATGGCTGATTAAAACGCGTACGCACAGACAGACGGACATGGCTATATCGACTCAGCTTCTCATGCTGATCAAGAATATATATACTTTATGGGGTCGGAAACGTCTCCTTCTGTGCGTTACAAACATCTGACCAATTTTATAATACCCTCTGCAAGGGTATAAAAAACTTATCAGTAACTTATACATAAGTATTCAAAAAAAAAAAAAAATGTCAAATGAATTTAGAAGTCTCCAACTTAATTTATGATTTCAATTATAAATGCAGACCCCGCCCGCATATTTTGCCGATTTTAAAAGCAATTTAGGATCAAAGCAATGTTTGAAAATGTATTTTATCGTTATTTTACTAGAGAGATTCGGACGGTTATTTTAAACGAGTTGATTTTTTATGGGTGTCTCTATAGCCATTCACGGTGTGCGGCATTTGAAACCACAGTGTCTCCGAAATATGTCTGGGAAATTTTCGGAATTCAATTGTAAAAACTTTTGTTAAAACAGTATTGTGCAAGAACTTTCCAAATCAATGCACACATGTACTCTACTGACGTATGTATTTGAACACATACGTTTATATATCTCTTTTGTATTTGAATTCTGCGCTTGCCCAACTGAATTACTAATAAACTTCTGTTGTACGGAAGTATTACTATTTTTTTTTGTTCTGCCTGCGATATTCGGGTTTTGCGTTCCCCTCCTCTCTCAACAACCTTTGGTCAGGTTTCTAACATATGTATAAATTATCTGTAGCAAAGCTTTCACCAGAACTTATTAGACTCATCCAAAGACTTAAGCATTTACAATAAAAGGGCTTACAATAATAGTATTCACAAAAAAATAATTGTTGTTCTAGATGCATAATTAACGGCAGAAAGTAGGCCTTGGAACTTTTGTGCGGCCACATCAGGCCATTACCGATAAGTTTGGGAATTTTTTAAAAAAACCTATCAACGGCTATCGAACAAATTTGTTTAGTTAAGACAGTCTAACAGTATTTTTATCCCAGTGATTGATGAAAGGTCGATTCTGTTAATCATACCCCATTACTTTCTATCTGGATACAGAATACCGGAGATGTTTTTTAAGTTTTATTATTCCAATTCGAATCGGCTTAATCTTTTAGTTTTCTGCTCTAATAACGAACTCACATTCCCTGTAGTCTCCTCAAAGTCTTTTATTTCTTACCTAAAACATCTATCCTCTCCTGTTTATATATAGCTACAGCTTCTTATATAATACTACAGTATTATTATCTGTTTGAATGTTTTTTCTTATGTGGGGGCTGTACCCCTCGGTCGGTCATGTGGGAGGTGAGCAGCGTTCTGCTTGAGCCCGCGCGTATTAGACTTTGACCTGGTGTCGTAAGGGCCTCTTGAACTTAGCATGTGCATAGTATCGGCAACGACCGATAGTCATTTATAGGTATATTGTAGCGGACGATGACGATACTGTACTCAGTACGTTCAAGTGGATCCGACTCTTGGGCAAATTTAATCATCTTCGGAGCACTTTCATATAGATCCAATAAGAACTCCCATCGGTAGAAAACAGTGACTTTTATCTAACTTTGGTTATTGGATCTATATGATCCCATACGACTCCCCATCGAATGATCATAGTGACTTTTATCAATAATTTAATATTTAGAACTCAATTAAATAATTGTCTTATTTTTTGTGTTGCATGTTGCTGATCTTTTTTTTTTGGTTTGTTTCAGATTTTCTTGATTCTGAAATCAAAAAATGGATTCCTCTGGACCACATCTTGACTGCAAGCTTCGTAGAATTGGAAACAATATTACTTGTAATACGCAGAATAATATGATATCTAATAATGGTATGATTAGTGCAGCACGAAGAAAATCTGCAAATTTTCAACCGCAAATACAGTTTGGATTTAAGTCAAATGGTGACGAATCAATCCATTGCTCCTCAACTACTGGACGCTGTAGCCCGCATCCGAATGACATTTTTCAATCGCAGAATGGAAAACTGACAATTTCCTCTTTGGAAAAAAATGACGATATAGCTGTTGGTCGTCTACCACCCCCATCACCTGCTCCTAATAGCGACTGTTTTGCCTCTTGCGCAAGCCCGACGCATGTATCTATTAAATCAGATACCCTATCTATATCTATATCCGGTACATATTCACATTCGAGGTGTGCGTCACCAAACTCAAGGTATAGATTGGATCGATATCGTGAGATCCAACCAGTACCAAAAACAAGAGAAACAGGAAATCATCCCTCTCCATTGCCATCGAGTTCATCTTCAACTCGTTTGCTTCTGCCGGTCACCACAACGTTACCGTTAGTTCAATGTGAAACCCTTAATGGTTACTTGGGATCTACTGTTCATACGCCAGTCAAACGATATATACCAACCCCACCACCTGCAAACGACATTTTCTCGGATTTGCAGTTAACCTCATCCTCAGCAACAGTTCTGCCAATCGCAACATCAAGCCAATCTCAATATGCAAACATACCATACGGCTACAGAAATAAATGTTGTCACACAGAAAATATCGAAACAGTGCAAAATAATTTATTAAACTCAGGACAAACATTCAACATGACCGCATCTTGTTCGTCATTATGTAACTCGCCCTTACCCACAACAACTTCAGCTATATCTATAGCTTTTTCTACACCTACCAATTGTGCTCCAAACACAACAACCTCGGGCTCGCGAAACAAGACCCGATCTACATTAACAAATTCTGAGATAACTCGCTTGTCAACCAGTTTTTTAGATGAGGCAGACCCTGTAATAGTCATATCTCCTAGTATGACTGCAAATAAGTCTGAAGTCATTACCAGTACTGGTACCTGTATTCACTGCAACACAGCACGCAGAACTACCGGCGTACATCAGACAACACAAACAACTGGCCCCATTAGTCCAGTACCGCTCCCCTTAACAATACCATTGTCAATCCCTCTAGCATCTAGTGAACATGCAAACACAGAACAGGTGTCGAATGTTACCCTATCGCTCTCACAGGCATCAATGGAATCAAATGTTTTAACCGCTCAATTAAAGATTAATGATACTCGCAACACTGAGCTGCAACGTGAATCAAATTACAATCAAATATTCGCTCCTGGAGCGGGTTCGTCAGTTAAGCAAATGATTAATGCGTCACGCATACAGCAATCACAGATGAGCACAGTCCATAACTTGCATTCTCAGGCACAACAGCAGACACCACAAATATTACAACAACAGGGTAATCATTATTCATATAAAAAACGCTTAAGTAAGTATATGAAGCGAGAAGTATCAAGTTTCTTTGGAGTGGAACTCAGCACTGAGAAAGAAGATTTTTCTCTTTGGTATGGACGGCACCGACGGTTGGCCATTCGACGGTTTGGATTATTACACTCTAACTGTCAGGCACCAAATGGAAGCAATGGTAGTTCTCATTCTACCATTAACCGCACTACTCACGACCTAAGTCAAAATTGTAGTCACGTCAACTACTGTTACGCACCAGATCGTCCTGATATTTTACCTGCTCATAATGTGGACATATCTGCACAATGTCGTAAATTTTATTCCAACAGTGACTTTCATACTGATGATTTTGTGGAGCGTAGGCCATCGGTGGTACATATGTTAATGTCAACTTTAGCTTACGTAATTCATCTATTTAACAAAAGACAATCCCGACATTTTAATATACTAGCTCATCAACGTTATTGGCAATGGTCCAGAAGTTTTGCACCACTACATGTTCAGAAAAGTAGTCCAGAAATAGATTCTGGTAACAGTCAGGTCGATATTGAGACAGAAATTACCCTCAATTTATCAGATAGCTTAATAGCACTTACTGATGATGAAGTTTTTTTTGACAGCCCTTGTGAAACTACTTCATCTTCTATTGATAATGGTACAGAAATTGAACGGCAAATAAATAAGCAGTCGCTTTCTACAGCCATGGCAACTGGAGCAACCGTTAGTGCTGGTGTATACATGGGGGAACGACATCAAAATGGGTGGCGCACATCCGCCTTAAGCAGTAATGAGAACGGCAACAGTGAAATTAATTTAACCCATGATCAGCACACACATCAAGCAAATACAAACCACATGCATCTAGGCAGTTCCATGCCTGGCCACTTTCATACAGCAACACGATCATCCAACTTAAGCTCCTCAATAGCAAATCGTGGCACTCGAATCACAGCCCAAGTTCTTGACGGTGTTTTAGAAAATTCACGACGACCATCATACAAGTGTATAAAATATTTCTCAGTTAACGACTTGGACGATCGCACAGATTATAGGCCATATTTTACATATTGGATAAACACCGTGCATGTAATAGTTCTTTGTCTTTCAATAATGTGTTACGGCATTGCGCCAATTGGATTTGGATCTGAACAAAAGACTGGTCAAGTTCTAGTAACCAGCTTAAGTTTACAAACAGTGCAACATGTAGTGCAACGAAATTTTTGGATTGGTCCTCGTCACAATGATTTAGTTCATATGGGTGCTAAGTTTGCTGCTTGTATGCGGCGTGATATGAAGATTATAGACGTGGTAACGAAAACTAGACGCCAGGAGCGAGAAACGGCATGCTGCATTCGCAATGATGACTCTGGCTGCGTTCAAAGCTCTCAAGCGGATTGCTCTATCAGAGGACTTTACCCTACAGTAAGTACAAAATATAATTGTTGTATGTTTTGCTCAAATTATGCAACTTTTAATCTATGGACTTTCTCGTTTACTCTCCAACAGTCTTGTTACTAGCTTCTTGTAGATTAAGTGCATTTTTAAAAGCACAAATAAATAATTAAATGGGGAATCAAAATTTTAAAATTTTTATATGTTGTTTACTTGGATCGATATTACTAATCAACATTAATGTATTTATGTATATAGTATAGTGGTATAAGACGATAAGAATGCAAGTTTGATTAGTTGTATACATATAGTGATACAGTTGAATCCAATATTATTCTTGATATCGAATATTGATGCGACAAATACATCTTGAGTTAGGTATCAGATTAGACTTTAGGTTAATTGTCCTAACCGCTCTGACTGCTACCAAAGTCATTTTCTCTCTGAGGATGAAGATTGCAGAGCGTTCAGAGAGAAAAAGGTCTGATACTTTATCGTATGCTTACAGCTGTCTGAGTTAGTTCTCTGTTTTAAAAACAAATTACAACAAATTATAAGCATTCTATATTTTTATCTTTTTTGTCACCCGCCCAACCTTGTATGCAAAAATCACACTTTTATACATATATATAGCACCGTCTGTGTCAGCCGTTCTATCTTAGTTCTACCACAAATAATGTATTCATCACAACTATATATGTACATCAATAACTCTGTAAAACCATGAAGTTGAATAAATCTCAACAGATTATGTGTCCAGGCATACTTCCACTGCACCCTTACAAGTTGTTTGGTACTCTTTCCTCACATATAGCCGTCAAAGTGGATAAACGCTTTATCTAAAGCTTGGGAGCTATCTGATATAGTCAACCGATCTAAAATTTGGCACAGTCGTTTATAGCTGTGATGAACTCAATAATATTAAATTTCACGACAATAGCTTAAAAAATAATGAAGTTGTTAAGAAAAGTCACTGTTGGTGACTTCGCAGCTCTGTAGCTCTTGCGGTCTAGGAGGAGTTCGCGTTGATCCATACGGACGGACGGTCGGACATAGCTATTTGAACTCGTCTCATCGCGCTGATCACGAATATATATATGGTCGAAAATGCTTCCTTCTATGCGTTGCACACTTCTGACAAAAATTAACATACTCTTTTTGCAAGGGTATAAATAGAAAAATAACAGAAAAATCAGTATGGCAAGAGTACGTATAGACCTGTTAGACCAAACAAATTTTTGATACTTAAAAAACTCAAATGGAATCGCTATTGATCAAAACTGATACGTGGAAATATATGAACAATACGTGTGTAAGGACAAAAAAGAAAATTGTATAGTGGTTGAAAGAAAATGCTAAAGCAAAATCGGACTTAATTCTGGCCATGGTGACAACAGAGACTTCAAACGAAGTATGGAATAAGTAACATAGCAGTTACCAGTCCACGGGTCCCGTACGCAAAGCCACCATAATGAAGTCTCTGATTTTGCTGAAACTGAGCTCCGGCGCCAACAAGTGAGATCACGTCGACAAGTTTTTCGACATTGTAGACAACATAAATTAAACTTAAATGAGGCACATAAATGATCTAATTTCGATCCGTATACTATATAGCATAACAGAATAAAGTAAGTAAGTCGTCTCGCCGTCTTAGGTATACTATACACCAGCTAAACAAATATTTCAAATTTATAATAACAAATCCATTTACGTAATTTAAAAAAGCCTTTTCACATGCTTTTTACAAGCATGTCTTAGTATCTCGCCCATTCAAGCACCCTAGCGCCCCCACCAGCCAACCACTAGTCGCCATGTGCGACCTTATGGGAAAACGTTTATATGCATAATTTGGCTATTTTTATTCTGATTTTGATCAAATTTGGTATTTTGATGGATATTAGTTTTAAATTTAAGTGTGCCAAATTTGCACAAGGTAGAACATTACGGGAGATAATCGAGTTTTGACAAATTACGGGAGCTGAAAGGGGCGTGGCAAAATCTTTACACATACAAAATGTGCGCATTTACTAAGCAAAAACACATACCAAATGTGGTATCTCTGGCTAGATTAGTTTTTGAGATAAACGCTTTTTTAAATTGCCAGGGGCGTGGCTAAACTTTGAAATAAACTTGAGCACTTTACATACTACACGCGCCTACATACCGAATTCGGTGGCTCTATCTCTTATAGCCCCCCAAAATCTAGTCATTCATAGGGACGGACATGGCAAGATCGACTCGGCTGTGAATACTGATCAGGAATATATATACTTTATGTTGTCGGAAAAGCTTCCTTCTGTCTTTTACATTGATTTTGGCGTCTTTAATATATCATTTCACCCTATGGGTGTATAGTAAAAAATACGAAATCGCAGGACAATTTAATTATACGTGAAGCATTGAAGGTAAAATTATTGGGTCGAAACGAAGCGTAAAACTAAAACAAAGGAGAATCGTCACCAGGCACTGATGATTCATATATATGAGATTCCAAGGCAAGTAGTTTCAAATACAAAAGTAATAATTGTGGAAAGCCGGGCACAAGGCAGCGAAGCCTGAAGTGTTAGTGGACTCTGAGGTAACATCACACATGTGCTCAAAAAAGGACAAATTCAACAAAACATATGCAGAAAAATCGCAACATCTAAAACTAGCCAACGGCAAAATTGCAGCGATCAATGGAATCGGGTTGGTAACATTTAAACCAAACCAAATTTTCTGCGAACCTTTTAAGCAAACTGAGAATATATAGCGGACGTTGACGATACTATGCGCAGTACGTTCAAGTGGCCCCTACGACACCAGGACAAAGCCTGTTACGCGCGAGCCCAAGCAGATAACTGACCACCTCCCACCCGACCGACCGAGGGGTGCAGCCGTATAACGCACGGCACGAATCGCGTGGACAAATACACAATTGAAAAAACAGACAAACAAATAACTAAAAAATACTATAGCTATCTATTAACTAAATGGGATAGGATAGAAGTCTTAATCATATTAATAGAAAGCTCTGAGCCAATTACAGGGAATAGAAGGCTGTAATCAGAGCAGAGGACCCTAAAAGGTTCATGCAGGGCATAGTTAGAAGAACAACGACTAAGGGATAAAGGTATCAAAGGATGTCTACTCCGTCTACATGGTACCGACAGATTTACCTGAGCTAATAACTCAGGCGAGTCGATATCACCAATTAGGAGCTTGTGCATAAAAATAACACCAAGCATAATTCTACGGTTAGTTAGGGAAGGAAGGTTAATCAAGAGAAGTCTACTAGAATACGAAGGCAAATTGACATTGCGTTCCCAGCTTAAGCCACGAAGAGCAAATAGCAAGAACTGCTTTTGAACGGATTCAAGTCTAATCTGGTGCGACTCAAATTGAGGTGACCAAATGCAAGATTCATACTCTAAAATAGGACGGACAAGCGAAGTAAAAAGAACTTTAGTTGTATAGGGGTCATCAAATTCTTTTGACCATCTTTTAATGAAACCCAGGACACTCATAGCCTTTGCGACCGTGGTGGTAATAGGGGTATTAAAATTTAACTTATGGTTCGTAAATACGCCCAAATCATTCATATTATTTAGACGTTCTAAAGGACTATTGTTTAGAAAATAAGTGACCAGTTGAGGAGAGTTACGAAAAAAAGTCATTACCTTACATTTGGTAGTGTTAAGATTTAGCAGATTAAACTGGCACCAGGATTGAAAGTTTTTAAGATCAGCTTGTAGCCGGCTAAATGAATCTGTATCTTTATAAGTAAGACAAAGCTTGACATCGTCAGCATACATAAGCACATGCGAATGAACAATGACTGATGGAAGATCGTTAATGAATAGTGTAAAAAGCAGAGGGCCAAGATGACTACCTTGAGGTACACCAGAAGTCACAGGAATGGAATCGGAAAAAGAAGACTTAAAAAGTACCTTCTGTTTTCTATTTGTTAAATATTCTCGAACCCAAGAGAGGAAAAGGTGTGGAAACCCAATGTCGCTCAGCTTAGAAAGCAATAGGGTATGATTAACGGAATCAAAGGCTTTGCTGAAGTCAGTGTATATAACATCAGTTTGTTTACTATTTTTGAACCCCTTAATAATTATTGATGTAAATTCTAAAAGGTTAGTGGTTGTAGATCTACGTTTCACAAACCCATGTTGGGATGGCGAAATAATAGAACTGCAAAAATGTTGCAATTGAGAAGTTATAATTTTCTCAAAAGCTTTCGGAATAGCGGACAATTTTGAGATACCTCTATAGTTAGGGGCTTCGGACTTTTTGCCATTTTTATGCAGAGGTATGATATACGACTCCTTCCAAATAGATGGAAAAGAGGAAGATTCGACAGATTATAAAATTGTTTAGGGTCAAAAGAAAACTAAAGCTTACACCGCTGAAGATAATTCTTATAGCATTGTGCTTAATTGCATTAAGCATCATGAATTTTGAACGAGCGACTGTATACAGAGCATAATCTGATGAACGACGAGTTTTTTGAAACTTCATATAATATCGTGTCTTCACATTTTTCAAATTGGATAACTCACGAGAGAACCAGGGAGGTTTGTTAAGCCGCTCCAGCCTACCAAGAGGCACACAAATATCAAAGAGTGAATTCAGAGTATCATAGAAAAAACGAACAGCTGAGTTCATATCTCTACAATTGTACAGATAAGACCAATCGGTATTAGTAATGTTTTCATTAAGGATGACAAAGTCAGTCTTACGAAAGCACCTAGTTAGAGGTAACTCATTTGAACCAAGTAATGGTGAAAGCAAGGGCAGATCAATTGTTAAATTTAATGTAGGATGAAATTTGTCTTCTGGAAGAACAAATGGTTCGATCCTAGAAACCTCACAATAAGAAGTATCCAATACAAAAATAAGATCTAACGATTTTCCATTAGAATTTAAGACAGGATTGACTTGGGATAAAGATAAGCCTAGAAGGCCGTCAATAAAGTCATGTGACAAAGAGGGCAGCAACATGGTAGATTCATCTGTTAGTGACCATACTAAAGCGGGTAAATTAAAATCACCTACAACTATGAGCATGTCTTGACTGGAAACTAAAGAGGAGACAAACTGAATTGCCTCTAAATGATTTAAATATACCACCATGTCTGACAATGGTGGAATATAGGAACAAGTAATAAAAGCATTAAAAGATTTAAAATTTACTTTAACACCGACAAACTCAATATCCTGGGTACTAGAAAATTGAATCATTTCAGATGATAAAGCAGCATCAACAGCTATTAGAACGCCACCGCCTACGCGAAAAATCCGGTCCGATGCGTCAGCAATGTCAGGTCTTAGCACGTCTCTGTAAAAGCTAGAATGTTATGCTCAAAAGAAAGACTATCTACATAGAGATTAGGAAGTTTGGATTTCAGTCCTCTAACGTTCTGGTAACCCAGGTTAAGGGACGAAACTAGTTTTTTGACACACCAGCAGATGCTGATATGGCAGGAATAGTATTAGTTGTTGTTGTTGGCAAGCGAATCGGTTGCCGATTTTTCTTTTTACAGTATATTCCTTAACTATTATATGTTTCGGCCAAAAATCTTCTCGACATATAGTGTCGAAGATATTGGCAGAAACACTAATTTTAAAGGACGAAATGAACCGAGAATAAGAAAATTTAAACTTCACCACCGCAATATTCGAGACGTTAACTTTCTTCCGAATATAGGCTATTACATCATCAGATGTGACAACAGGGTCTAGCCTAGAAACAAATATATGTTTCTTTGGTGGTATGCCAACGAGAGGCCGCGGTCCCGAAGCATCAGCCGTAGCAGTAACGTTGGACAAGTCACCCACTGCAGCAGTCAACTTGTTTACGGGGCCCTCAATACTTTTAGAACTATCGGCAATTTCCATTGGAATGGGTAATTGCCCGGACACATCGGACACTACAATAGGCATCGTTTTTAAGAGATCATTCCCAGGTGATACCGGTAATTCCTTACTAATAGCATTCACAACCGGGCTCTTAAACGATATCAACTGCTGTACATTAGGAGTGGACGGTGCATGAGACCGGTCGGGGACGATAAGAGACGCTGGCGTATCTACAGATACTGAAACACCCCAGGGAGTGGTCATAAGCGATAAACTCCTGAACTGAGTCTCCCCGCATTAAACTCCGCTTGGAGTTTATTAAAACCTGCCCCTAAAGTGTCAAAACTATCTCTAGTCCGCCTCATGAAAGAGCGCATCTCATTCTCGACCCCACGGCAAGCATCACATCCATATTTCAAGCCACCGCCCTTAGCAATAGACTCCTTGATTCTGCCTGTGTAACCTGCACACTTAACGTGAACCGCATTGTTATTTTTTGAGCAGACAACCATTTTATCAAAATTTAATTAATTTAATTAAAAAAGGAAAATACAAAAAAAAAATAAAAATTCTAAAGGTTAAAAATCTGTGTATAAGAATATACTGACCAGTTCTGACACAAGGGTTAATGTGCAGAGTAAGCCTTCACAACTAAAGAAAAGAAATTACAAAAATACACAAAAACAAAAACACGTATCACAGTGTCGCGGGTAGGCAAAAGACGAGAGCGCAAATCAAACAAGAATAGGAAAGAGCGGGAGAGCGCGTCAAATTGAACACATGCAATAACAATTTGTACGCAAGAGCGCGAGAGTTAGTTAAAACGGTAACGACACAGAAGCAAAAAGAGATAAACAAAACAACAACACCGCTAACGCAAGTATTGTTGTAAGTTTTGATTTTATTTAAATTTAAACAAATACACAAAAGCGACAGCAAGAATTCGCGAAATAAAAATAAAATTCGGATGCTGGAAATATTAGCCGATAATGAATTTATTAACAAGTTATAGAAAAGAAGTTAATCGCGAGAAAAAAATAAAAGTTGATAAGCGCAAAAAAAACACGTCCGTTCTCTGCAACGAATGAAAGCGAAAAAAATATAGAGAATATATACTGTCAAGAGCAAAAATATATGACTGAGTAGTCATGGAGGTAGACGATACTTTATTACATTTATATATGATTTTTCGAAATGGTGCGAATTTGGGACTATCAAAGTAAAACAGATGTTTTCTACAAATTCAAAAAGTTTAAGAAATGTGTTGAACTCAAAACTGGAAAAATAATCGATCGTTTTAAAACATACAATGGAACCGAATATACTAATAATGAGATAATAATGAGAGGGCTTGCTGGATGATAATCCAAGCAGTACTACCACCTAGCTACTAGGCAAAAGCAATAAACACTACAAAATTACTTACGGAACAGATGCCCGTCAAAAAGTCTACGGGGGGAAATCTCATTTTCATTATGACATCATCGTATTGAATCTGTCAACCATTTGCGCACATTTGGTCAAATTGTGTACAAGGCCTGCAGACTGTATGATCCCGAATCCAATATGGTACTAAGAAGTCGTGACGACGTATTTACAAATATTTTTGGCAACGATTATGAGTTTGAAGAATTTTCACAGCTAAGCGCAGTCGATGTGGAATATCAAGAGGAACATTCTGAGAAGTCGTGATGTATTTACAAATATTTTTGGCAACGATTATGAGCTTGAAGAATTTTCTCAGCTAAGCGCAGTCGATGTGGAATATCAAGAGGAACATATTCAGGAAGAGGATTTTCAAGAAGAGTGTGCCGTTCCCGAAAAAAAAATTTTGTATTCCATTTTTTTCTAAAGTACATTAAATTTTTGTTATACAATGGTTGTCTGCTCAAAAAATAATTGCATAGTTGCCACTAATGCGGTTGACTCCGATGATTATATTCTTTGTTGGCTGCGTGACAATGCGGTTCACGTTAAGTGTGCAGGTTACACAGGCAGAATCAAGAAGTCTATTGCTAAGGGTGGTGCCTTAAAATATGGATGTGATGCTTGCCGGGAGGTCGAGAATGAGATGCTATCAGTCATGAGGCGGACTTAAGATAGTTTTGACACTTTGAGGGCAGGTTTTAGCAAACTCCAAGCGGAGTTAGAAGTCTTTTGGTGTGTTTCTCTATCTGTAGATCCGCCAGCGTCTCTTATCGTCCCCGACCGGCCTCATGCACCGTCCTCTCCCAATGTACAGCAATTGATATCGTTTTCTTAAACTGGGCTCTTGCCAAGTGGTGATAAGTAACGTTACTGACGCTTTGGGACCACGGCCTCTCGTTGGCGTACCACCAAAGAAACATATATTTGTTTCTAGGCTAGACCCTGTTGTCACATCTGATTATATAATAGCCTATATTCGGAAGAAAGTCAACTTCTCGAATTTTGCGGTGGAAAAGTTTAAATTTTCGTATTCTCGGGACATCTCGTCCTTTAAAATTAGTGTTTCTGCTAATATCTTCGATATTCTATGTCGAGTAGATTTTTGGCCAAAGTTAAGGAATATACTGTAAGGCAACCGATTTGCCTGCCAATAACAACAAACACTATTCCTGGCGCATCAGCATCTGCTGGTGTGTCAAAAAACTAGTTTCGTCCCTTAACCTGGGTTACAAGAACGTTAGAGGACTGAAACCTAAACTTCCTAGTCTCTATGTACATAGTCTTTCTTTTGAACATAACATTCTTGCTTTAACGGAGACGTGGCTAAACCCTGATATTGCAGATGCATCGGTCTTTTCCACAAATTTTCTATATTCAGGCGTGACCGGATTCCTCACGTAGGCGGCGGCGTTCTGATAGCTGTTGATGCTGCTTTATCATCTGAAATAATGTCGGTGTTAAAGTAAATCTTAAATCTTGTAATGCTTTTATTTTATTTATTTTATTTTATTTATGCTACTATATTGTTCCTATATTCCCCCATCGTCAGACATTATGGTCTATTTAAATGATTTAGAGGCAATTCAGTTTGTCTCCTCTTTTGTTTCTAGTCAAGATATGCTCATAGTTTTAGGTGATTTTAATTTACCTGCTTTGTCATGGTCATTAACAGATGAACCTACCATGCTGCTGCCCTCTATGTCACATGACTTTATTGATGGCCTTCTAGGCTTATCTTTATCCCAAGTCAATCCTGTCTTAAATTCTCATGCAAAATCGTTAGATCTTATTTTTGTATTGGATTCTTGTTATTGTGATGTTTCTAGGATCGAAACTTTTGTTCTTCCCGATGATAAATTTCATCCAACATTAAATGTAAAAATTGATTTACCCTTACTAACACCATTACTTGGTTCGAATGAGGTAGCTCTAACTATGTGTTTTCGTAAGACTGACTTTGCCAGACTTAATGAAAATATTTTTACTACCGATTGGTCTTATCTGTACAATTGTAGAAATAAGAATTCATCTATTCGCTTCTTTTATGATACTCTGAATTCACTCTTTGATATTTGGGTGCCTCTTGGTGGGCAGGAGCGGCTTAATAAACCTCCCTGGTTCTCTCGAGAGTTAGCCAATTTGACAAATGTGAAGACTCGATATTATAAGAAGTTTCAAAAAACACGTCGTTAATCAGACTACGCTCTGTATACAGTTGCTCGTTCAAAATTCATGATGCTTAATACACAATGCTATAAGAATTATCTTCAGCGCTGCAAGCTTCAGTTTTCTTCTGACCCTAAACAATTTTATAATTTCGTTAATTCTAAACGTAAGACCTCTGTGCACCAATCTTTTTTGTCCTTTCAAAATAAAAAAGGGAGCACTGATCAGGCAATTGCCGATATGTTTGCGAGTTTTTTCAAAACAACTTATTCCTCAACGGAATATCGAGCAAGTCCATATCCTTATCATTTGAAAAAGGAAGGAAAAGGCTAATTGTATTTTTAATCCAGTAATTGATGAAAGTTCTCTTCTTAGTGAACTTAAACATTTTCAATCCTGGTGCCAGTTTAATCTCTTAAATCTTAACACTACCAAATGTAAGGTAATGACTTTTTATCGTAATTCTCCTCAACTGATCACTTATTTTCTAAACAATAGTCCTTTGGAACGTCTAAATAATATGAATGATTTGGGCGTATTTACCAACCATAAGTTAAATTTTAATACCCCTATTACCACCACGGTCGCAAAGGCTATGAGTGTCCTGGGTTTCATTAAAAGATGGTCAAAAGAATTTGATGACCCCTATACAACTAAAGTTCTTTTTACTTCGCTTGTCCGTCCTATTTTAGAGTATGGATCTTGCATTTGGTCACCTGAAAATGAGTCGCACAAGATTAGACTTCAATCCGTTCAAAAGCAGTTCTTGCTATTTGCTCTTCGTGGCTTATGCTGGGATCGAAATGTCAAATTGTCTTCGTCGTGTAGTAGACTTCTGATTAACCTTCGTTCCTTAATTAACCGTAGCATTATGCTTGGTGTTATTTTTATGCACAAGCTCCTAATCGGTGATATTGACTCGCCTGAGTTATTGGCTCAGGTAAATTTGTCGGTACCATGTAGACAGAGTAGACATCCTATTATACCTTTAACCCTTAGTCGTTGTTGTTCTAGTTATGCAATGAATGAACCTTTAAGAGTCCTCTGCTCTGATTACAACCTTTAATTCCATGTAAGCTGGTCAGATTCTTCTATTAACACACTTAAAACATCTGTTCTTTTCTATTTAGTTCATAGATAGCTGTAGTATTATTTGTTTGTCTGTTTTTTCCATTGTGTATCTGTCCAGGCGATTCGTGCCGTGCGTTATACGGCTGCACCCATCGGTCGGTCGGGTGGGAGGTGGTCAGCTATCTGCTTGGGCTCGCGCGTAACAGGCTTTGTCCTGGTGTCGTAGGGGCCACTTGAACGTACTGCCCATAGTATCGTAGACGTCCGCTATAAAAAAAAAAAAAAAAATCACCATAAAAATTAACTATTCTCAGCTGTTTATGCTTCTTCTTTTTTTGCTGGCCAATATCACTACAGAGTTGTCCACTTGGTTCATTTTTTTTTATAGAAATGTAATGTACTGGTTTCCACAGGTAGGTAGGGGTACTTTAAGCAAAAACGACCGCTGCTTAAAAACAATAAATTATAATAAGAATAATCATTTAAACGATTGCTTAAATGCATTTTGACCAACAATTAATCGAAGATTTTTGCAACAAAGTTTTCTGCGTTATGAAGAACAAAAAAAAGAGAGAAAGAATGTGCATATTGTTAGTATTACAACACAGAAAACAAAAAATTGTTACAAGCGCGGAGTTAACGGCTGCTAGCGTTATCAATAGAGAAGACAAAACAATAGGGAGCAACGACACCATACAAACAAAAAACAAAAAAATCTATATCTAAGCAGTGCCTTATAGTCACAAAGTCGGATTTTTCGGCATAAAGTCCAATTTAAAAGCTAGAGCCTTGAAATTTGGTACAAATGTTAAAATTAAATAGAATTTCGATTTTTTTTTTCATTGCCCCATGTCTTTTTCCCCTTCCCCTAGTACATTAAAAAGTTTTTTTCGATTTTTTTTTTTTAATATTTATTGTTTATTCCTCCTTGTTGGCTAAAATAATGTTAAACTGATCTTCACAGTCAGAATCGTTATTCGAATGGGAATCCGCATCTGCATTTTCCGGATCGGAATTAATAGTTTGCTGGGTCGGCGGAGATATTGCCTTCAGACGATATACGACATCTTTGGGAAGGTTTTTTCTTTTTTATTTCATTTTGCCTTTTATTTCAGACGTATGCTTGATGGTAGCCGATCTGATAAGTCCATTGCTCTATAAAAAAAAACATCAGCCATGGTGTTCCAACCGGAACTAAGGATGAGTTCCAGCCGTGAACTAATATTTTGTAGACCGTCGGACACATTAGGTACCAAGAATATATACTTGAGTACAGTAAAAGTGTGCTCGTACGAAATTCCTTACAATTCTAAGAGGAAATGGTAATCAAAATCATATGGAAATTGTTGATCAAAGGTTGTAATAGATCAAAACAAACGGGTATTAGAGAAGGCTCTTCTGGCTGTGTTAACGTCATTACTTTTGCTACTACCGTTTTGCTTGACCGTTTATATTCCTTTTTCGAGACATTACTTCCATTTTGTCAGCCTGCTTAATATGCCACTTTCGAATTTCGAGCCTATATGGCACATTAAACACGAATTCAAAGAATCCAATCCAGGCATGCAAGAAGAAGACTTTCAGGTGTTGGTGCAAAGTTATCTGAATAAAAAGCTGTGGTTTCCAGAAGCTCTGTTGGTTTTGCACCACATTATGGCAAGCACTGAGTACATTTCTTTATCCACCTTTTTTATATAAATGGTGCTTTAAGATGGCGATATCGCGGGCCCTGAAAACACCTCCCCCCGACCATTCCCCTTCTTGGTGTCCCTGCTTTGCACACTTCTAAACAAAAAAAAAAAAATGTATAGCCTTTTTGCAAAGGTATAAAAAAAATATAAAATGTAGTAAGAAAACTGCTTTCTTGATTTGCTAAAACTTAAACTGTAAGATCTAAAAAAAAACATATCTGTGTTTCTTATTTATATATTCATAATAAAGAAATCCATATCGACTTGGAAGAAGTGGTCACCAGTAGAGTCCGGTCCTGGAGGACGCATTTCGGGATCCGTATGCGGTCTGGATCCAAAATTTTGGTGATGCTCCCGCTTCGATAGCACCTTATGAATGGCCCGATGATATAACAAAATGGCCGATTTGCCGAAAATCAAATTCCTTTTCACAAAGATATCGATACAAAGACCATACTTCAGAGCACATGGTTTGCGAAGTAATAGGTCATCCATGTTGTACTGGCCTTTACGGTGAATGCCGTATAACAACCCGAGAGTATTGTGAGTTTGTAAATGGATATTTTCACGAGGAAGCGTCGCTCTGTTCACAGGTATGGTTAATATTGTTAGACATCTGCAAGACTAGCAAACAAACATATTCAAATATACACCACTCGAAATGAATTGAATGAGTTTAAGCGAGAAACAGAATGAGTATGAGTGAGTGAGTTATCTCAGACTACACTCAGTTACACTATAATGAAACGAAATGAATGAGTCGAATGAGTCGAATGACAAAGCGTTTGTTGTTGTTTTTTTTTTTTGTGATTACAGAAACATAAATATGTATTTAAATTTAAAAAATTGTTAAACCATTAAAGTTATTGGCAAAAAATAGAAAAAGTGATGGGAAAAGAGTCGACATACATCGATATCACTCCTCTTAATAACATTTAGCGATGTGTTTCGTCCTTTTCTGCCTACTATTTTTGTTGTTTGAAGGACTTTTGTAAGGTACTCTGAAACGGACATTAAGTTACGCGAATTTTCCTAGATAGTTTCCTGTTTATAAACAATAAGGAAGACCTACAAAGAAGCAATTTGTCGAAAGAGTGTTCAAATATACAAAATATCATAGTTTTCGTACGTTATTAATAGAGATTACGGTGTATGTAGACTTTCGACACAAAGAAAAGAAATTTACAAAATGTGAAATCGGATAATCGAGTTATCCGAGTGCTGTACTCATTTCGTTTGAAGCAGTATTCATACTCACTCAATTTGCTTTGTATGAGTACATAAACAATACAATTCTCATACACACTCACTCAATATGAGCCTCTCACTCCCTCACTTCAATTTAATTTGAGTGTAGTCAATTTATTTAGTATGTGAATGATCATCATGCAGATGTCTAATTATTATTATCTAATATCATTATAATCACTGTTAAAAATTTTTTAATTTTACTTTTAGATATCATGTCTAAACAACGTTTGTGGAATGTTTCCTTTCATTTCCGTAGAAATTCCGGATCAAATTTATAGGCTTTTAACATCCATTTGTATGCATGCTGGTGTTCTGCACTTAGCAATAACACTAGTTTTTCAACAGTTATTTCTTGCTGACTTGGAAAGACTTCTGGGAACTGTTCGCACGGCAATTGTTTATGTCGTATCGGGGCTTGCGGGAAACCTTACTAGTGCTGTATTCTTACCTCATCGTTCTGAAGTAAGTTACGCAAATGTTTTTAACCATATATTTATATAATAATTTTTAATGAAGTAAGTCTTCTGGCCGACTTGGGTATACCATGCAGCAAGTGAAAAATATTATAAATTTCAAACTAAATGTTTGTCTATTACATGCCTAACACATTAGCACTCTAGCGCTGCCACAACCTGACGTCAACTCCGCCTAGTAAAACACGTTCATACATATATTTTGCATTTTTCCAATCCGATTTCAATAGTTTAGATGGTTGGTAGAAATAACCAGGATTAATAAGTCAAAAATTTGCGACACACAATCGGTTTTTCCAAAATTATGGATGTGGAAGTGGGCGTGGCAAAATATTTAAATGATTTTGCGCCCATACTAATCAAGTTTACACACAAATTTGGTGACGTTCACTTCGTTCGTTTTCGAGAAAATCGGTTTTATTCGATTTTCTTGGGCGGAAATGGGCGTGACAAAATTTATAAACAAACGAAATCAGCGCTCATAAATAGCTTCGACCACGCCGATGTTTGTATACCCTTGCAAGTTTTTTTATTTATCATTTACTCATAGCCGTCAAAGTGGACAACGTTATACATGTAGGAAATGATGTGTCAGGCGGGCATAATAATCGTAATCATGTAGTGGCTAGTGAGCGAGACAGAACGACACGCAGCGGTCGACTCACTTATAATAAGCGAGAAGCTTCGATTCAGAAACACTCGCAATCGTATTCTCGCCTCGATCACATCGCGCACACCCAAATTTGTAACTAAGGCCAAAATAATATAATTTTAATATGTACACACAAAGAATCCTATTAATAATAAAGACAAATATAAGGAAATCACATCCTGAAATAAAAATAAACAATATAATAAACGAAAGAATACTTATAATTTCATTCATATATTGAAATTCTTATGTTCGCCAAAGAACGGCCTACAGTTGCGCCGCATTTAACATGCCATTTATAGGACAGCTATATAATATACAGTGGTGGACAGCAGGTTAGCGCGTTTTGGTTTTTTTTAACTTTGATTTTGATTGTCTTGGATCCCAAGTAATTTAACGAAAGATCAGTAGTTTGTTAATAATTGTCTTTAGATAATGACCTGTAAATGTTGTCTTCAGTTGGATTTCAACAAAAAGCTTAATTTCCAACTGGACAATGGTTTTCAAAATCTTTAATGTTATAGTTAGACATGTGAATTCATTAAAGAAGTTGTAAATTTAGGTAATCTAAACTTATTGAAAAGTACTTTCTATCTGGCAACTCTTACACTTTATTTTTGTATCATTACTCATTATTCATTACTCATTAAATTAGTCTTCTATCATCTTGCAAACTGCACACACGTCTTTTAATTGGTTATGGGCCCAGGCCACGCATACAAAAGACAAAAGAGGAATGACCAATATATATCCGTGTGAAAAATTAAGGGGCCGCGAAAACTACGATGTTTGGAAGCGGCAGGCCCAATCTTACCTAGCGATCAACTGTTGTTGGAGTGTGGTGTGTAATGGACCAGCAGAGAAGGAAGCGTCACTAGACGAGAGAGCGTTCGCGGGAATTACGCTGATGATTGAGTCGAGCAACTACGCACACATCGCCAAATCCAAATCAGCGAAAGAGGCTTAGGATGCTTTGGCACATGCGTTTGAGAACAGCGGATTGACTCGGAAAGTAGAGCTGCTTAAAAAGTTGGTACAGTTAAACCTGGAGCAGTTTGATTCGACACAGGAGTATGTCAACGAAATGATTATGACTGCCATTAAGGTAAACAATGCTGGGCTTTGCATAAGTGACGAGGTAACGGCATCACTGATGCTTGCTGGATTACCTAATGAGTATCAGGCATTGGTCATGGCAGTAGAGAACTCCAAGTCTACACTAACTGTCGACAATGTAAAAGGTATATTGCTACAAGACGTGAAGTTTGACAACAACGCTGGAATCAATTCGAATGCCATGTACTCAAGAACATCAAAGCAACATAAGAGGGACAAAGCAAAGTTAAATAACCGTTTTGGGAAAACAGTTATTTGCTACGCATGCGGAAAGTATGCCCAAGCGTAGTATAAGAAGAGAGAAGCGATGAAGAGAAAGCAGCTCTTGCATCGAATATTTCGCTCTTTGTAAATGCAAATCCACATGTAGGCAAGAGCGAAACAGTGTGGTACATTGATTCTGGTGCTTCAACCCACATGACAAATAATCGGAGATTGCTAAGCAACGAATCTGAGGTTAGCAACAAGAGCGTAATAATAGCGAACAAAGAGAAACTGCATGTAAAAAGCAGTGGCGGTGTAGGAATTTTGTTCCATTTAAAAGGCAAATCAGTTAAAGGTAATATTCATGATGAAGAGTATGTTCCAAATTTGTGCGGAAATCTGTTATCTGTAAGCCAAATGGCAAAAAAGAGAAAAAGGATTTCTACATCTTTGAGTAAAATATTTTTAAAGCCACTGGCTATCTGCAAAATGATCTGTATCGACTGAATTGTAAACTACCAAAGGTAGAGAAAGCCTTGGTCGCAATAAATGGATTGGAACTATGGCATCGTAGGATGGGCCACATTTGTGACACAAAAATTACAGCTGGTAAAAGAAGCCACCGATGGTGTTGAATACTCTGTTAATGAATCGTGCCGGGATAAATGCATTGTGTGCCTTAAAGGAAAACAAACTCGTATGATAAGCAAGCAGCCTGGAATCCGTGCCGAAGGTCTTTTAGATCTTGTCCACTCAGATGTGCTTGGACCATTGAGAGTCAAGTCCTTTTCTGGTGCAAGATTTATGCTTGTCTTCGTTGATGATTACTCTCGGAAGGTGTTTGTGTACCCAATTAAGGAGAAGTCAGATGTAGTCAGGAAGTTCGAGATTTTCAAAAATCTGGCAGACAACCAAACAGGACGAAAAATTCGCATTTGGGAAGGAATATTGCAACCAAGAGCTTGAACACTCTTTGCAGAATGCAGGTATTCTGCATCAGACTACAGCGCCGTATAACCCTGAGCAAAATGGAGTCGCAGAGCGGATGAATCGCACCCTCCTGGAGAGAGTGCGCTGCATGTTGCTGGACTCAGCATTGCCCAACATTTATTGGGCGGAAGCCGCTAACACTGCAGCTCATATAACTAGCCAAATGCCTTGTAGAAATAGCTCATCTCCTGAAGAACTTTGGACTGGATCTAAGCCAAACTTAAAGTATATGCTTATATTTGGTTGGCTCATATCCCAAAGCAAAAGCGTGGGAAGGTAGATGCTAAATCTGAGGAATGCATTTTTGTAGCATACAGCGACACTTCGAAAGCATATCGGCTTTACAGGAAATCTGATCGTAAGTTTTTAATAAGTAAG
Organism: Drosophila equinoxialis; assembly: GCA_018150345.1. NCBI lineage: Eukaryota > Metazoa > Arthropoda > Insecta > Diptera > Drosophilidae > Drosophila > Drosophila equinoxialis. The sequence continues at coordinate 259,318 of JAECWI010000043.1, read as the reverse complement.
GACGTCGATTTCATCGAAAATAATTGCAGAGACTCAACACAGTATTTTGGCGAAATGTGCACCGTAGAGGATAATTGCAGATACGGTAAACATTCCCTGGAAGCAGAACCTTTGTATCACGAAGACCTGTTAAAGCACTCTACGTCAGAGTTTGAGTCGTGGAATACGGATACAGAAGAAAAGGTCGATGCTGAGGAACTAAAGACTACCGCTGGGCACGTTCCAGATGCATTTGGTGTTCGAAGATCAAAAAGGATTGGTGACGACCCACTTACAGTAACAAATGCATTGAAGTCGAAACTAGCAGATTCATGAGAAGACGCAATGAAGTCGAAAATGCTATCCCTCGAGTTAAATAACACTTGGACGCTAACGGAATTACCAAAGGACAAAGTGGCGATACAGTCAAAATTGGTTTTTAGAACAAAACGAGAATATGGGGACTTGGTCCCTCGCTATAAGGCAAGACTTGTTGTTAAAGGATTTTCTCAGAAAGAAGGTATTGACTACACGGAGACGTTTGCACCAGTCGTGCGATACACTTCCATGCGCGTGCTGTTTGCTGCAGCTGCTAAGTATGGGTTGACAATTTATCAACTGGATGCTATGACAGCTTTTCTAAATGGCGATTTACAATAAGAAATCTACATGCGTCAGCCTGAAGGCTTTGACGATCAATCAGGAAAGGTCTGTCGCCTCAATAAATTGCTCTACGGGCTTAAGCAGGCAAGCAGAGTCTAGAATGAAATGCTAAACAAGGTTCTACTAGGCTTTGGTCTTCAACGTGGCGAAGTGTATCAGTGTGTATACCATTACGTAACTGGATCCACCATGGTATGTGGCAGTACATGTTGACGATATATTAGTTTTAAGCAACAACAAACAAATGGTAGCTAAAATCAAGGGCGAGCTATCGCAGAAATTTAACATGAAAGACATGGGCGAAGTTTCGTCGATTTTGGGCATGCGTGTTCGACACAGTAAGACCGAAGGCACAATCAAAATTGATCAGTCTAATTATATTACAGGAATTCTTAAAAGATTCGGAATGGATGATTGCAAAGCAGTGTCAACGCCGGTGGATGTCGGACAGAGTCTTTCAGCTGACATGGCACCCAAATCTGAAGCATTGAAGATATGAAGAAGGTTCCGTACTTAGAGGTTATTGGTTGCCTACTATATGCTGCCCAGAACACTCGTCCTGACATAAGTTTTGCTGTCAACATGTTGAGTCGCTGCTATTCCAATCCAGGAATGGTTCACTGGACCGCCCTTAAACGTGTGATGAGATATCTGAAAGGAACTCTCAACAAATGCTTCACATATCATGCTACTGGAGATAACTTAAAGTGTTTTTGTGATGCTGATTGGGGCGGAGACCTCGATGGAAGGATATCAACATCAGGATACATTTTGTACAACAAGGTGGAGCATCGTGGTGTTCCCAACGATAGAGGACCGTTGCACTGTCCTCTACAGAAACAGAATATATGGCAGCAGTATCTGCCATCCAAGAAGCGATATGGTTATTGGGCCTGCAGAGGGAACTTCATCTCATTGATACCAATAAGATGGTGCTAAGTTGTGACAACAAGAGTGCGTTGCACATCATAAGGAATACTTCATTTTCTCCAAGAACGAAACATATAGATATAAAAGTTAAGTTTATTAGAGAATGGTTGACCAATGGCTCTATCCGAATAGAGTACATTCCTACCAAGGACATGCCGGCAGATGCACTGACAAAACCAGTCCCAGCTTCTAAAATAGCGTTGTTGGGATCCAGAGTGGGGTTAACCTAATGTCTTAATTAAACAAAGGAATTGTCATAATATTATATCTGCCAGAAATTCAATTAAAGGGGTATATTGAAAAGTACTTTTTATCTGCCAACTCTTACACTTTATATTTGTATCATTACTCATTACTCATTAAATTAGTCTTCTATCATCTTGCAAACTGCATACACGTCTTTTAATAAAACTCCCTACCAAAAATTTTTAATTAAGCCCCAGCATTTGTTTTGGGGCCAATCGAAATTTTGTGTTTATGTATGTAATTTATGATGTCTTTGGGCTGGATGCTGTTTTCTGACACCAATTCGAACTTAAGTTCTTTTTTCTTAATCCAAGTATGAAAGTAAATTAAATTTACCGTCGAATAATAAATGTTTTATAAACATCCGACAAAAATTAAATGATTTTCAATAAAAACTAAAAAAGCAAAAATTAAACTCGTCCGATTGTGCTGATTAAAAATATATATACTTTATATGGTCGGAGAGATACCGAATAAAACAGTGAGAGCCGAGACAAAAACAAGATCAAAGATTCTTTTGAAATAAAAAATTAACCTGGTATAGCGGACATTCAAGTAGGCTATCAAGAAAAACATGTTGAGACGAAGGAATTAAATAAGAGAGAAGGTCATCAAACAGCCAAGAAATATTAGGCAAGTTAAAATCACCTAAGACTATGACGAAGATACGATCTTTAAGACCACAAGAAACGGTTTGCAGGGCATCAGCGTGGTGCATGTAGGTTATAATATCAGAAGCTGCAGGAATATAAGGACAAGAAATATATAAGCTAAAGTTGGGACATGAAACTTTAACGCAAATAATCTTAACACCTAAGGGCAGATAAATCGCCGCAACATCAGAAAACAGATTCCACGACCACCAAGATCAAACCTATAAGAAATAAAGTTATCTAAAACAGAGGAGTTGAGCCAAGTTTCAGAAAAGGTAATATGTCAGCCGAAAAGGTTCTTTTTAGAAGGAGCCGTATATTATTCCTCTTCAAAAAAATGGCAAAAAGACCGATGCTTCTAACTATAGGGGTAATTCAAATTTGTCCGCTATTACGAAAGCTTTTGAGAAAATCATAACTTTGCAATTGCAACATTATTGCAACTCTATTTTCGCCATCCCAACATTAATTTGTGAAACGTAGATCTACATTCACAAACCTTTTAGAATTTACCTCTATTACATACTGTCAATTTGCCTTCAAATTCTAATAGAGTTCTTTTGATTAACCTTCCTTTCTTACTTAACCGTAGAATTATGCTTGGTGTAATATTATGCACAAACTCCTAAATGGTGATATTGACTCACATCAGTTATTGGCTCAGTTTAATCTGTCGGTACGATGTAGACGGCGTAGATAACCTATTGGGCTCGGGCGTAACAGGCTTTGACCTGGTGTCGTAGGGGCCAAGTGAACGTAGTATAGTCAACGTCCGCTGTAATTGATACATTATGATGTGAAAGAAAAGAGTCTTGCTAGTGTTTCTAATGTTTGTGTCACCCGAACCTTATTCAATATGGCACAATCTTTAATAAGTGTAAATAGCCCAGAAAATAACGAAGAAAGTGAGAAATGTTGAGCGCGGTCTTATACTGATTTATTTACATAAATTGAATATATCACTAGTGTTAGTCATTTAATATATATTAGTGTTAGTAGGAAATGCTTCCTTTATGCGTTGCACACTTCTGACCGAAATGAATATACCCTTTTTGCAAGGGTATAAAAATACAAGCCTGATCGTTTTCTGCTTATTGTTAGACATAAGTAGTACATTCTGGAATTAAATACAAAGAAACAACAATGAACAATTTTTATTGTATGATTTGTAAGTTACTCCCAGACAGGGGCCTTGTAGGAAAGAGTAGACTTGATAAGTGAAACAGATATCTCAAATGACGCAAAGGTATCTATTATTATTTCCCCAGCTAATTTCTGTCTGGTTGAGTTTAATTGAGTTAAATGGAGTGTAAATGTCTTTTTTTTTTCCTCGAATAAAATGCTTTTGTTTTTTTTGTCGACTTAACAATTTTTTTAATTCACCGAAAGGGGTGCATTGCATTAGGTTTCCGTCGGAAACTAAACTGTTGACTCGGCAAGCACTCGTTATTTACTGCGTATTCTAGTAACCTTCACTTCATGACTTTTTCAAGAACTTAACTCATTGAAGAAAGCAGGGTGTTGGTGTTTAGATTTTATAAAATAGGATAACAATAAGACAATCATAATATAGAACAAATGTAAATATATGTCAAGATTAGTATGTAACACGGTTATAGATATCGATGGCTCATCAGTCATAAGTAGATCTGATATGGTCAGCAGTTAACAATAAAGACCTAGTTCATTAAGCTGCTATAGTTAGCTTTTATCAATAAAGACGTATTTTGCTTACCTAACACTATTTATTTTATTTTATTTTATTTATTTATTTATTTATTTATTTATTTATTTACGTCAACTAAGTCAGCAGTCGAATAAAAAGCTTAAGCTAAAATACAGATAGTAATAAATTCATGAATGTAGCTTAGCTTTATGCACAACATCCCCGACCCGGTGGAGGTGTTTTATTTGCAACAAGGTGCCAGCTATGCCCCGATTCACAGCCAATGTGGTCAGGGATGAGTTGCAGCCAATCCAATATCCAGTCAGAATACTTTCAGTGGTTACGCTGTAGATAATTAAATAGTATAGCGCGAAGAGAAGTGACAGATAGATGAGGAGAAATAAGGTGAGAAAGGTTGTTAAAAGATTGGCAAAGAACACGAAGAGGTTCGTGAAGAGAGTAGTTAGTCAAACATCTACTAAGGTGAAGAGGAAAAAAGTTTCTGGTCCGACGTGAGGGAACACAAAAATATAGCGTATCTAGTAAATTGGTAGAAATGACTTCGCCGTTGACTACTTTATGTAGAAAGAGAATGCCAAATACGAGCCTACGGTTGTAAAGTGAAGAAAGATTAATAAGAAGAAGTCTGTCAGAATAAGAAGGTAGGCGAAGATTCGGGTCCCAATTAAGACCGCGTAACGCAAACTTAAGGAATTGCTTCTGTACCGATTCAATACTACGCTGGTGAACATCATATTGAGGGTTCCACACTGGTGAGCAAAATTCTAGAGTAGGGCGAACTAACGAAGTGTATAAAACCTTTGTCACATATGGATCTTCAAATTCTTTGGCCCAATGTTTAATGAAGCCAAGAAGACTGCATGCACTATTAACAATTGAAGATATATGAATGTTAAAAGAAAGTTTTGGGTCAAACATAACGCCTAAGTCTTTAAATGATGGTACACAACCTAACAGAACAGACTTAATAGAGTAATGAGCTAGGAACGGCGACAAACGACTGAAAGTCATAAAAGAGCATTTAGAGGCATTAAGGTGTAATTTATTAACGTGACACCAAACACAGAACGCACCGAGATCTGATTGCAAGTACTGTTGGAAAGAAGGATCATTATATGAATAACAAATCTTGACGTCATCCGCAAACATGAGCACGCGTGAATGAGCCAAGGCCAAAGGCAAATCGTTTATAAACAAGGTAAATAACAGTGGGCCCAGATGACTGCCTTGGGGGACACCTGACGTAACTCGAACAGTTTTAGATATCGAGGAACGAAAAGACACCTTTTGGGTTCTGCCAATAAGATACGACTTTAACCAAGCCAATAGTTTCGATAGTCAATTCTAAAAGGTTGGTAAGCGACGAACGACCTTTCATGAAGCCATGCTGACAAGCAGAAATAGTGGATCTGGATAGGTGTTGAAGGGAAGACGTAATAATTTTCTCAAACAGCTTAGATATTGCCGAAAGTTTGGCAATGCCACGGTAGTTAGAAATATCCGATTTGTTACCCTTTTTAAAAAGCGGAATAACAAAAGACTCCTTCCAAATATCAGGGAAGCGACAAGTCTCACTCGATATAAAGAATAACCGAGATAAAGGCTTAGATAGGGAAATCGAACACATTTTAAGGATGCAACTAGGTATATTATCAGGCCCGGGTACGAAGGAAGACGTCATAGATGACAAGCTAGAGATAATACAGTCTTCAGTAATATTAGGAAAAAACATACAATTTAAATGTGGAATTGTTAAGGGATAAGGTGTGGGATCCGAAGCAGTAGAAGAATAAGTCGACTAAAAGAATTTAGCAAACAGATCTGCAATATCTGAATCACAATTAGCAGTCTGGTCATTAAGTCTGAAGGTGGAAGGTAGTAAATTAGAGCGTCTTTTGGAATTAACAAAGTTATAAAATCTTTTGGGGTTCTTATAAAATTCAACCTTACAGCGAACGATATAATTATTGTAGCATTGAGTATTTAAAAGGCAAAATTGAGATTTGGTTACACAATAATTTGCATAGTCAAGTCGCGAACCAGTTTTTTTAAATCTTTTAAAATATCTCGATTTAATGTTACGGAGATTAGAGAGCCTACGTGTGAACCAGACTGGCGCACTGGGGACGGTAGAGACATTCACATAAGGAACGCATTTATCAATTAGAGAATTAAGAGCAGAGTAGAAAAAATTTACTGCACAATCTATATCACAGCACTCAAATAGAAATGACCAATCAAAAGAGAAAATAAGGCTGTTAAGAAGATTGAAATTTGTTTTACGAAAACATCTGCGACGAGAATTTGAGATGTTATTGAATGAATTATTAACGGAATTGTAAGAAATAGTAATTTCAATGGTAGGGTGATAAGTATCTTCAGGCTTCACTAGGGGCTGTGTTTGTGATACAGCACTAACAGTGGGATCAGAGACAAAAACAAGATCGAGGATTCTTTTAGAAGAGTTAAGAAAAGAATTCAACTGATATAGCGGATATTCAAGTAGGCTATCAAGAAAAACATGTTGAGATGAAGGAATTAAGAAAGATAGATTATCATCAGCAAGCCAAGAAACATTAGGCAAGTTAATATCACCTTAAGCTATAAAAAAATGAAGTATGTAAGTCGTCTCGCCGACTTAGGTATACCATACACCAGTAAAACAAATATTTCAAATTTATTAAACCAATGCATTTTCACATGCTTTTTATTACAAGCATATCTTATAATCTCCCTCACTCAAGTATACGAGCACCCTAGCGCCCCCACCAGCCAACGGCCAACTACGGCCTTATGGAAAAACGTTTATATGCATAACTTGGTTGTTTTTTGTCCGATTTTGATCAAAATTTGGTGTTTTGCTGGGTATTAGTATCAAATTCAAGTGTGCCGAAATTGATTACAAAAGGTAGAAAATTACGTGAGATAATCGAGTTTTCCCAAATTACGGGGGCGGAAAGGGGCGTGGCAAAATCTTTATACATACAAATTGTACGCATTTACTAAGCAAATATAGATACCAAATGTGGTGTCTCTAGCTGCAATAGTTTTTGAGATAATCGTTTTTTTTGAATTGCGGGGGCGGAAAGGGGCGTGGCAAAAATTTGAAATAAACTTGATCACTCTACATACTACATGAGCCTACATACCAAATTTGGTGGCTCTAGCTTTTATAGTCTCCGAGATCTAGATGTTCATACGGACAGACGGACAGACGGACGGACGGACAGACGGACGGACAGACGGACATGGCTAGATCGACTCGGCTGTTGATACTGATCAAGAATATATATACTTTATGGGGTCGGAAAAGCTTCCTTCTGCCTGTTACATACATTTTGGCGACTTTAATATACCATTTCACCCTATGGGTGTATGGTATAAAAATCAAGATCTTTAAGACGACTAAAAATAGTTCGCAAAGCATCAGCATGGTGCATGTAGATCGTAATATCAGAAGTTGGAGAAATATATGAACAAGAGATATATAAGCTAAAGTTAGAACATGTGACTTCGACGCAAATAAACTCAACACCTAAGGGGAGATCAATCGGCACAACACTTGAACACAGATTCGAGTTGACAGCAATGTACTCCACTGCCACGTCGACCAACACGATCAAGCCTATAAGAAATAAAGTTATTAGAAAGAATTTCATTATCCAAAACAGAGGAATTAAGCCAAGTTTCAGAGAAAGCTAATATGTCAGCCAAAAGGTTTGGCTATCACAGAATAATTTAGAGAGCTTGGTAAGTAGTCCTCTTACATTTTGATAGTGAATGCAAAGACTAGACGTTATTAGTTTTTTGAAGCAGAAGATTTCGCGAGGCCTAGAAAACTTAAACTTTTGAATTAAAACCTTAGCAGGGCATATATTACCAATGTAAGCTGCCACAGACGATTCAGAAGTATCTGGAGCAAGCCTAGAGATAAATAATTGTTTACGATGAGGCACTACAGTTAGTGGAGGCGGAGGAGCATTGGGATCCGCAAGTGATTGAAAGCCAGCATAATCCAGTAATTGATCAGAGTTCCCGTGAGGGATAGATTGAGGTACACCAGGGCTTGTAGTGGGTACATCAATCTGAAAAGAAGAGCATAAAGAGGGACAAGAAGATGGTGTAGGCGAAAGTAAAATGGGAGAAGATGTAATCGAAAGTGCGGGCGACTGCTTATGAGGCAACTCAAGGGTACATTTCTTGGGCAATTCCTTAGAAGGTTGACCAAACTTGAATTGCGACAATAAATGTATGCCAGAGTCACACTCATTAGACAGCTGTTTGGCCATTTTATTTAGAGAAAGAAACTTTAAACGAAGATCCCTGTACATTCGGCTTAAATCAAGCTGCTGGCTGGCACAAGATGGGTAAGTCCAGCGCATTAAGCCAAGCTCAGGCTTAGACACAGACAAACCAGAAAATTTGTCGTAATCACGGCCGTTGAGGCCAGCACATTTTAAGTGAATAAGATTATCGCAAAGCCAACACGATATTGCTCTATACTGATCGTCAAAACGATCAGAATGCTTGCAATTGGGTAGACAACAAGCCATTGAAAAGCCAAATAAACACAAGGCAAAAAAAAAAAAAAAAGAAAAAAATATATACATAAAAATTTAAATAAACAGCACAAAGATAATTATCGATAAAAAATCAATAATTACAAATAAAACAAAGAGACAGCTAGAGTACACAGAACAAGAGAGAGTGCAAGAACAGTTATAAGACGAGCTTTGAGAGGCGGCTTTATAAAAGTAATTACGCGGGAGGGAAGCTGAGCACAAGCACAAATCAGAGAGAACAACAAAACCACTAGCACTGATGGTATGATGGGGGCGATGAGGGGAGCAACTACAGAAGCAATGACGAGAGAGAACAATAAGAAAAAAATGAAAACAATTTAGATGCACCAAACACTAATCACAAAAAAGAAAAAAACAAAACTGTTTAATTTGGCGAATTATGCAAATAAAACACAAGGGTTTCAAGCAAACGACACCAGCGAAAACGAAAACAAACTAGGCACAATTAAAAATTGAGAGAAAACAATATATATTGATAAAACTCAGGAGCTAAGCAAAAACACGACCGTCACGTCAGAGAGCAGAAGTTGTTTTTTATGTCGAACTATGCACTGGTGAACTCTCTAGTTTTACTATAAAAGGAATGCATTATTCTTTGTAAGATCAGATACCAATTGTAGCTACATCGGATGTGCATCGCTGTATCTTTGGCCCCCATCTCTACCTTTGTAATCTCGCTCCGAAGTCCACCCAACTTATGTGTTGGTTCCGACGACTATTAGTCACTGGTTTATGAGCTAGTGCCTATTTCATTTTAAATAAATAAACAATTAATAAATTCAAGAAATAGTAATGCCTTTCATTGAACAGTGCATACCCATTGAATAAAAGTGATCAACTAGGCGATCACTTTGGCAAAAACACTTAACAACGATTTGTGTCAACGAGGCGACCAAATCACAAAAAAAGTTTATAAAGTAAAGTTTGATCAACTTATAAACTCTGTTGCATTCCCTGGCGTCAGCAATCTCTGAAAGAAAAAACAACTGGTTTCACTGTCGTGGCGTTTATCAGTGTAAAAGAATAGGTATATTGGAAATAAAAATTAACTATTGTTAAAACACAAATCAAATGGCGACTTCGATTTATTTTTTAATCTTATTTATGCTACACTTGACCATTTTTAGGAACAAGTCGGAGCGTTCCCTGTCTTTGACAAAATAAATAAACTCCCGTCGGGTCAAGTACTAGTACAAATTAGCAATTAGTTTTCTAGTTTTCTAGTCGACAAATTATGGAGACAAATTGAAGAAATCCATTATGAGATTCATCGGCTAGCGGAAAATCCAGCCGAAGCCGGATATAATATAGCTACGTTTGAAGCCGCAGAAAATACTATTCTAAAATTCTGTGTGGCACCAGTAGAAAATGTAGTGATACTATCACCGCCTGTATTGCAATCGATTGCAGTCATTGCAACTACCCAAAATTCCCATTCCCATTTGATGGGGATTACCTGAAATTGCAACAATTTCATGACATCTATAAAAAGGTGGTTCATGAGTCAAATGTATCCACAATAGAGAAAATGTGGTACTTAAAATCAAACCTTTCTGGAGAAGCAGAGAGATTGATACGGCACCTGGAATTAACAGAAGCCAATTACAACACTGCTTGGTCAGTGTTGCAGGAACGGTTTAATAATAAAAGAGTTCTAGTAACAGCAATACCAGCAAAGCTGCTTGATCACTCAAATAGGGGAAATGTCGCAGCTTCTATAAAGAATTTGCATGATAACATTTTTTAATCATTGCAAGCTTTTAAAAATGTAGGCGTATATATGGAATCGTTGGCTGCTGTCATAATGTTTTACATGACAAGGAAATTGGAAAGATTCAACCTCGCACTCTATGAGCAATCTCTTTCCAACAAAAGGGAGCTACAGGAAGTAGAGGATTTCCTAACATTAGAGGCGATTGGAAAACCAAGAAACGAAAATCGCAGCATTGTAAAAACTAAACCCAAAGAAGACATGCGCAGCAGCATCTGGGACAAACAGTTCTTTGTGTGCTTTCTGCGAGAAGGCAAAGCACAAACTCTTCCAATGTGAAAAGTTTAAAATGAAATCCGCAGCAGAGCGGCTTAATTGGGTGCAGAGACACAAATTGTGTGTCAATTGCTCTTGGAGGGGATGCTTCAAATGCGATAAAAAACATAACACAATGTTGCATTTGGAAACAGGCAACCAAGTTGCTTCATCTGCGTCTGCAGCTTCTGCTTATGGAATAAGCTGAAAATATACTCTGTTGGCAACGGCCAAGGTAGTGGTAAAAGGGATCAATGAAAATAAAGAAGAGTTTCGAGCACTCCTAATTAGCGGCTCACAAATAAACCTCGTCTCAGAGAGACTAGTAAAGAAGTTATCGTTAAAAATTAACGAGACTCATGTGCACATAAATGGAGTGGGTGGTCAACCACAGATAAGCAAGGCACGAGTAAGCTTGGTTGTAAGGTCAATATACAACAAGTTCGCAATGCTAGTTGAGGCATTTGTATTGCCACACTTAATAAGTCACCAACCTACAGAACAAATAACGCAGAAAGTCACATTGCCAGACAACATTCAATTAGCTGATCCAACATTTGATAAACCAGAAAAAATGTATATGCTGTTGGGAGCTGATGATCACTATGCTATACTGCTACCAGAAAGAAGACGGGGCAATCGAAACCGTCCAACATTACAAAATTCAGAGTTTGGATGGATTATTGTTGGCAAAATTAATATGTCAACATCAGCTTCAATCACATGTATAGTAGGCATGACGAATCCAGAGGAATCTCTAGAAAGATTCTGGCAGCTAGACACACTAGAGCCATTGAAAAGGTACAGGAGTCCGGAGAAAGAGTATTGTGAAAAATTCTTCCTCGATAATCTACACACGGCGGCGGACAATCGACTAATTGTAAAGCTTCCATTTGCTGAAGAGGCTTCATCTCTTGGAGAATCTCGGGAAGTAGGCATAAGAAGATTTATGTCGTTAGAGAGGCGAATGAGCCCTGACATAAAAATGGAGTATGTAAAATTTATGTCAGAATATGAGCAGCTTGGACATGTGAAGCAGGTAATGGTAGAACAAATTCCCAAGAACCATTACTTTATAACGCATCACTGTGTACTAAAGCCAGAAAGTACTACCACCAAGTTAAGAGTGGTATTTGATGCATTATGCAAAACGTCGTCAGGAAAATCACTGAACGACATTTTATATCCTGGACCAGTTGTATAGAGTCAACTCTTCTCAATTCTTCTGCGGTTCAGGACACACAAATATGTGTTCACTGCGGACATTGAAAAAAGGTATCGTCAAGTTTGCTGATCAATTCAATCGAATGATTGTGTTGAGAGTGGATCCAAGTAAAGAACTAAAGTTTTATCGTTTAAAAACGGTAACTTATGAAACCACATCAGCCCCATAGTTAGCGACAAAGTATCTAGAATATTTGGCACTGAAGAACATGGAAAAATTGTCGTCTGGAGCATTAGCATTAAAAAATGACTTTTATGTTGATGATTGTCTCACAGGAGCAGACAGTATACCAGAAGCCCGACAAATAGGACAAGAGCTGCTAGAAATCTTGAGACCCAAGGGTTTCAACTTACGAAAATGGTGTTCAAATAGCAGTCAACTTCTAAAGGAAATTCCAAATGAAGATACCATTGCTGACATCAATCTCGGTGACACACTGGAACAAACACTAAATCACATGAAAATTCCAAGGCATATTTTTGATGGCAAGGTCCCCACTACAAAGGAGCTGCATACATTTGTTGACACTGCCCCGGCTGGAACTATGTGCTGTACTTGGAGATGAACTCACAGATAGAGTACGACAGGATCTTCAATTATGATCGGAAAGTGTTGAATCATTTCTCTGGTCAGACTCAACAGTAGTACTCCATCGGACCAATTCACGGGCCTCACATTTTCATTTGTTTGTGGCTAATCGGTTGACGAAAATACATGCAGTATCACATCCAAGGCAATGGCGTCGTGTATCATCAGCGCTCATCACAGCAGATGTTCTGTCTGGAGGCATTTCAGCAGCCCAGCTTAGCACACATACATTATGGTTATATGGACCACTATTTTTGCATGGACCACAACGTGGCTGCCCAGCACCATTTACTTATAGAGCACGCGAAGGATACCGCTAAAAAGAAAAGAGACTGCCACTGCCAACAATACGAGTGAATGGATATATATACCGTAAATCACAGAAATTAATTTTACCGGCTACAGCGAATAGTGGCGTATGTGCTACGGTTTTGTTACAAGCAGAACAGGAAACCAACGGCTCAGTTAGAGTTGGAAGAGTTAAACCAAGCACGAAGAGTAATCATTAAGCAAATTCAATAAACAGGATTTGCATATGAATTACGGCACTTAAAGAAACGACCTGATCAACCGCTAGATCGGTTGATCTAGTAGCAACATTGCCACTAATACTGGATGAACATGAAATCATACGAGTAGCAGCTCGGCTACAACAAGCACCAGTATCAACGGAAACAAGGAATCCATATTTTTTCCGTATAATGATCCGGTGGTAAAAATGATACTACGGAATCTTCATGAAAAGAATCTTCATTGTGGACATGAGGCACTGCGCGGAATAGCTCGGCAACAGTACCACATCATCAAGGTGAAACCAATGGCCTGGAATGTGATCCAGGGCTGCGTAGTATGCACCAAGCACCGGTCTCAGTTCTTAAAGTCATGGGCGACTTACCTGAGCATCGGGTATCTCAGAATAGACCCTTTCTCAACGCCGGAGTAGACTATTGTGGACCATTCTGGATCCACCATAAGGTTCGAGGAAAACGTCCCGACAAAGTTTACATTGCCGTATTTGTATGCTTTGCAACCAAGGCAGTACACTTGGAGTTGGTTGAAGACCTGTCCACCTCCTCATTTGTGGGCGCCCTTCAGCGCTTCATTGCGCTTCATACCACCACGGTCTCCACATTTCGGAGGATTATGGCAAGCTGCGGTAAAGTCCGCTAAGCATTTACTGTTGAAAAACGTATCGACTGCAAACTTAATGTTTGAGCAACTGTCTACCATCATTGTCAATGTTGAAGCAGTGTAGAACTCTCGTCCGTTAACCCCAAACTCAGACGATCCCAACGACTTGATAGCACTAATCCCAGGCCATCTATTGATCGGAGAACCATTAGTAGCCCAACCATATGCAGAGCCAGCGATCGATTCCAGAGCAATGGGAATTAGTGCAACGGCTTAAGCATACATTCTGGATTGTCTCAAGAATACCTACAAGAATTGCAGGGTACATCTAAATGGAAAAAAACCATATAACAATGTCAAAGAAGGCATGATGGTAATTCTAAAGGAGGATAATATGCCAATCCTACAGTGGCCAATTGGATGAATTGTTAAATTATATCCAGGCCTGGATGGATACGTCCGCGTAGTTGACGTTAAAACAGCCAGAGGTACCTACAAGCGGGCTATCCATAAATTGGCTCCCTTGCTTAGACATAGGATCGAATTCCCAAGAAGACCCTGGTATCGAGGACACCGCATTACCAGAGACAAAAAGAGGGTTGGATTTGCCACTTCCAGATAACGACGTCTTGCAATTATTTGGCATAATGAAGGCACAAGGCACAAACGCAAAGAATCATGTGATATTTAAGGTCACGTTTCCGTTAGTGGCAACGCAGGCAGTGCAACTGGTTCACCTTCCAGCAATTGGAACTCATGGGATTGTAATCATGAACATTAAAATTCCCATCATTGCTGTCAACAAGGAACAGAATCAATACATTGGGCTCTCAAGAGCCGATTTGGAACAATGTCACCAGCTAAACAACGAGCAATATATCTGTTTTGATAAACAAACGACGTTTACGGCTAATAGCCACTGTGAGTTCCAGATATTCAAAAACACAAAATCATCAACCTGTCAAATACAACACACAAACAGGTCATCCGTCTGGTACGACATGTATCACAAAAATCTGTGGATTTTTGCCACCACCAGACCAATTGAACTTGCAGTGACCTGTGACGATGATATACAAGGTGTCACTATCAAGAAGACTGGATTGTTAACTATAGACCCGACGTGAACAGCGAGGAATTCTGCTATACGAATAACAGGTCACCGTATCACTACGACAGCACAAGGAAATTGTCATATGTCCGATTTGGTAACTTCAGCATTGGCCCAACAAAAATAGCGCCAACAACAACACAATTCACGAAGATGCAGCTAAGCTACGACGAACTAAGCAATATTCAGGAAAAACTGGAAACTAAGCAAAACTGGAGGTTACCAGAAGACCCCAATAATAACAATACCATTGGTTCTTGTGATGGTATATGGAATCAGGAGATGCTCCCAACCCCCCAAGACACAATGGTCCAGAGCAGACAACCGTGAGGATCGTCAATCCTATGCCGACTCCCGCTGCAGCAAACCCAGCCCGCAGCAATTTTGCGGTCAACGTTGGATACCATTGAACAGGTGTTCAACGGCCGGGAGTATGTTGGTAAATAAAATAAGATAACAATAAGACAATCATAATATAGAACAAATGTAAATATATGTCAAGATTAGTATGTAACCCGGTTATAGATATCGATGGCTCATCAGTCGTAAGTAGATCTGATATGGTCAGCAGTTAACAATAAAGACCTAGTTCACTAAGCTGCTATAGTTAAAAATTATCAATAAAGACGTATATTGCTGACCCAACACTATGTCGAACTATGCACTGGTGAGCTCTTTAGTTTTACTACAAAAGAAATGCATTATTCTTTGTAAGATCAGATACCAATTGTAGCTACATCGGGTGTGCATCGCTGTGTCTTTGGCCCCCATCTCTACCTTTGTAATCTCGCTCCGAAGTCCACCCAATTTATGTGTTGGTTGCGACGACTATTAGTCATTGGTTTATGTCCTAGTGCCTATTTGATTATAAACATTTAAATAAACAATTAATAAATTCAAGAAGTACTAACGCCTTTCATTGAACACAGGGTAATAGGTCTATATGAAATAAAACACTCAGGGGTCTTATTTGCTTTAAGATAGGAATGAGTTTAGCGAGCATGCAATGGGAAAGACAATAAAGAAACACCATTTCGGGACAAGGCTTTAAGGAAAAAATCTTCAATATTGGTTAGGTCTAGCGACTTTTTTGTCTTGAGGAACTTGGTTATTTTTAACCTGATTATCATTAAAATTATTGTTTGTCAGTTTAATATACATCTTAGTAATTTTGCCAAATTTCATGAATATGACTTTGACTATATGACTAATCATAAAGCTCTTATAGGAACGATGGTTTGAAAATTGGTCTTACTCTCATTAGCTTACGCATGTAATATTCTATAATGGAAGTAATTTTTATATTATAAATAAACATACGATAAAATATGGTGTCACATGCCTACCTAAGTTTGTCGGCCTGTCAAAAGTGTTTCCTCTTTGACGCCTCTAGGGATGAGAAAAATATTATGGAAAATTGCAAGGGTATACAAAAATCAACTTTGCTGAAGTTAGCCCCGGCCGTTTGGTTTTTGTGTGCATTCTCTTGGCCACCATCAGAATGAGTGTAAGAAGGACTTCCTCTAAACAACTGTTCCGCCCAATTATTCTGGTTTGCTAAAAAATCCGGAGTTTTAAAAGCCATCCCATATCTTATTATCTATATAACGCTAAAAGTAGTTGAGAATGCCAACTGCATGTAAATTTGGTCAGATGTTTGTGTTGCAGAGAAGGAGATGTTAGCTGCGAGGCGCAAAGTATGAAAGTAATCAGCTTCGGACTATATCATTTGGCGCTGTAAAATAGGTGAACGCATCTCGTTCATAAAAACACTCCATCGAGTATCTTTATAAAATTCGATTAGATTATAAGATACAAATTAAGTTACAATACAGTCAGTATAAATCAGATCTCTCAAACGCTGCCGAAAACGCTGCCAGCAGCGTAATTGCTTGAAATGACGAGAACAGTGAGGTACACACACATGCAAGGCTACGTAATCTGAATGTGTATCCATGTCGATTAGTGACGTAAAGTGAATGTACAAAAAAAAAAGGGAATTGCAAATATAGCGACATAGATTGAGAGATAGATACAGATAGAGATTCAAGGTTGTGCATGCCAAAATACTTTTTAAGGAAAACATGGTGCACAAGGGCAAAAGGGCGAAAAGATATGCGGCATTTCAGGAAGCTTTGCTAGTATCAAGAAATAGAAGATTTATGTAAATGTTGACGGCAAATCGTAATAATATTTATTAAGCAGCATGACATAAGACTGTTTCTGGCATAAATTACTAGCTTTGGAGGATAACCGAGAGAAAGAATTAGAGAGAAATCAAGCACTTTTGGAGCAAGCAATTAAAAGTATTATCATACCTAGGAACAAAAACTGACGTTATAGGAGATGTGCTCGAAATAATTGAATCTTAAATTATACATATATTAAAATAGACTTGGAATTTGTACACCAAAAGAACTGAGCTACCATATCTTAAATTTCAAAATCATTATTGCAGGCAGACTGAGACAAAAGGAGGACAGCATTAAATTTTAGAATTCAACGACTACAAAAAAATTGATTTCCGATCTGCAGTTACAAGATTTGCCGTTGTTTTTTCGCTTTATGTAGCTTAAATTCCCAATTTAAAATTTCCTGAAATTGATATGCAGATAACCTGTTCACCTTTTGTGCTGCCTATGATTAAAAAATATAATAAATTAGTAAGATTTATTGACCTCACAGTTTTTAAAATTATCCAGCCAACAAGGTACAATGCTGCAAAATCGTAGTAAAAACCGAAAACTAATAAAACTTTAATAAAATAAGCCGTCTTGCCGATTTAGGTATACCATTAAGAGAAACATTTGTTCCAAATTTTTCCGACGAAATGTTTATATCATTTTTTTCCACATATGGTAAACCTATTGTAAAATCTTTATAAGCATAACTTGGCTATTATCAGTCGGAGTGAGGGAGAGAAATTAATTTTTATCCGTGCTAAATTTGATTGCTTTATCTCTTATTCTCTCAAAAAGTCTTTTTCTGAATGCAGTGTAGTTAACTAAGAATGCTAAAGTGCCTTCTTCACTCCACAACGCGTGCAGCCCTGTACTCATCTCATAGTTTCCAAAATGGAAATGGATGTGTCGGAAAAAAATTCGCGAGTGACCTTCCTTTACGTTATTGTTTGGACAGGCTCAGAGCCCAGGCCCAGAGTGGAAGCTGTTATCTCCATCGATGAAGGGCTGATACTAGACCTGCATTGAACCTCAGTTTTTCGGTTGGCGCCTCTACGTAGCTGGTGTTGCACTTAAAAGCCACGATTCTCTATTACCAGTGATTGAGGTGTCACTTCCTTGACCTCACCAGTACGCAGATTGTTGTCGGGGCCGTCATTTGGGTGATGTTATTTCATGCCTCTGAAGGAGGCAGATGCTACCCACACACCGGGCCGTCTTCCCCATTGTCGTTCAGCAGGTCAGAATTTTGGTGCCGTAGCAGTTGCAGTGTCTTCTCATTTGGTGCCACCCTTTTGGTCTTGCCTGGAAACTGAATATTGTCCAGCCGGGCTCCCTTACGAAATCCTCCCAAGTCCCGCACCGCGTAAGTGACCAACTCTCGAATGGGGTCATCTTCCGCCACTATGCACCATCAAATTTAAATGAATGCTATGATGCTAGCTTCTACTGTCTACAGTATGGAGCTACGGATCGCTACCGCTACCGACAATACTCAAATCTGCCAATTTCACAAACGTAGTTAATAGAACCAGGTCTGTCAGCCTGGCCCGGAAAGGGCCAACAGCCCTCCATAGTTAATCACACAGATTATCACAATGGATTTCTCCAGATACGAAAACCACACGCAACCAATTAAATAAAAACTCAAGACCTGCTTCACATACCCTCGAAAAGCTGTTAAAGGACTAGTCAAAAAAAAAAAAAGTGTACCAGTCATGTTTTCTTCGTATATTTGTTTATATGTTGCCCACAAACGCTCACATACCAATCGCAAAAATTTATATAGCCCACCACCGACCTCCAAAAGTAGTCAGAGCAAACTCCCCACCATCAATTCAGCAACAAAACAATCGATTTGAAGAGTTATCTACGGATTCGGTGAAGAATTTGAAGTCCGCAAAATTGACGTAAGGCTTGATTTCAGGGGTCTTCAAACTACTACACCACCAAATGATTTACAGGTCAACTTCACTGGCTTCGTCATGAAACTAGGATAATTTATAATCCTTAAAATTAAGCCCAAATCGAATTGGGCTTAACTGTAATCGTAAGCTCTAATGTGTAAATTGCGGCGGGCAACGTCCTTCTACATAATCTCCAAGAAAGAACAAATTCCAAAATGCGGCAACTTCAAGGGCAACCACACTGCTAATTATAAAGGCTGTGAGAGATACCAACTGCTCCATAAGTACAGTCCATACAAAAAAAAGTACATTTTCCTTCCATTTGGCCAGGGCTGCTGGAACATAGAATTTTTCATCCTTCAGAACAACGATTTCATCCTACCAACGCCCAAAGCGAAATTATTAAGCAACTTCTTACCCTATAGCAACAGCAAAGAAATTATATGATCGAATTTGTGGCAGAGATCCATTAACGAAAAGACATTGGCATAATGATTATATCGGAATCATTTCCATGCCGAAATATAAAATTTCATCGATACACACACAATAATGCTCCTAACAACCACTCCAACAGTAACATCGGGACATCCATAATTGAACACATACAGTTACCTCCAATAATTAACTTATAAACGCAGCTATTCTCTGATCTTAATCTCCAAAGGCATATCTCACAGAAGCTAATGACTTAGTTTTTGATGATTTGGAAAATATTGGAACATTTAAAAGGGTACTTAGAGACACAGTTCATACCGAAATAGGAATTGTAAGCGGAAAGTATCGAACTTGCGACTGGAAGACTGGTTGAGATAGTCATTTATGCCTCATCACAGGAAAATCCTCGCTTTAAATCTTTTTAGGCAAGTGACTCATATCGCGATTTCCCCAGAGGTTCTTAATACTACTGAAAAAAGTATGTATGTATCTTTCAATAGCAACATGATATCATAATATCAATTATAAAAAGTCTAATGTTTTTCAAAAATCGGGTCAAAAAGAACGATGTTTTTGACAAAAGTCAATGTTTAGAGAACTATATGAATTAGTATGATATAGTGGTCCGATCCAGCTGAGTATAAATATAATATGAGGAGTGTGCTTTGACGGACATGACTATATGAACTTGTCTCGTCGTGCTGATCAGGCACTTATATACTTTAACTATATTTGTTTATATATCTCCGACTATCGGATATCGTTTTTTTTATGCGCTACACACTTCAGACCAAAATTAATACACACGTTTTTTTACAAATTCTGTTCCCATGCTTGTTCAAATGCATACGAGCACCCTAGTGCCCCCACCAGCCAAAGGCCATCTGGAAAAACGTTTATATGGATAATTAATTCAATTTGCTATTTTGCTGAATATTATTATAAAATATTATTATTGAAAAGTAATCTTTATTTGGCAACTCATATTCAAGAAAAAGCATCAACGCTCTCGAGGAAGACGGCCGTGTTTTTTAAGCTCCCACGTGTTTAACAGATTTTATGTATAGGTATTTATATTTTGTTGTATTGGCATCGCGATCGAATTTTTAATTATATGATTAAATTTAACTTGCCCCGTACCCTTCGTGGCGTTTTTTGTGTGTTTGCGTCAAAAATTTTTAACATCTTTAAATTTTGTTTATTCGTTTTCTAATAACCTTTGTTGGTTGGTTTTTTTCCTTTTCCTCTCTCTTCCACCATAATATTAATTTTTCTCTTGTAAATCAGAAGCAATGCTCTTTTGTTGTTGTCTTGCAATTTCTTTGAGTTCTTGTTTCAGTGTTTTTGTTATTGTGATTTGTAGCTCCCGCGCTCGCGCTCTTTGACTTTTTTTTTCGTTTTCGTTTCACTCATCGCCGTTATTTGCGCTCATATTGCAGTATGTTGTGTGTCTGTAATATAGAGTCTATATCTCTTAGTCAGTGCTCTCTTTTTCTCTTAACACTTGTGCACCCTCAATATGTCTGTTTATCTGATTACTAATTCTTATTACCCCATAATGTTCGGTTAAAAATTGTTTGCAGCCCGCCCCACCCCTGAATAGATTTATTTACTGTTGGTTGTGTAAAACCACAGTACATGTTAAGTGCTCAGTAGATCAAAAAAAATGTCTCAAATGGGGATGTGAGTCATGCCGGATCGTGGAAGATGAAATTGAACTTGTCCGCTAGTTTTCTTGAACTCTCGCAAGAGTTTAAAGCTGTCGAGTCTTAGCTTAGTAGTTTAACGCTACTGACTGAGTCTCGAAAACGTAAGAAGGCGGGAGAACAGACTGCTGATTTGTCCTTGCGTTTGCCGGTCTCCACATCTATATCGGTTCCGACCATTCTCAACCAATGCAACCTCCAAGTCCGCAGACGATGTCTGTAGTGTCCGTTTTGTCTGGGCAAGAATCTACACCCATGGATTTTGCCGACAGGGATTCTAGTGATAGCAATGCCGGAGTCCCACTTGTTGCAACTGATTCTACAATTAATGCGGTAGCTGATGCAATACCTGGAGTGCCGAAACTATTGGTGGGAGTGCCACCTAAAAAACACATTTTTGTTCTGAGACTTCTCCCTGATGCTACATCGGATGATGTCATGGCCCACATTCAGGCTAAATTGAATGTCTCCAATATATCCATAGAAAAGTTTAAATTTTCATATTCGAGAGAAATTTAATCTTTTAAAAATCAGTGTTCCAATTGAGTTCTTCCACAGTATATACAGTTCTAGCTTCTGGCCAAAAAGCTTAGTTGTGAAGAAGTTTCCATCCAGAAAAAGGAAAACAATAGTTGAACAAACAAGGATTCCTTCAACATCTATTCCTCTTTCTTCTTCATCTAGTCCCATTCTTTCTTTATCTATTCCTTCTTCTACTCTATCAAAAAACGAACAACTGATCTCTCTGCCAGCTATCAGAATGTCAGAGGCCTTAATACTAAACTTACTAATATCTTTGTAGATAGTCTGCGTTTGATTTTGACCTAATTGTCTTTACTGAGACTTGGTTAAGCCCTTTCGATGTAGATAGTCTGTATTTTGATTTTGACCTTATTGTCTTTACTGAGACTTGGTTAAAACCTGACGTTTTTGACGCCACAGTTTTACCCTCTAATTTCAATATCCAATTTCTGATCGTGGGGGTGGTATGGTTCTTATTGCAGTAGATTCCGCCCTATCATCGGGTCTAATAACGGTACCTGTCTCAAATAGTATCGAATTTATATGCGTTAAAGTATCTTTTATTCGTTTTTCCATTTGTGTTACCTGTTCTTATATTTTGTACCAATCGGAATGGTGAACCTACTTAGTATACTTAGAATCTATTAAATTTACAATTGAACTACTCTCTGACAGAGACTCTTTAATTGTCCATGGGAACTTTAACCTGCTTACCATAACTTGGTCAACACTTAATGGTAGCGAAACGTGACTGACCTCTGGGTGTTTTATTTCTAATAAGTCTGGCAGATTTCTGGATCTGATTTTTACTTCTGATCCTAGTTTTTGTAAAGTATCTAGAACTAGTCCAATGGTGTTACCAGAGGATAGTTCTCATCCAACTTTCGAGTTATCTATTGAGTTTCCCAGGCGCGAGCCCATCCCCGAATATGATCCTACGGTACGCACCCGATCTTTTCGGGAGACTGACTTTGTCGCACTAAACAATGCCATTTGTAACACCGATTGGATTAATTTATACGCTTGTACGGATATGATTCCGCCATTTCTTTATTTTATACCACTGTTGACTCAATCTGTAATGAATGTGTCTCCTGTCACCATAGTTTACGCGGGGCTGTCAAAACTGAGGAATCTTAAGTCTAGGTATTACAAAAACTTTAAAGCCACGGGTCTATCATCGGATCTTTCTCGTTCCTTGGTCGCTAAATCGAATTTTATTGTTTCTAATGCAAGTTTCAATTCTCCGAAAATCCCAAAGAGTTCTATAGTTTAGTTAACCCAAAGCGAAATTCTATCTCCCTTCTATCGTTTGCAGTTTTTAATAATGTTTCGGCCCCTTCTGATCAACCTATTTGTGATTTATTTGTTAACTTCTTCTCGATTGCGTACATATCCACTAAGTACAACTCTAGTCAGATATATCCATATCCTAACACGAAATCTAACTGCATTCTTAATCCTATTATAACAGAAAGTTCGGTTGCTAAGGAACTAATGACGATTAAGCCGGTATACTCACCCGGACTAGACGGTATTCCCGCTTGTGCCCTGAGGTCCTGAGCGGAATCATTGTGCTCGCCTTTACTTAATGTTTTTCAGTTGTCCGTTAAACTGTCCGAGTTTCCAACTATATGGAAGGATTCGTTTATTTTACCACAAATGTGGCAACAAATCCGACGTCACTAATTACAGAGGAATTTTTAAATTGTCAGCGATACCTAAGCATTTATGTAAATCTATTTTTCCGCCATCTACCACGACTAACTTTTTACAGGTTAAATTCTTTGTAATCTAATGTTTTAAGCTTGGATTTCTCAATATCTAAGCAATAGGAGGCAGAGGGTTTTTAAGATAATTTTTGTTGATTCGGGAGTCCCACAGGCAGTCACCTGGCCCATTACAATTCACCATTTTTATTAATGCTCTCCCCACCGTTCTTTTAAATTCCAGAGTTCTTATGTATGCCGATGACATAAAAATCGCTAATCGCATCGTAGACTCTCTCTCATGTCATACCTTGCTAGCTGACCTGAATACTTTTCAGGAATGGTGTAGGGTATATGGTGTTTATAGAGGTTCTCCCCAATTAACGAGTTACTTTTTAAATAATTTCCCTATAGAAAGAATTAATAATACTTCTTTGGTTGTAAAAGATTTGGGAATCTTAATAGACCACAAACTTAGTTTTAATCAGCATATATCGACTACTGTTAGTAGGGCTAAGAGTGTTCTTGGCTATAAAGCGCTGGTCGAAGGAGTTCAAGGATCCATATACCAAAATATTTTTTACTTCTTTGGTCCGCCCCATATTGGAGTATGGATCTTGTGTTTGGTCTCCTCAATATGAGTTTTATCAAAACAAATTTAAATCTGTACAAAAACAGTTTTTACTCTTAGCCTTTCGCGATTTGCGCTGGGATCCAACTGTACAACTTCCATCTTATTCTAGTCGGCTTCAGTTAATAAACCTAGAGTTAGAGAGTTAGATATTCAACAATAAAGAGAGCATCTTCGCTTGCTAGGCAGAACGAGAGACGCTTTATGAAATCCGAGAGTGAGGAATCAATATCAATAGTTGTAACGGTGCTTAAACAGTGGTTGCAATACCACTGTTTCTTATGCTCTGGACACTGGGCCTACTACAACTCGGCCGTCCTGACTTTAAGATTGTCCTCAATCTCTGCTTTACTTTACTATTCTGACGAACTTTGTCATGTAACGTTACCATAAAATACAATTTGATTATTTTCTTATTCTATAGTGAAATATTTACAATTTAATTATATTCTTAAACCTAGTACCGATGTATATACATATAGTTTGCCAACAATTTCCACTATTTACTTTTTTATCCAATGTCTTGTATTCTGAGCACTCCAGACGCCTTGATAAGGATTGCGCGATAACTGAAATCCATCCACATCTTTTATTAAAAACCTGTCATTTTTCAAAATTTTTGCTATTATATACGGCCCTTTATTTTTCGGTATTAACTTCCTCGTTATTCCGGCGGTACTATCAAAATTTTTAACCATTATATAATCACCCTCTTTATATTTCGGTGTAACTGTCTTTTTATTGTTATAGTATTTTTCATTATCGGCCTGAGCTAACCGTTGATTTAATTCTGCCTGTTTTCTAATATTTTCTACATTTCTGTCACTGACTTCGTCTAATTTTGTCACTTCGTCTAACTTTTCTTTCAAATCATCACTAACCTCTCCTTTTTGTGCTAAACCAAAAAGCATTTCGGCATTTAATTTTTTGATGCTATGATGTTGTGTATTGTTTAACGAAAATTCGACTTTTCCAATGATCACATCCCAATACAAACCATTCTCAGGTTCAGTGAGTTTTGCAATCATAGGTCCTAAACTTCTATTAATCCTTTCCACTTGTTCATTTGCTTGTGGCGATCCCGTGGCTATATTTTTTTATGTTTTATATTCGCTTCTTTCATGAAATTTTTCAAATTCTCCCGATGTAAAACAACTGCCTCGATCCGATATTATACATTTCGGTCTATTATATGATCGAAAGTAATATCCTAATACTTTAATGACCTCTTTAGTGTTTGTAGGTTTCGGTGTATAATCTAACAAATTTCGTAAATGCATCTACAACAACTAAAATATGCTTCTTTGATCTTCCTGAATCTACCGGTCCATAATGATCAATGTGAACTGTATCAATACAATTTAAAAAAAACAATTCAACTCATTTTCCCCAAATTCAAACTGTTTATCCTTCCTTAATAAATCATACAACGGCTTTGCTTCTATTGAAAATTCTTTAATGAATCTCCTAAAATAGGAACACAAGCCTAAAAAGCTGTGAACTGCTTGCGTCTTGTCTGGCACTGGATAATTTTTTATTGCTTCTAAACCCTTTTCATCCGCTTGTATTCCCTCTTCTGTGATTAAATATCGTAAATATTTTACACTAGCTTGCATAAACTCGCATTTGTCCATTCTAAGCTCTAATTTGTTCCGCACTTATCTCTTGAATACTTCTTTTAAAGTTTCTAAGTGTTTCTCAATTTTTTGCTGGCAATCATTATATCATCCATATATAAAATAATTTTGTTTTCCCTAATCATGTCATCAAAAATGCTGTTAATAAACCGTTGAAACACATGCGGTGCATTTTTTAATCCCATTGGCATCCTAAGAAATTCATACTGGCCTAATGGTGTTACAAATGATGTAAATTTAACCGACTCCTTGTCCATTAACACATGAAAATATCCATTTTTTAAATCCAATTTTGTGAATACTTTTTTTGCGCTAAGCGATCTACGAGATCGTCTATTAATGGTAATGGATAGTTATCTTTAGCCATACTTTTGTTCAATTTTCTAAAGTCTATACATAGACGCAAATCTCCTGTTTTCTTTTTGACCAAAACTATCGGCGATGCATATGCTGAATTACTGGGTTGTATAATCCCTTCTTGTAAATAATCATCTATTAATATCTGTAATTTCTCTTTTTCCGTATATGATAACCTTCTAGGTGAACAACTAAAGGTCTTCGTATTTTCAAGAATTATCTTCATTTCACATTTAAAATCTGGATGGATCTGGATTTTCAAAACATAACATTGTAGGCACTTTTGGTGTTTTTATAAACGAAATGGCGCTGCCCGAATCTATGAGGCACTCTGTAAATATTGGTTTATTTATATAGTCTCTTAAAAATAATTTAATATATCTTACATAATTGTTTACTTCGTCCTTTGACTTCTTCATTTGCGGGCACTGCGCTATAAGGTGCTCCTTGGCACAACACCCATAACAAGATCCACGAACACTTAACGGTTTTAGGCAATCCTTCGCCCAATGATTTCTTGAATTATAATTATGGCACCTCGAGTCCTTGGTTACCCTGTTTTGCCTCTCGACGAACTTCTTACTTGGCAGCCGGACCTCCGCAAATGCTCTTAACAATTGGTTTGGATTGTCAAAACATTGTACACGCTCTTGTATACGCATGCTCTCCAATGGAATTCCCTCTATGATAAAATCTAGTAGCTCGTCGTCCTCAATATTGACGTGTTGGGCTAGCTTCACCATATACTCAAAGTATTCTGGAAATCGCTCGGTATCTCTCCAGACACGGCCCTCAAAAGCACGCCGCAATTCTGCTTTCGATTTCCTGGAACCCAACGCCATCACCAACTCGTCCAACAACTTGTCCACTGACTCCAATATACGTTTTGGGTTTGCATGTAGCCATTGTAGTGCATTGGTATTAAGTTTTTCAACGCAAAGCAAATGACGTTGATTCTCGCTGAGTTCACACAATGCAGACACATTATTTAATTGTACAATCCAATTTTGTAAGTCTGGTCCGCCATTATATTCCAGCAGCATTTCCTTAGCCATCTGGTAGCCAGCATAAGTCCAATTATTAATTTTCTGCTCAGCTACTCTGGTCACATTGTTCTGCTGGTTCATTGCTGTTGCCATCTCTGTTACACGATCGCGCTCCGACCACTCTCATTTCGTCTATTGCAGTCTCGCTTTTGCATGGCGCCGACGCGTATATCGCTGTCTCGCTCTTGCATGGCGTCGCCGCTTGCGACTGCGATATGCAAACTTTCTAGAAGTTTCTTGGTTTTTTTTATTTCGTTGCGTAGTCCCTCTAACATAACTGTACTTTCGGTTATTTCGTCATGTTGATGCTGTAGAACTTGAGACTCCAATTGCCTCATTTGGTGTTCTTCTTGTGGGGAATTTATACCAACGCCGCTTGTACCTGGAATGGCATCGGGATCTGGTGTTCGAGATAATGGAAGACCTCCATGTACATCCTCCGGAATTTTCAGTAGTCTGCCTATTAGCTCCGTCTTGGAACCCTTGGTGTCCATTCCCAAAGCCACCAGCCAATTTTTTAGGCTTGCCGTACAAATTTGGTTTAAGTCTTCCGACATTTTATGGATTTTTGAACCACTTCTGATATTATGGTAGTATAAATAGTATGTATTTGTTACTTGTTAATTGCTCGTTGCTTTATTTAATTGATCTGATCACTTTGGTTATTGCTTACGAACTGCCTCTCTGCTCGCAGTCAGAGTAGTTAGAGAGTTAGATATTCAACAATAAAGAGAGCATCTTCGCTTGCAAGGCCGACCGAGAGACGCTTTATGAAATCAGAGAGTGAGGAATCAATATCAATAGTTGTAACGGTGCTTAAACAGTGGTTGCAATACCACTGTTTCTTATGCTTTGGACACTGGGCCTACTACAGCTTGGTGTAACTTTTCTTTACAAACTTTTGAATTGTGAGATTGCCTCTTCCGAGCTGTTAAGCCAAATTAACATTTCTGTTCCATGTAGAAGGACCCGCAATTTCACACCGCTTATACTTCCCACTTGCACAACTAACTTTGCTCTGCATGAACCTTTTCGTATACTATGTAGTGACTACAACAGACTTTGGCACGTTATTGGTTCCGAAACTTCGCTTCCGGGTATAAAAACTGCGCTATTGTCCTTCCCCGCTCGTAATTAATTGTAATCATCTTAATTTTAACCTATTCTGTTTTCATTTTAGATGTAACCTATTATCTTATTACATTTAATATTTTCTATTTCTTTAGTTTAATTTATGTTTATATCTATGTCTTTTAACTAATTTATTTGTGAAATTTTAAATCATAGGCAGCACAAAAGGTGAGCAGGTTGTCTGTATAGCGACGACATGTCGTTTGAATCAGCAAAGTCTGCTGATGATAGAACTTGGTGGTTCTTGAAAAAGCTATACAGACACCTTTTGTGCTGCCTACGATTTAAAATCTCACAAATAAATTAGTAAGATTTATTAACCTAAAACCCGGCTAAAACTCAGTTTTGATTAAATTCTGGCATTTTTCGGTATGTAAAAAATGCAATTTTGTTTTTACATTAGAGAGGGTTCTTTGCTTCCCATTTTTTAGGTTGCTTTCATTATTCCCCAAATATTCTTGATTGGGCTTAGTCCGGACTATTTGATGGCCAATCTAAGACCCCAATTACCCTATTCTGCTCGAGTTTTTTTTGGCAGTATCAGATGATGCTCCATCCTTTTGAAAGGTGTATTCACCACAGTCGGATGGCAGCAGACTTTCTTCTAATATGGTGATGTACTTTTTTGCGTTGACCATCCCATCAATAAGTGCAATTGCCCTATGCTTTTGGAAGACATATGTACAACCCCAGACCATTACGCTTGCTGGGAACTTAACTGTCCTTTTAAGGCAATCTTAATGGTATGCTTCACTTTTGTTTCGAATGACACTCCTTCGCTCATCACCGATACTCACATGAAATTTAGCTTCATCGCTTAATATGATTAGAAGCGCTTCTTCTTTTGGCGAAGCGTAAGCAATGGTTTTTCCTTGGTCTAACAGTAATTTAAGATATTAAGTTTGTAACATAGATAATCCCTATATGCCCTATTTTGATGCCAAATTTCTTAAATTTTGAGGACGATCAGCTTTTGTAATTATGGCCAGAGCTCTTTTATCACGATCTTGCCTAAGTTCGGCCTCTATTTGCGACTTTATTGTCAATATTTCCATTTTTCTCAAAACTTTTTATTATTGCTTGTACGGAGGATTAGCCAGACTTAATTGTTTGGCTTTTTCACCAAAAGACTTCCCAAATTTATAAAAATCTACAGCTAAACTTCTAATTTTTTTTGGAAATCGGCTTACCATATGCCATCGTTGCTAAACTTTGAACAATTTGAAGCGGTAACACAATTCACACATTCCATATGACTAGGTAGTGATTATATTACACTGTTTGTTTTTATTTTGATCTTCTTTTAATTCTAAGCTAAGCTAATGCACCGTACGAATTAATACTGGTCAACATTTTTTTATCAGTTCAGTAGAGCATTTAAAGAAATTTTTGTTGTCGTTGTTGTTGAAGTACAAAAAACATTTGTTGTTGTACAATAAAGAATGAAATGATCTTTCATAAAAATGGGTATGCATGTGTTTTCATCTATGTATGGTATTGAAAATATCGTGAGTTAAACATTGCACACGGTTAAAAAAGCTTGCCGTACGAAATAATAGTGGTCGGGGCTCGTAGTCTCTGAGATCTAGGTGTTGATCCGGACAGACGACGGGCAGGCGGACGGACAGACGCACGGACGGACGCACGGACGGACGACGGACAAGGCTAAATCGACTCGGCTGTAGATGCTGATTAAGAATATTTATACTTTATGGGGTCGGAAAAGCTTCCTTCTGCCTGTTACATACATTTTGACGACTTTAATATACCGTTTCACCCTATGGGTGTATGGTATAACAAATAGGTTATAAATGTTGAAAGAATAAATGTTCTTTACAATCCGTTGAGATTTTTGGTAATATAGCGACAGAATACTTATGCAAATAATTCTTAAACAATATTATATTTATGGAAAAATCAAATTTTTTGGTAAAATAGCGACAGAGTACTTATGCAAAAAATTCTTAAACAGTATTCTATTTATGGAAAAATTAAATTTTTTTCGATGTAAAGTGGAGTACCTTGAAAAATCAGATTTTCTTGAATACTTGTTTCAACTGGAGTTAATCCAGAAATCCCCAAATTATCCAAAAAAGCATATGGTGTTCATGCCGTAAAATAGATTTTTACCCGTGTAATGGATATGTCAAATAAAAAATAGCTACCCTAAATGACCAAGGTCATAGAAAGGTCAAAGAAGACCAGCAATGATCTCTATACAATGCAGGCCTCTCGGCTATCCTGGATCTCGATGTCATTAATTTTTTTGGCCACGTGGTTGGAGGTCGTTAAGCCTACACACTCGAAGCTATTGGGTGAAGTGCAAATAAGGATATACCAGGTGCCCTCAGAAGTACAGTTACAAAGCGTCTGGAAGTGCCGTTTGGTATTAATCAAACAAGTCAACAGCGATTAAAGCCAAAAAACCATACAGTCCACCCAACTTGTAAAAACTATGAGATTATCTACAAAAACCTGGTGTAACAACCGAACACAATTTAGGAGCAGTTATCTTTGTGGGTCTTATTGACTGCAGCCCCTTCTCTTACTTATAAAATCCTAAAACTTTCAAAAGGAAGATAAAAACTCATCATCGAATTTTTTTCAACTGGTCACATGGTATTAAAGAACTTTTAAATGATATGAAGTATTGAGTGTATTCCTGGATCACAAGTTAACTTTTCACGTACGAATCCTCACTATGTCATATGCTACTAATTTTTTGTTAACTTACTATCATATTCTAGCGAAAGTATTTTAAATTGGGACAATCAAATGAAAGTTGGAAAAGGCTAGCATTAATATAATAATTGGCACGAAAGTGGGTTAGTTTTCTTAATCTTAGCATAATTTTAATAAAATTTCTTTAAACAAATAGTAAAATTAGTTTATTTAAGGAAAATAGGATTATATTTTTATATATATTATAATATATATAATTATAAATATGAACATAGATGTATTAATATTGTTTATTCTTTAACAGGTTGGGCCATCTGCTTCTCTTTGTGGTGTTGTATCTTCGCACATAGCTCTTCTAATTTTAATGCATTGGAACCATTTGCATAAACCACACATTGCACTGTTCAAATTATTAATGCTAAGTGCAGTATTATTTGCGATTGGAACTTTGCCATATCAATTAAATTTTGTTGCTCTATTTGCGGGAGTTACATGTGGAGCATTCGTAACTATTTCGTTAGTACCATTTACTACTTTTACGAAGTATGGACGAAAAAAAAAGGTATTGAATGAACAACATAAGCGAAATTGTTACTGTTACATTTTGTATCTTTCCTTTAGATAAATCTTATATGGAGTTGCCTTCTATTCCATATCTTCATATGTGGTGCATTAATAGCAACATTTTACATCTATCCCAGTGAATTTAACACCCTAAATTTAACGGAAATATTTAATAGCAAATACAGCAGATCGACAAATAGTAATGTTGTCCATTATGACGTCGAAGTTATCAACAATACTACTCGAAAATACTCGCAGACTCAAAAGCCCCAATTCTATTATCATCATCACTCCGACGACATCATAAGAAATACTGCAGCGTTTACAGAGGGAACAAGTATATCGGTAAGGATGCACAAAAAGTTGAATCTTAAGTAGTTCGGTTTGCAAGTAACAAACATTTTTCAAATCCACAAATGTCTTCAGCAAACTTTTAGTGGCTTAGATGCCCTATTGGACTTTCATATTCAAAACATGAACGTTCATGCAAAACTGCACGCAACAACTGGTGTGGAACTCAAATCTGTTCATCCAGAAGTTAATTGATAATAAAAAATAGCTTTCTGTGGCTATGTCTGTGAAATGCTAACGGCGCAAGGCCCAAAAACAAACTGTCACTATTTCTAGGCTCACGTGATATTAACGTTATACTCTTTTTGGGCATTCATTTTCCACCTGTGGTAGTTAGAACAGTATTGAAATAAGTAGACTGAAAGAACTTAGCAAGCAGATCTGAACTTTCAGAACCATTATTAGCTGTCAGGCCATTGTGTCTAAAGGTGAAAGGCAACAGATTTCAGCGCCGTTTAGATTTTTGGATTTTTGATAGAGCTCAATCTTACAACGCACGATATAGTAAATATTCCAATGGATATTTAAAAAGCAAGACTAGGATTTCGCAGCACAATAATTTATATATTCAAGGCGTGAACCTGTTTTTTGTTTGTCATTGTCAGATTTAATTCCGCGCGGAATCCAATTTGCTTCAAAAAAAAAACCAGGTGCCACAGAACTTTGAGTGATTTTTAAATAGTTGGTTTTGATAGGGTTGTCATTGTATATGAATTAATTTTACCTTCATTTATAAAACTATATATAAAGCTATATTATTTAAGACATAGAAAATGACTTGAAAATTTATTTTTAATTTTACCTTGAGTTTAATTCAAGAAATTCGTAATTTTTTTTGTTTTAAGAAAACAAAATTAAATTTGCAATAGCGGGCTTTCATCGAGAGAGTTTAATTACGTTAAGAGAGCCAAAAGTATACCAATATGCATAAATTATGATTTTTCAATATGGTTTAAAAATGTGCGATTTTTACTCAATTGCTTAAATAATAAGCAAAAAAAACAAAAAACAAAAAAAAATAAACCTCATAACATAAAATAATATTTGAGCAAAAAAATAAAAATCAAAAAATAATGATTATTTCTTGAGTTTTATTTTTTCGATCAAAAATAAAACTCAGAATGATTCTTTGGATTCGGACCTCCAGCCAAAAACAAAACATAGCCAGTATATGATTTCCGTTCAGTTTTGTCACCACCCCAGTCGGCATCTACATATCCAGAAAAAGTTTGACCGGTCCTTTTATAGTGCATCTTTTTATCCATCGTTGACGTCAAATACCGCAGGATTTGCTTCATACCTGCTTCATGGTCTGAATCCGGATTTTGATTCCGCTGAGCCAACTTTGCAACTGAATGCAATATATCCGTTCTGGTGGTTAAAGCCAGCCACATCAGTTCGCCAATTTGAGTCTGGTACGACCCTATGTCAGTCCCTCTTGCACTGCTCCAAACTCTTTGTCCATTGCCTCTCTTCACTGCGATGCATACGGTCTACCTATGGCATCCCCGTAAGTCGAGGGAATGGGCACGTATTCAGCCACCATCGATCCAAGTATATTATACTGTTTCCTCGTGTGTCCTCGGGTGTCTGCCAGGTCCTACCTGCATTTTGCGTTCATCTTGTGCGACTTTTTCCTCAGGTCCACTTTGAAACGATTCCTCGTCAGTACCAGATTCAGAAGACTGTTTCTCTGATATGTCGCTCTCGCTTCCATCTTTTTCCGGATTTGTATCTGCTCTCTCATTTCGCCTAAAGCGTCCAGACAAATCAAACATAACCGTAGAATCATTTTGCTCTATAGTTTGATCTCTTCTTTCAACCACTTTGCGAGTTTTTCCATCATATAGCTTTTGCTCTCTGACGTGACGGTCGTGTTTTTGCTTAGCTCCTGAGTTTTTATTAATATATATTGATTTCTCTCAATTTTTAATTGTGCTTAGTTTGTTTTCGCTTTCGCTTTTGTCGTTTGCTTGAAACCCTTGTGTTTTTTTAATAATTCGCCAAATTAAACAGTTTTTTTTCGTGATTAGTGTTTGGTGTATTTAAATTTTTTTTTTTTTTTTTTTTTATTGTTCTCTCTCGTCATTGCTTCTTCAGTTGCTCCCCTCATCACCCCCATCATACCATCAGTGCTAGTGGTTTTGTTGTTCTCTCTGATTTGTGCTGATGCTCAGCTGCCTCTCAAAGCTCGTTTTATAACTGTTCTTGCTCTTTGTTTTATTTGTACTTATTGATTTTTTATCGATAATTATCTTTGTACTGTTTATTTAAATTTTTCAATATATATTTTTTTTTTTTTTGCCCTGTGTTTCTTTTGGCTTTTTAATGGCTTGTTGTCTACCTACTTGCAAGCATTCTGATCGTTTTGACGATCAGTATAGAGCAATATCGTGTTGGCTTTGCGATAATCTTATTCAACTAAAATGTGCTGGCCTCAACGGCCGTGATTACGACAAATTTTCTGGTTTGTCTGTATCTAAGCCTGAGCTTGGCTTAATGCGCTGGACTTTCCCATCTTGTGCCAGCCAGCAGCTTGATTTTAGCCGAATGTACAGGGATCTTCGTTTAAAGTTTAAATTGTCGCAATTCAAGTTTGGTCCACCTTCTAAGGAATTGCCCAAGAAATGTACCCTTGAGTTGCCTCATAAGCAGTCGCCCGCACTTTCTTTTACTTTCGCCTACACCATCTTCTTGTCCCTCTTTATGCTCTTCTTTTCAGATTGAAGTACCCACTACAAGCTCTGGTGTACTTCAATCTATCCCTCACGGGAACTCTGATCAATTACAGGATCATGCTGGCTCTCAATCACTTGCGGATCCCAATGCTCCTCCCCTTCCACTAACTGTAGTGCCTCATCGCAAACATTTATTTGTCTCTAGGCTTGCTCCAGATACTTCTGAGTCGTGTGTGGCAGCTTACATTGGTAATATATGCCCTCCTAAGGTTTTAATTCAAAACTTTAAGTTTTCTAGGCCTCATGAAATATCCTTTTTTAAAAATACAGTACCAAATGAGTATTTCTAAGCTATGGTTGACCCTAACTTTTGGCCAGAGGGCCTAGTTGTACACGAGTTTGCCCAATAAGCGCTCCCGTCCGTTGCCTGTCCACCTTCCTAATGTATCTTCTGCTTCAAAAAACTAATAACGTCTAGTCTTTGCATTGGCTTAATTCATTATCTGTTTTGGATAATGAAATTCTTTCTAATAACTTTATTTCTTAAAGGCTTGATCGTGTTGGTCGTCGTGGCGGTGGAGTACTCATTGCTGGCAACTCGAATCTGTGTTCAAGTGTTGTGCCGATTAATCTCCCCTTAGGTGTTGAGTTTATTTGCGTCGAAGTCACATGTTCGAACTTTAGCTTATATATCTCTTGTTCATATATTCCTCCAGCTTCTGATATGATGATCTACATGGACAATGCTGATGCTTCGCGAACTATTTTTATTTGTCTTAAAAATCGTTATTTTCTAATAGTTTTAGGTGATTTTAACTTGCCTAATGTTTCTTGGCTTGTTGATGATAATCTATCTTTCTTAATTCCTTCAACATGTTTTTCTTGATAGCCTACTTGAATGTCCGCTATATCAGTTGAATTCTTTTCTTAACTCTTCTAAAAGAATCCTCGATCTTGTTTTTGTCTCTGATCCCACTGTTAGTGCTGTATCACAAACACAGCCCCTTGTGAAGCGTGAAGATTATCACCCTACCATTGAAGTTGTTATTTCTTACAATTCCGTTAATAATTCATTTAATAATATCTCAAATTCTCATCGTAGATGTTTTGTAAAACAAATTTCAATCTTCTTAACAGCCTTATTTTCTCTTTTGATTGGTCATTTCTATTTAAGTGCTGTAATATAGATTGTGCAGTGAATTTTTTCTACTGTGCTCTTAATTCTCTAATTGATAAATGCGTTCCTTATGTGAATGTCTCTACCGTCTTCAGTGCGCCAGTCTGGTTCACACGTAGGCTCTCTAATCTCCGTAACATTAAATCGAGATATTTTAAAAGATTTAAAAAAACTGGTTCGAGACTTGACTATGCAAAATATTGTGTAGCCAAATATCAATTTTGTCTTTTAAATACTAAATGCTACAATAATTATATCGTTCGCTGTAAAGTTGAATTTTATAAGAACCCCAAAAGATTTTATAATTTTGTGAATTCCAAAAAACGCTCTAATTTACTATCTTCCACCTTCAGACTTAATGACCAGACTGCTCATAATGATTCAGATATTGCGGATCTGTTTGCTAAATTCGTTCAGTCGACTAATTCCACTACTGCTTCGGATCCCACACCTTATCCCTTCTCAATTCCACATTTAAATTGTATGTTTTTCCTAGTATTACTGAAGACTGTATTATTTCCAGCTTGTCATCTATGACGGTTTCATTCGTACCCGGGCCTGATAATATACCTAGTTCTTTATATCGAGTGAGACTTGTAGCTTCCCTGATATTTGGAAGGAGTCTTTTATTATTCCGCTTTTTAAAAAGGATAACAAATCGGATATTTCTAACTACCGTGGCATTGCCAAACTTTCGGCAATACCTAAGCTGTTTGAGAAAATTATTACGTCTTCCCTTCAACACCTATCCAGATCCACTATTTCTCCTTGTCAGCATAGCTTCATGAAAGGTCGTTCGTCGCATACCAACCTTTTAGAATTGACTACTCTTGTTCACCATGGCTTCCGTAAGAAGTGTCAAACTGATGTTATTTATACTGACTTTAGTAAGGCTTTCGATACGGTTGATCATTCTATGCTTCTCATGAAACTTAACACCATGGGGTTTTCCCCGAAACTATTGGCTTGGTTAAAGTCGTATCTTATTGGCAGAACCCAAAAGGTGTCTTTTCGTTCCTCGATTTTTAAAACTGTTCTCGTTACGTCAGGTGTCCCCCAAGGCAGTCATCTGGGCCCACTGTTATTTACCTTGTTTATAAATGATTTGCCTTTGTCCTTGGATCATTCACGCGTGCTCATGTTTGCGGATGACGTCAAGATTTGTTATTCATATAATGATCCTTCGTTCCAACGGTACTTGCAATCAGATCTCGATGCATTCTGTGATTGGTGTCACGTTAATAAATTACACCTTAATGCCTCTAAGTGCTCTTTTATGATATTCAGTCGTTTGTCTCCGTTCCCAGCTCATTACTCTATTAAGTCTGTTCTGTTAGATTGTGTACCATCATTTAAAGACTTAGGCGTTATGTTTGACCCAAAACTTTCTTTTAATGTTCATATATCTTCAATTGTCAATAGAGCATGCAGTCTTCTTGGCTTCATTAAACGTTGGGCCAAAGAATTTGATGATCCATATGGGACAAAGATTTTGTACACTTCGTTAGTTCGCCCTACTCTAGAATATTGCTCTCCAGTGTGGAACCCTCAATATGATGTTCACCAGCGTAGTATTGAATCTTCGCCTACCTTCATATTCTGACAGACTTCTTCTTATTAATCTTCCTTCACTTTAAAACCGTAGGCTCGTATTTGGCATTCTCTTTCTACATAAAGTAGTCAACGGCGAAGTCGTTTCTACCAATTTACTAGATACGCTATATTTTTGTGTTCCCTCACGTCGGACCAGAAACTTTTTTCCTCTTCACCTTAGTAGACTAACAACTCTCTTCACGAACCTCTTCGTGTTCTTTGCCAATCTTTTAACAACCTTTCTCACTTTATTTCCACTCATCTATCTGTCACTTCTCTTCGCGCTATACTTTTTAATTATCTACAGCGTAACCACTGAAAGTATTCTGGACTGGATATTGGATTGGCTGCAACTCATCCCTGACCACATTGGTTGTTGCAAATAAAACACCTCCACCGGGTCGGGGATGTATAGTTGTGCATAAAGCTAAGCTACTTTCGTCAATTAATTATTATCTGTATTTTAGCTTAAGCTTTTTCTTCGACTGCTGATTTAGTTGACGTAAATAAATAGATAAATAAATAAATATAGTCGGTAATCTTTTGCTTCTCTTGAACCACCATGCGATATTCCTTTCCTTTCGGTCGAAATTTACTTTCATGATGTCCCTTGGATATCGCAACTGCAACAGAACCAAAAACTTTAAGATTATTGATACATGACTTCATTGGCGTTTGGTTTGCCAGCGCACTTTTAGGCGAACGGTTCTTCAGATATACAGCTATATATATAGCTTCTGCCCACAATGCCTCAGACTGTCCAGACTGTACCAACAAACAGCTAGCCATATCATTATCACTGCGAATACTGTCAGCCTCCCCACTAGACTCTTCAACTTCAAAAACTTGCCACAGACCTTATCTTTGCCCTTGAGAAAGTACACAAAAATTCGTGTAGATTTGTCATTAATAAATATTAGGAAATAACGTGAACTACCAAGTGATTTTGTTCCAAAAGGTCCGCAGACTTACTAAAACCAATTCTAAAAGTTCACTGGACCGGTTTTCTGTCATCTTTGGAAATGTCTGTCCAATCCAAGCATGTTTTTCCATTAAAAATGGTGCGAAATCCGGTTTTTTTCAATCAGAGACGGAATTTTTCGTTGTTTTAAAAGACTATGTAACATTTTATAATGTTTTCATTTGATCTTTTAACATAATTACAAAAAGTAAAAAAAAAAATTTGTTTATTTTTTTAGGTTAGTTTTGAAAATTTGCTATTGATGGCTGATTTTTTTTCAAAATAAATTTCAATAGTTACATCAATATCTAATAAACTCAACATTTCGGGACTATAGTTGGTAATTTCACAATCCTTTCGTGATCGCACGTGTCTCAGTGATGCAATAAGTGGGTCCAAAGAGGTTGCTAGTATTTAAAAAAGGTTTTCATTTTGTCTAACACGAGAAGTTTTTAATGATTCGGTATATCTGAACCTTTTGTAGTCTTTATTTGTACATTGTGCTTTTTCGGATAGCTCTTCAATTGGTAAACACTGAAATTCTATTAAATCTTTTCCGTGAGTCAAAATCTTATTTACCGTTGGAGTAAGTTTTTTTTCGGATACAATTCCAAGTTGAGCAGTCTTTGAAGCATATTCGTCAAATTTTTCACCATTTACCATTTCCTTGCATATAACATTCAATATTACAGCCAACCTTTTATTGATCTCTTGACTAAAACCTGTTATTAAAAATGTCTTTCATCATTTTGTGACAAACATAATTGTGTGTAATTGTGTCCCACACAACAAACAAGTAATTAACAAGAATTAACATACAGAAAACTCGCAATTTGCGATATGCCACGATATGCCACACGTTCGATCGAACCGATTGCGAAGAGTGATCGTGCAAGTAAAACTCGCAACTTACGATATGACGCAACATGCAACGCTTGCAACCGTTAGAGAATTGACAGTTGATGGAACGAGTGAAGCAAGGGAAGCGACGGGCAAAGGCAGCGTCGCAAACAAGATAAAGAGAAATCAACGACTGGAGAGAAAAGGATGGAAGCCCGCATAGCAAAAGAGGCGCTATGTGGGATGAGCAGAGAAACAAGGACAAGAAGTCAATGGGCGCACAGCAGACCAGAAAGTGGATGCGGCTGCGCCAAGGACTTTTACGGGACTTTCAACACGCATGACAACAGCGTGATGGAAAGTTACCGGCTGTATAGAGGTATCACACCAAGTGATTCTAGAGGCCCCAGGATGCCTATATAAGGCGAGCAGCAAATCAGGAAATCGTCAAGTCGTCGAGTCAAGATAAAGCTATCAAGCCATCGAGTCCTGATCAACAACGAGCGAAGCAACAAATCTCTTTTAGCCTTACGAGTAACCTTAAGAATATTTAACGCCTAGCAACTTACCAATGCAAATCACAAGCAAGTTATCGAGTTATAAGCCCTTACGGTTAACCTTATGAACTCCACGAGCAGAAACAAACCTGAAACATAAAACAAATAATCGAGTATCCAGTGTAAGCAACAACCAAATCTGTAAAGGAAATACCTATATATTCAACCAAACCCAGAAGTATACGAAATGAATATCAACACACGTTTATACCTATAAATCTCTGAGTTATAATTTCACAGCGGCACAATATAAAATTTGTTGTGCCGAACCTCACCCTAAAATATTGAAAACATCCCGAAGGACGAAAAAGAATCGTTACAATTTTCAAAAAATCTCCTTGAAGTATTTCCATCATTCGTGTTTCTGTATCCATACTTTGGGCAGTCAACTTTCAGTCCCCGCTTCCGAAAAAATTCAGCTTGTATAATCTCCTTTCTGCTCTGAATATCCTCACGATATGTTTTATTAGTTTTTGTTTTCCTGGCCAAGAAAGTGTGTAAGCTAGCTTCAGAATAAAATCAATACACTTTATTTTGCAATGTAACGGAAAAATTACATATTCGGAGCAGATTTGCCAGATTTCTGCCGCTTGCGATCCATTTTCGTCTAAGTTATATTGTGTATATTTGATTTTTTCCTTAAGCTCCGTACTAGCGTTTTCGAATAAACCGCTAATCTCCTTCCGCAATCACTTTTAAGTTTTCACAAAACTTTCAAAATCTTTTCATTCTTTAACATCATTTTTGCACAAATAAATAAAACTGTCTTGAATTATTTATTTATTTATTTATTTACGTCAACTAAATCAGCAGTCGACGAAAAAACTTAAGCTAAAATACAGATAATAATTAATTGACGAAAGTAGCTTAGCTTTATGCACAACTAAACATCCCCGACCCGGTGGAGGTGTTTTATTTGCAACAAGGTGCCAGCTATGCCCCGATTCACAACCAATGTGGTCAGGGATGAGTTGCAGCCAATCCAATATCCAGTCCAGAATACTTTCAGTGGTTACGCTGTAGATAATTAAAAAGTATAGCGCGAAGAGAAGTGACAGATAGATGAGTGGAAATAAAGTGAGAAAGGTTGTTAAAAGATTGGCAAAGAAAACGAAGAGGTTCGTGAAGAGAGTTGTTAGTCTACTAAGGTGAAGAGGAAAAAAGTTTCTGGTCCGACGTGAGGGAACACAAAAATATAGCGTATCTAGTAAATTGGTAGAAATGACTTCGCCGTTGACTACTTTATGTAGAAAGAGAATGCCAAATACGAGCCTACGGTTGTAAAGTGAAGGAAGATTAATAAGAAGAAGTCTGTCAGAATATGAAGGTAGGCGAAGATTCAATACTACGCTGGTGAACATCATATTGAGGGTTCCACACTGGAGAGCAAAATTCTAGAGTAGGGCGAACTAACGAAGTGTATAAAATCTTTGTCCCATATGGATCATCAAATTCTTTGGCCCAACGTTTATTGAAGCCAAGAAGACTGCATGCTCTATTGACAATTGAAGATATATGAACATTAAAAGAAAGTTTTGGGTCAAACATAACGCCTAAGTCTTTAAATGATGGTACACAATCTAACAGAACAGACTTAATAGAGTAATGAGCTGGGAACGGAGACAAACGACTGAATGTCATAAAAGAGCACTTAGAGGCATTAAGGTGTAATTTATTAACGTGACACCAATCACAGAATGCATCGAGATCTGATTGCAAGTACCGTTGGAACGAAAGAATTTTATATGAATAACAAATCTTGACGTCATCCGCAAACATGAGCAAGGCCAAAGGCAAATCATTTATAAACAAGGTAAATAACAGTGGGCCCAGATGACTGCCTTGGGGGACACCTGACGTAACGAGAACAGTTTTAAAAATCGAGGAACGAAAAGACACCTTTTGGGTTCTGCCAATAAGATACGACTTTAACCAAGCCAATAGTTTCGGGGAAAACCCCATGGTGTTAAGTTTCATGAGAAGCATAGAATGATCAACCGTATCGAAAGCCTTACTAAAGTCAGTATAAATAACATCAGTTTGACACTTTTTACGGAAGCCATGGTGTACAAGAGTAGTCAATTCTAAAAGGTTGCTATGCGACGAACGACCTTTTATGAAGCCATGCTGACAAGGAGAAATAGTGGATCTGGATAGGTGTTGAAGGGAAGACGTAATAATTTTCTCAAACAGCTTAGGTATTGCCGAAAGTTTGGCAATGCCACGGTAGTTAGAAATATCCGATTTGTTATCCTTTTTAAAAAGCGGAATAATAAAAGACTCCTTCCAAATATCAGGGAAGCTACAAGTCTCACTCGATATAAAGAACAACCGAGATAAATGCTTAGATAGGGAAATCGAACACATTTTAAGGATGCAACTAGGTATATTATCAGGCCCGGGTACGAATGAAAACGTCATATATGACAAGTTAGAGATAATACAGTCTTCAGTAATACTAGGAAAAAACATACAATTTAAATGTGGAATTGAGAAGGGATAAGGTGTGGGATCCGAAGCAGTAGTAGAATTAGTCGACTGAACGAATTTAGCAAACAGATCTTCAATATCTGAATCATTACTAGCAGTCTGGTCATTAAGTCTGAAGGTGGAAGATAGTAAATTAGAGCGTTTTTTGGAATTAACAAAATTTTAAAATCTTTTGGGGTTCTTATAAAATTCAACCCTACAGCGAACGATATAATTATTGTAGCATTTAGTATTTAAAAGACAAAATTGATATTTGGCTACACAATATTTTGCATAGTCAAGTCGCAAACCAGTTTTTTAAATCTTTTAAAATATCTCGATTTAATGTTACGGAGATTAGAGAGCCTACGTGTGAACCAGACTGGCGCACTGGAGACGGTAGAGACATTCACATAAGGAACGCATTTATCAATTAGAGAATTAAGAGCACAGTAGAAAAAATTCACTGCACAATCTATATCACAGCACTTAAATAGAAATGACCAATCAAAAGAGAAAATAAGGCTGTTAAGACGATTGAAATTTGTTTTACAAAACATCTACGACGAGAATTTGAGATGTTATTAAATGAATTATTAACGGAATTGTAAGAAATAGTAATTTCAATGGTAGGGTGATAAGTATCTTCAGGCTTCACTAGGGGCACTAACAGTGGGATCCGAGACAAAAACAAGATCGATGATTCTTTTAGAAGAGTTAAGAAAAGAATTCAACTGATAAAGCGGACATTCAAGTAGGCTATCAAGAAAAACATGTTGAGATGAAGGAATTAAGAAAGATAGATTATCATCAACAAGCCAAGAAACATCGGGCAAGTTAACATCACCTAAAGCTATAAAAAAATTACGATCTTTAAGACGACTAAAAATAGTTCGCAAAGCATCAGCATGGTGCATGTAGATGACGATACCAGAAGCTGGAGGAATATATATACAAGAGATATATAAGCTAAAGTTCGAACATGTGACTTCGACGCAAATAAACTCAACACCTAAGGGGAGATCAATCGGCACAACACTTGAACACAGATTCGAGTTGACAGC
Organism: Drosophila equinoxialis; assembly: GCA_018150345.1. NCBI lineage: Eukaryota > Metazoa > Arthropoda > Insecta > Diptera > Drosophilidae > Drosophila > Drosophila equinoxialis. The sequence continues at coordinate 216,296 of JAECWI010000043.1, read as the reverse complement.
AATGAGTACTCCACTGCCGATCAAGCCTATAAGAAATAAAGTTATTAGAAAGAATTTCATTATCCAAAACAGAGGAATTAAGCCAAGTTTCAGAGAAAGCTAATATGTCAGCCGAAAATGTTTGGCTATCACAGAATAATGTCGAGAGCTTGGTAAGAAGTCCTCTTACATTTTGATAATGAATGCAAAGACTAGATGTTATTAGTTTTTTGAAGCAGAAGATACATTAGGAAGGTGGACAGGCAAAGGACGGGAGCGCTTATTGGGCGCAAACTCGTGTACAACTAGGCCCTCTGGCCAAAAGTTAGGGTCAACCATAGCTGAGAAATACTCATTTGGTACTGTAATTTTAAAAGAGGATATTTCGCGACTCAGAAGTATATGGAGCAAGCCTAGAGATAAATAAATGTTTGCGATGAGGCACTACAGTTAGTGGAAGGGGAGGAGCATTGGGATCCGCAAGTGATTGAGAGCCAGCATGATCCTGTAATTGATCAGAGTTCCCGTGAGGGATAGATTGAATTACACCAGGGCTTGTAGTGGGTACTTCAATGTGAATAAAAGAGTATAGAGAGGGTTAAGAAGATGGTGTAGGCGAAAGTAAAATGGAAGAAGATGTAATAGAGAGTTTGGGCGACTGCTTATGAGCAACTCAAGGGTACATTTCTTGGGCAATTCCTTAGAAGGTGGACCAAACTTGAATTGCGACAATAAATGTATGCTAGAGTCACACTCATTAGACAGCTGTTTGGCCATTTTATGAAGAGAAAGAAACTTTAAACAAAGATCCCTATACATTCGGCTAAAATCAAGCTGCTGGCTGGCACAAGATGGGAAAGTCCAGCGCATTAAGCCAAGCTCAGGCTTAGACACAGACAAACCAGAAAATTTGTCGTAATCGCGGCCGTTGAGGCCAGCACATTTTAACTGAATAAGCTTATCGCAGAGCCAACACAATATTGCTCTATACTGATCGTCAAAACGATCAGAATGCTTGCAAGTAGGTAGACAACAAGCCATTGAAAAGCCAAAAGAAGCACAAGGGAAAAAAAAATATATATATATATAGAAAAATTTAAATAAACAGCACAAAGATAATTATCGATAAAAAATCAATAATTACAACTAAAACAAAGAGACAGCTAGAGTACACAGCACAAGAGAGAGTGCAAGAACAGTTATAAGACGAGCTTTGAGAGGCGGCTTTACAATAGTGATTACGCTGGAGAGAAGCTGAGCACAAGCACAGTGCAGAGAAAACAACAAAACCACTAGCACTGATGGTATGATGGGGGCGATGAGGGGAGCAACTGCAGAAGCAATGACGAGAGAGAACAACAAAAAAAATACAAAAAATTTTAATGCACCAAACACTAATCACGAAAAAAAAACTGTTTAATTTGGCGAATTATGCAAATAAACCACAAAGCGAAAACAAACTAAGCACAATTAAAAATTGAGAGAAAACAATATATATTAATAAAAACTCAGGAGCTATGCAAAAACACGACCGTCACGTCAGAGAGCAGAAGCTTATATATGACAAATACTATTATATTGACAAATACTATTCAGTCCGGATTTAAGGTGTTTCCACTTATGAAGTTAAAAATAAACTGTCGCAAACGAGAGGAATAATTATCTCTTTGTTATATTTTTTGAATTAACTATATAGAACGAAAAATCGGTATTACCCTTTTTGTATAATTTAGGTAAAAAACTTAATATTTACATCCAACGGAAATAAAAACGACCAACCTACAACTAGGACAAATTTTCCATCAACCGCATATTGGGACCATATGCATCTGATAGGTAAATATTTCACCTACCTAGTGTATGTAGTCCGGTATTGATACTCGTTGATCCTTGTTAGTTGTATTCCACCAAAGTTCAAAAAATGTCAATATTTAGTACATTTTTTAAACGCTTCTACATAGTTCGATAACGAATTAAGTAATTTAAATTTATGCTATTAATAAAACCAAAAATCCAAGATCGATTGTTGAAATCGCCCAATATTCAGTTTTAAAGTTCGCTTTTTTTTTTTTTAAATTATCATTTTTTCCCATTTACTAAAAATGTCTGAACCTTGGGCTCCGTTAGCACCCATGAACCTCAACCGATTTAAAAAGTTTTTTGGATTCATAATCTCTGAAGTATTCGCTATCGATTGCATATATCATTTTTGCCAAACGCGATCATGAAAAAACTGATTTTTGAAACGCTATCCGAGCTTCGCGCGTCTCGATGGCGACAACGAAGTTCTCGTAGATTGGTGGTAGACTAGATAACAAAATGATAGTTCGTTACTCCTCATTTATCTGTACATCTACGCCTCTAAGCAGATCTAACACTTTAAAGGAACCATTTAGATAACTGGCCATTTCTTAACCTCCCGTCATGCGTAAGCTTAGCAACTTATTTTACAGCGATACCTACCGCACCGGTCCCCTTATCTGCTTGTATCTCTTATCATCGTCATTGTCATCATCTCGTAGTATTGTCATTTGTCGTCAACTAATTCTTAATGTATGCCAATTGCGATGGTTTGACGCTCAACATAATACTTGCTAGAGCCTTCCGATCCTTGCACCGTGGGCAAATTCGCAGCCCTTACATCCAATCATAATTCTTTGCATCTAACTTTTCGACGTGGTACAGATTACTCATGCTGTCTTCAACGTGCTTTTGAGTCTCTTCAATTGATATAAATCGTTAAATATATCACCTTATTACTTTACTATTTAAAACCGTGCCCTGGGCCCATAAGCTGTTGAGAAGGGAGGGGAACGCACAACCCGAAAAACGCAGGCAGAACAAAAAGACAAAAAGATAGTAACACGTCCGTACAATTCGAAAGTTTACTAGAGACTAACATACTGCGCGTGCCAGTAATTAAGTTGGGCAAGCGCAGAATTCAAATACAAAAGATATATAAATGTACGTGTGTAAATACATACGTCGATATAATACATGTGTGCATAGCTCTGGAAAGTTCTTGTATAGCACTGTTTTAACATCTAGTTATAGGCACAGTCATTAATTCGTTATTCGGCACAGTCATTTATATGTACATTAAACTGACAAATAGTAATTTTTATGACACTCGCGTCAAAAACTTCGTTCTGATAAAAGTTCAACCGATCGTTCCCATTGTCTCTATGTGTATGATTTAGTCACCCGAACTTGATCGAATTGTGCGCAGTCATTTACAGACAGCGTTAAAAGTAACGAAGTTATTGATAAAAACTACAATTTTCGATCGATCGTTCTTGTGGGAGCTATGTGATATTAATAGATATACAAAACTAAGAAATATTAATTTGTATAACAATAGCTGAGAAAACAAAAACAAATTCGCTATTTGTGACTTTGCCATCTGAATGGCAGCTAGTGTTCCGATCCGGCTAAGTCCCAGTTGAACAGTCTATGCAATATATATAACACGCGAAATTTAAACTCCGTAGCTTTAACGGTCGAGGAGAAGTTTGCGTTGATCCAGCCGTTCGCCGACGGACCAAATGGCTGTAGGAACTTGTCTCGTCATACTGATCAAGAATATATATACTTTATATGGTCTGAGATGCTTTCTTGTAAGCATTGCAAACTTCTGACTAAAAATAATATACCCTTTTTGCAAGGGTAGCAAAATGCCTAAGAGGAAATAAGGTTGAAATTTGTTTAACGAAAACAGTAAAGAAATTTTGAGAAATGCTTTTGCTTAGACAAATTTTTCGTTAATATCTTTAGTTGATACATAGTCCAGATCAATCTCGCCACATGTAAAAACTTCTCGAACGAAATGATGTCTGATGTCAATGTGTTTCGATAAAGCATGAAACACAGGATTCTTGGCCAGAGATTGAGCATTAAAATTGTCTCCGAACAATTTCGTAGATGTTCCAGCGTCTCCACATCCAACCTCGATCAACAATCGCCTCAAATGAAAAGCCTCTTTCGCCGCTGAAGACGTAGCCATGTATTCAACAGTGCATTGTTTTTCTGAACTACAGGAAATCGAACCACCTACTAAGAAAAACACGTACCCTGCGTACGATTTGCGGTTGCTCACATTACCGACCCAATCTGCGTCGGCATATCCCGTAAGCGGATGTCCACAAGATCGGTAGTGCAACTTAAGATCCTTCGTTGCCGCCAAATACCTCATAACATGCTTGACTGCTGCAACATGCTCGCTGTGAGGTTCCTTATTGCTTTGCGCTAGTTTAATAACGGAATCGTACATCATGAGTGGTACATGGCTACATCAACTCTCTGATTGCTGACTGATACATTGTCACATCCTGTATAACGCGTTTCTCGTCTCTGTACACCACTTGAAAACCTGCATCCAATGGAGTATCAGCAGCTCGACACACCTCCATATTACGTCTTTGAAGCATGCCCTTTATGTACTGAGACCCAAAAACTCCCGTGACGGACCCTTATAAACGCATTCGAATTTAGTCGCAATTTTTGGCCTAATTGCGATATTTCAAAGTTAGCTCGTTTTTTTTTTTTATAGCGATTTGAAATTGATCATTTTGGGGGTATTTTTTAGTTTGTCATATGAGCTAATCGATATATATATCGATTTCTCCTCATTTATTGTAGAAATATTTTAATGGTTAAATAAATTGATTTGATATATAACCCAAAATGACTTTTACAGCTACATATTTGAGCTACTTTTAGCCGGGAGATAATAGAGTATGAAAATTGTCAGGATCGGACTACTATATCATATAGCTCTAGAACAAAATTTTTTGCAAAAACTGGAGTATCGCCATGAAATTTACCAATATAATAGAATTTGATATAAAATCTCAGATCCCAAAATTTGAGTTTGATCGGATAAATAGAACACAAGTTACAGTCAATTCAAATCGGTTCTACGTCATCAGCAAATCAAACAGAGCACATGCATACGCACACACAGACGTAGCGCTACACGTATGTATGTATGTGTATGCGTGTTGTGCCTTGCTTAAAAATTTGTAGTAAAAAGAGAAATAATTTGAATGTTTTGTTTGTGTGTTGATGAATTGAGTTGCAAGGAAAGAAATTTCAAAATGTAAAAAAATTATTGCCAAGGACTGCAAGGGTATATAAACTTAGGCATTGCCGAAGTTAGCTTCTTTGATATTTTTTAGAGTAGTTTTGGAAGTATTTTTAATTTATAACTTGACTTTGAAAATTTTGAAAATCCCAAATAGGGTTTTGCTATTCATTACATGTACTTTCAGAAAAATAAGATCTGGTTTGGTTTGATAGTGATAGACAGTGTAGTATACACCCACTTTGAACTAATCGCTTTTTGTCCCTTGGGTAAATCTATCATTGCCCTTGTCTTATTTGCCAACAGAGCCTTATATTCCGTATTCATAGCTATCTTCCAGAATGCCTTTCATCGCTTCTTTAAATGTATGTGGCAAATCCAGTTCCTTTACATGTAACTTCTTTACACGGTTATACATTTTCGTAGGAAGTCCTGGCTTGCCGGTACGAATCAAACGTGACCTTCCAGGACCGATCTGCCCTACCTGCCTTGTCTCTTGTTCCAGTTCTCGATTCGTCAGCGCTAACGAATTTCTCACTTTCCATATCATCTTTACTTGATTCGTCCCACCGCATATCCAAACCTGTGACTCATAGTTTCTCGAATACTTCTTTCGATTTTAGACAATCTTCCCGAATCCACACACCAAATTGGTGTGCCTGGAATCATCTAGATTTCTATTAACTATAACTATTAAGTGTCTCCATCCCATCCTAACCCCCGAGCGGTGTACAATCGTGTAGTTGTAATTTTCTAACAGCAGGGCCCAGCGAGCAATTTTAGCGGAACATCCCCCCTTTCGCAGTGTTAACACCAAGGAATTACAATCCGTAATGATTTTGAACGGTATGAACTTAAGGTACGTTTCAAAGTGTAGACGATTGCTAACGTCTCTAGTTCATAACTATGTAGTTTTGATTCGTCGGCGGAGGCTGTCTTAGAGAAGTAGAATACAGTTTCGACTTCAGGGTTCGGAAGGATTCGAGGCACTCCCCGGAGAGGACGTAAGGGGTATCTTTTCTCAACAGTTGGACATCGGATACGCAATCTTGGCGAAGCCAGATACAAATCGAAGAAGTACGAAAATAAGCCTAAGCAGCGCTCTAATTCCTTGCTGTCTCTTGGGATAGGCAAATTACGTATCGCCTGGATATGAGCTGGCAGAATCTGCTAATTTACCCAAGTGCTCTAGTTCCCTATGTACGCAAAACGGAATTTGGCCAGCTTGAGGCATAGCCCGTTCCCTCTTAACGTGTACAGTATTTCCTTCAATACCTCAAGATGGGTTTCAAAGTCATGTGATGACTCTGGTGGGGTTGTCCCGCAGTCCGTCGATGATAAGATCGACAAGCTCGTTCTCTGGAATCGGAGCACTCATTGCAATCTCTTGCAAATCTCAAGCATCTTTCGCCTGCCTTAATTCGACGGCTACGCAGAGCGTGGTACACCTCTTCGAGCATTTAAGTTCTCGGAGAAGGATTATTTTGAGATCTCCGTAGCTGTGACGACTTGCAACCAGGCGTAGACGGTCGTTTAACTGCAGTGTCTCGAACGCATCCTCCAAATCGTTCAGCCATTTTCATTCATTTAGCGGGAAGGGCATCGGTAGGCTCGGCAGCGGCAGGCACGGCGGGTACAGCAGCAGCGGGTACGGCAGCGGCGGGCACGGCAGCAGCGGGTATGGCAGCGGCAGGCATGGAAGCAGCGGGTACTGCAGCGGCATGTTTGGAAGTGGCGGGTACAGCAGCATCGGGTACGGCAGCGGCGGGCACCGCAGCAGCGGCTAGTGCAGCGGCAGGCATGGAAGCAGTGGGCACGGCAGCAGCAGACACAGCAGCAGCGAGTATTGCAGCGGCGGGTGCGATAGCGGCCGTCTTAGACGCAGGACATGTGGCCTGCGGTACAGCCGGTGAAGTTTCACAAGGTTTGGCAGCAGGAAACCATAAGCATAAATTGTAAAAATTGGTGGCGTGCACAGAAATATATCTATTTCCGGGTAGTTATCCCACTTCTGAGATGTAAAACGCTAGAAAGAAACGTCGACCGAATGTGCGTCAAGCTCGTTCAAGCGTCACCGGAGGAGAGAGAGAGAGGCTCACTTCCAATGTGGCCTTAGGCCACATCTCGATATTTTCCACATACTGACTTAATACTAACACACGATACTTACAAAATACTAACAATCGATACTTAAAAATACTGACAACGATATCTGAAATTAATCGAAAAGAATGATAGTTCTTAAGACAAATAAATATTATTTTACAAAGTTAAGCTTTATTAAGTGTCCATTCAGTTTCAAGGGCGGAAAAGTAAGAAGACGCATATTCAGAGTTACAGAGTATTTTATATCGATAACTTACAAACTTAGTACAATATAACCAGGGGTAACAAAATAAGACAGCGCTGCAAACAGAAACATAAGGTATTTTCAACAGATTTAACCATATCCGTCTGTCCGTCGGATGCGTATATGTTTTACTCCGTCATTTTAAAAGCTATCGGGGTGAAATTCTATGAAATTCTATCTTTTCTTTTTTTCTATGCTTTTTATTGGTTGATTAAGTATCAAATTCTTTAGGATCGGACCCTGTATCATATAGTTTTATACCTAAAAGTAGGTAAGGCATTTGGAGTATCGCTATGAAATTTCTACTAGTATTGGATATAAAAAATCAGATCCCAAAATTTAAATTTGATCGGTATAAATCGGCTCTGCCCGCAGCGCTGCCTGCAACCTACTACGTCATGGTCGAATTGAACAGAGCAGCAGTCCATACACACACACACATTCACAGACGCGATGACCAGCCTGCAGCAAGAATATGCCGATCGGCGCAGTGTACTCAACAGACTAATGAAGGACAGCAAGCGTAAGCGCTTTTTTTGACCTGTGTAACGAGGCTGAAACGGATATTTGTGGTATGGCATACAAGCTAGCCATGAAGAAGCTTAACGCTATAAACCTAGCAGCGCCACTAGAACAACATATGGAGCACATCGTAAAAACGCTGTTCCCAAGTACGTCATTGATATCGCCAAGAAACGCGAGTCCTATATTAAGCCAGTACAGTCCGGTGAGCACAGAAGAGGTGTTATTGGCAGCACCTGCAAAATAACAATGCTCCTGGCCCCGATGCAATTTCGAACAAAGCCATTAAGCCAGCTGCTCGCTTGCAGCCGGAAAAATTTGCGGATGTTTTTTCAAAATGTCTTGAAGAGTGCACCTTTGCTGACATTTGGAAAAGCACAACCTGGTGCTTATTCCGAAGCCGAACAAACCGCTGAAAGATCCTTCTGGATCCTGGCTGGAAACCGCCACCTCACAGGTTGGAGACCTTTCGCCCATGCAATTTGAATTCAGAAAGGCCAAATCTATGTTGCATAGCGGCGAAAGCGATTGAAGGTAACGGTGATGACAAGAAACCAGGAAGCAAAGTTGCAGGCCGTTAAACTGGCTATGACGCTACTCATAGAAGCATTTGTTGCAACATTCAACAAATGCTTATTGGAGGGAGTTTTTCAAAAGAAAATTCAAAAGACCGATATGCCCAATAGACACAGTTGGCAAAGTTCTGGAATGAATAGTCAACGCGAGGCTACACGAATGGATCAGCAGGAGCAATGGCGTATCGAAAAACCAATTTGGCTTTCGGAAGGTAAGGTCGATGTAGGCATGCAGTGGATGTTGGCAGGATACTAGCAGCGGAATCTGTGATAGTCTCGAAGCGGGCTATACGTTACCTGGGCGTCCCGTCATATAGTATGTGTATTACAACCACACATCGTCTATGCGCACTTCGAGTGTGTAGCGTTTTCAGAACGGTATTGGAGGACGCCGCGCTGGTTATTGCGGGTATGATCCCAATCGATCTACTTGTAGACGCCGTAGCTGTCAGCCGCCGTACACCTAAAAAAGAGGCCAGCTCTGAGGCGAGAACTCGAAATTTTGCGACTTGGCAGAGACGCTGGGATGCCTCTTGCAAGGGAAGGTGGACGCAGATGCGAGGAGATCCTCATACCAAGTGTATACCACATAACTGGAGAAAATTTTCCAGTAAAAGAAGGCACCTAAGGGCAAATGTGATGCTTTTATACAAATGAAACAGGTACATTCTGTTTTTATATGATGGATGAAATAGAAGAAAGAAAGATAAAAGATATAATAACAGAAAATAACACACACAAGAAGAGAAAAAGGTTGTTAGATGACCTGCATCGGCCCCGCCAAAAGCTCTATTTTGGGTAAAGAACACTCGGACTATTTCTAGTATTAGAAGTGTGTCCAAACGAGGGACCACGCCCACTCACAGTTGACGTCTACATACGCCCGACTCAGTCGCCAAAGGAAGCTCCTCCAGGTCCTTCTTGATACGGTCACTGAGTGAAGAAGACCGACAGCACTATACAGAGTGCCTATCAGAAAACACTAACCAAATTGCAAGCGTGCGAAGAAACGCAATGAGTAAATAATTTTATTGCAATAATAGAAATTCCATAGATTTAAGAAAAACAATGTACGAGTTTGAACCAGTTGCACATAAAACTCAGAATCAGGCTAACAAACTAACAAACATGACCAGGCATAGATAGAATTTGCACAGACACAGTTAAGATATATTTTTTTTCGCTCTCTCTTATAAAATAAATATATATATTGTCGCCTAACATGCACAAATAAAAACCAACAATAAAAAAATAATAAAAATTTAAAATATATAACGAATCCATAAATTTTCTTCAATTATTTAAAAATTGGCTCTCTATAGTCTAAGTAGATCATCCAACGGATAATATTGTAAACAGCGATAATAGACCGCATATGAAATTTAGAAGAAATATCTATACTCCTTTTTATCATAAAAAAAATGGTTACATGTAATAAAATCATAAGCAAAGCTAGCACATTTACCGACGAATCAAACTAATCTTGTAACTGCCTTTCTCAGTTAGCAAACATTTCAACGCAATAACAAAATACTCCAGAAAATCCATAAATCCCTGAAGGTATTCGAATAAAACTGTAAATTTATACATTTTTAAACTTATTGTTAGAAGTAGTATTTTCAAAAAAAAAAAAAAATTAATATACAGATAACGTGTTCACATCGTTGTTAGATACTGATACAGACATATCCATAATAAATAAAATGAAGTAAGTAAGTCGTCTCGCCGACTTGGGTATACCATACACCAGTAAAACAAATATTTCAAATTTGTAATAACTAATGCATTTGCCTATTTTAAGAAATTCTGTTCACATGCTTTTTACTAGCATATTTCAGTATCTCGCGCACTTATGCATATAAGCACCCTAGCGCCCCCACCCGCCAACGGCCATCTCCGGCCTTATGCAAAAACGTTTATATGCATAACTCAGCTATTTTTTGTCCGATTTTGATCAAATTTGGTATTTTGCTGGGTATTAGTATCAAATTTAAGTGTGCCAAATTTGATTGCACAAGGTAAAAAATTACGCGAGATATTCGAGTTTTTCAAATTTCGGGGGCGGAAAGGGGCGTGGCAAAATCTTTATACATGCAAAATGAGCGCATTTACTAAGCAAATATACATACCAAATATGGTGTATCTAGCTACAATAGTTTTTGAGATAAACGTTTTTTTTGAATTGCGGGGGCGGAAAGGGGCGTGGCAAAAATTTGAAATAAACTTGATCACTCTACATACTACATGAGCCTACATACCAAATTTGGTGGCTCTATCTCTTATAGTCTCTGAGATCTACGCGTTCATACGGACGGACGGACGGACGGACGGACAGACGGACAGACGGACGGACAGACGGACATGGCTAGATCGACTCGGCTGTTGATGCTGATCAAGAATATATATACTTTATGGGGTCGGAAAAGCTTCCTTCTGCCTGTTACATACATTTTGGCGACTTTAATATACCATTTCACCCTATGGGTGTATGGTATAAATACAGACAAATTCGAACGTATAGAAGTTAATAAACAATCCAAAGAACTGCCCCTTAAGTAAGCCTTGGAGCAATCTGTGCAGCTGCAACATCTATGTATATGTCGAATTCCATATAAACATAAATACGCTGACGTGATACGTGACCAAGAACTCATAGCATGACAATACGCCTTGCATATTTGCTTTCTATGTGTTTAGGTTTATATTCATATTCCCATTTATGTAAATAAGTTTAGTTCTCTTTTTTTTTCCTTCAAAATATTTAGTTTTATGCAATCGCTTAAAAAATAAATGCACATTTCTTGATCCATAATACATACTTAAACCGTATCTCACCCTGATTTAACTAATTCATCCCTTTGAGTTGGATTCCATCAACATCTAATCCCAACGGGAACCAGTAGACGGACCCAATATTTAAAAAACATTTAAGTGACTGTACGACAAAATTGAGTTTAAAACATATATTAAACCAGAGAGCCGGGGCTAACTTCAACTGTTTTGGTAATTCTTTCCTTATCATAGCCATCAAAGTGTAAAAACGTTTTATCTAAAAGACTAATGTTTTCGAAAGATCGGGCTACCACCTTAGCATGGGAAATAACGAAGTTATGGATCAAATTCATTGTTTTATATGATACCGATCTTTATCAAATTTGGCACAGTCATTAACAGATATATTAAACTACCAAATATTTACAAAAGTCACTGTTTTTGACCAATCGCTGCTATGGGAGCTTTATGATATAGTCACCCGATCTTCATCAAATTCGGTATAGCCGTTCATATATGTAATGTCACTTTTGGTGACTTAGCCGTTTGTATGGAAGCTCGGCTGAATCCGAGATATACATCTGGTGCAGTATATACAAGCCTACGTGCTCTGTAGTTCTTACTATATAGGAGTTTGCGCTGATCCAGACGGACGAACGGACGGACAGACGGACGCACAGACGGACGGACTCGTCTCGTCGCGCTGATCAAGAATATATATGTATACATTATATGGTCGGAGATGCTTCCTTCTATGCGTTGCACACTTCTGACCAAAATTAATATACACTTTTTCAAGGGTATAAAAATAATAATAATAAACAAAAAGGGCAGCCCCAATAACAGCGTAAAGTGACCTTATAATCTATATAATCTTATCTTCAACTACTCAACCGATCGAGTTCAAATTTTGACACACTATGGAACTTGGTTTTTGTCTGCTTTTTATGTCGATATCATACTTGCGAGCGCGAATAAAATGGGTTTTATAACGGCTTTCCGTATATCGACTGCAGCAGTCGGGGGCAAGTCTATCAACTTAATCATGTCTTCCATTCCAGCATAGAAACTGAGGAAATTACGTTTAAGTCGATAGACAACGTTGTGGAGGCAGACGAAGCGGTTAATTATCTAACGGAATTTTTGAACTAACTTGATCTGCCTAGAGTGCCACTACACGTATTGAATTGAAAATAAGTGTTCCAATAATCATGCTTCGGAATATAAATCACACAAAAATCTGCAATGGCACGCGACTCGCGGTCAAAAAATTAATAAACAACGTTGTGGAAGCAACGATCTTAACTGGACCATTCAAAGGTGAAGATGTCCTCATTCCCAGGATTCCCATGATCCAGACTTCAGAAGATTCCAGTTTCCCATTAGATTGGCATTCGCCATGACAATTAATAAAGCTCAAGGTCAATCTCTGGAATTATGTGATTTAGATTTACAAGCGGACTGCTTTCCACTTGGACACGTGTTCCCGTATCGGTAAACCAGATAGCCTTTGTATGTACGCGGAGAATGGAAATAATATTGTGTACCCACAAATATTACAGAATTAAAAGTATTTAAAAGTTGTGCTTTGTTATGTTCGTCATTTTTTATGCATGCACTGACAATATCTCCTGCAGGCAACGGCACAGCGAAGCGTGGTAGGGTACAGCTAGTATATAATATATATACAATGCAAATGCATTGTATTTGTAAGCGATTTGCATTAAATTTCATTGAGAGTTTGCATGAGATGTTTGCACAACACGCATACACATACATTTCGTGTAGCGCTGCGTCTGTGTGTGTGTATGCATGTGCTCTGTTTGATTTGATGAAGACGTAGTAGGCAGCAAGCAGCGCTGCCGGCAGCGCTTCAACTGATTTGTATTGACTGTAACTGTTCTCAGGATTTATATCCAAATCTATCACATTGGTAAATTTCATGGGGATGCTCCAATTTTTGCAAAAATGTTTGTTCTAGAGCTATATCATATACTGATCCGATCATACTTTATTTTTCCTGGGTAATAAAAAAAAAACCCCAAAAAAATTTCATCCCGATACCTCTTAAGATATCTGAGTAAAAGGCATACGCACAGACGGACGGACAGACGGACATGGATACATCGACTCAGCTTCTCATGCTGATCAAGAATATATATACTTTATCGGGTCGGAAACGTTTCCTTCTGTGCGTTACAAACATTTGACCAATTTTATACCATAAAACAATCTAGACCACAGGCACTCGATCAAACAAAAATAGATCCACCAATGTCAAAACCTATAAAAGAGAGCGAAATCAGCACCGCGTTTAACGCACAAGAACAACGCATAAGAGGCGAGATTCACGCCGAAGTCGAACATCTGAGAAAACAAGTAAGCTCACTTAGAATAGAAGCTCCCCAAGTGCTTGTGTACGAAAGCGTAACAATTGACCCCAGCATTAGATGTGAAATTAGACTAGACGCTGCGAAATCGGTGCCGAATATTAATGGTGACCACGAAGAATATGTCTTGGAGACAATCAGCCATAGAGGCATATTAGGCTTACAAGGGATACTATGGAAGTAAAACACATTACCAGACAGTGATCTTTTCAAAAGTAAAGTGTGTGGCGGTGCTCGAGCAGTGCTTACTTCACATAACACATAACACAAATGCGCTGATAATACGTCTCTGCCCGTTCTCAGGCATTAATGCAGTACTATGACGATTATGGAGGCCTTTTAAGGCACAGGTTATACCAGCACAGCCTAAATATTTGATTTAGCAGTGGCTCGCGAGGCTGAAAAAAGCATAGTAGGGAGCATATATGGTGCTACGAAAATAATTGGCAAGCAAATTGCTCACGGTCCAGCAACATTGCCAAAATAGACCGCGATAAGGGACCAGTTTCAAATAATAAAAAAATAGTAAAACAAGTAAATGAATTAAGAAACACAACACTTGTCGATACCCCATTTACTGTGATTTGCATTTGGCAATACGACAGAAGCATTACAACACCATTCTTGCGATAGTGTTAAATTTACACGCATTGATGACATAATAGTTCCTGATAGCGTAAGAGAGCAATTTCAAAAGGTAATACTAACCATGATCGTTGCATCGACCTCTAATGAGGCATTGCCATATAACACTTCAATCATTGCCACAATTTACACAATAGACAACCAAGAAGTGTACTCCAAGCTTTACCCGAACTTTATCTCGAACCAAAGAGCCTCAAAGGTCTTGCTCGTTATTACAGGGTATTTATTAAAGATTTCGCATCAATCGCAAGATGATTAACCCTTATGTTGAAAGGTGAAAATGGTATAGTAAGCCAGCAAATGTCAAAAAAGGCCCGAATTAATTGTGATGATTCGCAACGCCACGCCTTTTACTGCCTAAAAAACACTCTGGCAGCAGAGGATGTTATACAGAGAACTTTGCAAAAAATTGAAAAAAAACTTTCCACCAATGGATAGATAGTTGGTACTCCTGTCGCGATGAAGTAAGTATATTGGTGGTCAAAGGTTGTTCAGTCTGCATCTTTTTTATTTTTTATATTTTGCGATATATGTGTACTGCTTGAGGTCTTTATTGTATAATGTTATTATATAATGTTCGGGCATTAAAACTCCTGGGACTCGGGTTTTTTTTCGTCGACCACGGCAAAAGCAATCCCAGCTTCGGATTCGCTTGTTTCTCGCTTTCTTTTATGAATAGTTTCTGTATATGACGCATTTTGTAGTTTTCTTTTTTTCTGTTTGAGTAAATCGGTAGCTCAATGTTTATTTTTTTTGGTAGATAGGACTTTGTGCTTCCGTTTAGCCTTGCTTGCCCTTACGCAACTTTTTATTAGCAGTGCGTTTGATGTTGTGAAAAGTTTTGCGGTAGTTTCGAATAATCTGTCTTCTATCTGTATTTATATTATTAAATGTTATGATGTGAGCTGGGAAGTGATGTTTTCTATTGACAGCAAGGCACCTGATAAGTTTTCCCAGTGTTTGTTAGTGTTTGTGTCTTTTAGTTTGGTATATAGTATATAGTAAATTTTTATTTTCTAGTACAATCGAGTTTAGTTTCTGAAAAACGATTATGAACAGAATTACTCAAAGTGGGGAACCTTGAGTGTGTGGTTTCGATAGGAACGACCGGTGGGCCATGAAAGCCTTTACACTAAAGAGCCTAGGTCCAACCCTCCAGAGCATTAGTTGGTGTAGAACCGTCGGCATCCCTACGAGATCGAATGCTTTTTCGAAAGAGCATCTGACACGCAATGATGTATTTGCAACAAAGTGTCCATCGTCCCGTGTTCCCGTCAAAAGCCGATTGGTTGTGTGAAATAAATTGGTGCTGGTTATGAACCACATCACTCGGCGGGATAAAATTTTGTCGAATAATTTGCTCATACATGGTAAAATAAATATTGGTGTAAAGCTGTTTATGTCGTGGTTGGGAGATGGTGGTTTGGGGATGAAAACAACACACGCTGTGATTTACGCATGTGGATATTTTTCTTGTTTTAAAATTTGGTTGTAGAGGCCGACTAGCTTGTGTTTTGTTTCACTTGTCAGATTTTTCAGCATAGGGTAGGATATACGATCAAAACCTGGTGATTTGACTTTGTTCTGTACTACTGTAGTAAATCCATACCAAAAATCATTCAACATAAAGAGCTTAACTTGTAACACTTTGTTGCAACTATAAACAATCAAATATGTACGCAATAAAACATAAGTGTGCACTTGAATATGTTTATGTGTATACATTAATATATTCACATATACATACTCACATAAATATAAAGCTAAACATGTTCATATATGTATGTACATTTATATATGCACATACATATATTCACTTAAGCAACAATGCACAGGCGTAACACGAGCTAGGGCCAAGCCAGCGTGTGAACGCTGACCAAGCACTTTGATGTAAACGCCGCAAATAATATGTATGTATGTACTGACACTCTCCCTCTCTTTTGTAGCTGCCGCTTAAGTCGCAGCATAAGAATATCTATGTAACAATAGGTTAAGCAAAATAATATTTTTGGGAATAAAAATCAATGTGAATATTATATTTCAAATAAACTTGATCACTCTACATACTACACGAGCCTACATTCCAAATTTGGTGGCTCTATCTCTTATAGTCTCCGAGAACTAGGCGTTCATACGGACGGACAGACAGACATGGCTAGATCGAATATATATACTTTATGGGGTCGGAGAAGCTTCCTTCTGTCTGTTACATACATTTTGGCGACTTTAATATACCATTTCACCCTATGGGTGCATGGTATAAAAATATAATATTGCATATAAACAAACAATTGATTTGGAAATTTCACATTGCAAGACAAAACCCAGTTAACGGCTGAAGAAGAGACGGATCAAGAAGAACCATCAATAAAAATCAATGTGAATATTACCACCAAACGAAACTGACGTGTTTATTTCCCAAACTCTGAGCCAAGTGGAACCAGGTCATTACATGGCGACCGTGACAATAGGTCAAAAATAGACCTAAGGACATCGGAAGGACAAAGAACAAAGGAAAATAAAAATTTTGTGTATGTATGTGTGTGTGTAAAGAAGAAAAATATATGAAATAAAAAAAAAGGCAGGAAGATGAGAAATGGCAACACTGGATAACTTCTTTCAAAGAGATAGCAGACGAAACCCGAGCATAAGAAACGATGTATTATTATTATTATTATTAAGAGATTTACGTGAAATTGTAAATTTCACGTAATTTGAGAAATTAAGCTATAGCAACTAAGGCCTTAAGCTTGTAGTGTGTATGTTTAACATAAAATCAAATTAATCTAGTATTAATATTATTATTTACATTTAATATTTAATATTTACATTTGTATTGACTATATGGCTAAATTAGATGGTAGGTATTGGTAGCTTTTAAGAATTCAATAGTATCTTCAAAATTATGGTATGACGTTATTTCTTTTATTGTTGGTTTAAGAAATTTTGATCTCTCCTGTTGATATAACGGGCAATCAATAAGTATGTATATGAAAAATGTTGATTGGTGCGTTGCAGTGTGTACATATTGGAAGAGGGGACTTGTTAAGGATATGGTTGTGGGTTATATTTGTGTGTCCCAGTCTGATTCTGGTAAATTTCCATATATCAGTTCGAGAGGTGTTAGTTGTTGTCGTTTTGTCTTGGGAAACGTTCTTGTAGTGTTGCGATGTATTAGTGAATATTAGTTCCTTGTATGTCTTTGTGTTTTGTTTTAGGAAGTTTAGGATATCCGTGGGGTTATGAGTATTTTCCATAATGAGAGGGAGTATTTTGGCGTTTTTGGCTGCTTCGTCCCCTGTTATTCCGCTGTGACTGGGAACCCAAAGCAGTGATATTTTGTTATTTTCGTATTTGTTTAATATGTTCCTAATGCGTGTGGTATAATAGCTCTGTTTATTGGCGTTCTTTATTGCTTGTATTGCGGAAAGGGAGTCTGAACAGATGGTGAATTTGCCTCTTTGATTGGTTGCATATATGCAGGCTGCAAGAATGGCCGCGATTTCGGCTGTGAAGATAGAGGTGTAGTCGGGTAGTATCTGTTGGGAGATTACGGAGTTTTCCGTTGTTACAGCGTATGTTACACCGTCTATGGTTTTGGAACCGTCAGTGTACAGCAGTTTTCTGTTTGAAGTAGAATTTATTTCTTTGAATTTTTGTTGGTATATTGAGGCTGGTGTGTCTGATTTATGTAAAGTGTGTAGTTCGGTGTTTATTATGTTTCTGTAATTGTATAGCCAGCTAGGTTTGTTTTCTGATTTATATGTAACGGGGGATATTTCAATATTAAGTTCTCTGCATTGTTTTATTGTGTGAAATAGTGAAGAAGGTATTTTTGGTATTTTTTTGGATTTTACGATTTTATTGTACATATATGTTTTCCAGCTGTGAATTCTTGGCATTTAAAATGATTTTAAAGTTTTTTTGAATTGCGTGTAACGTCCTGTATTCTATTGGCAATATGTCTGCTTCATATAATAAATTGTTAATTGGAGTAGTGCGGAATGCATTGAAGGCAAGTCTAATGGCTGAGTGGTAAATTGTTTTGAGTTTGCTTAATACTGATTTTGGTGCATATCCATACAAGTGTATGCCAAAATCGATCTTTGACATTATTACGCATTTAATGACATAAATAACAGTGCTTACGTTGCAGCTGAATTTGTTGTTAGATAGGCATTTAATTATATTTAGTCGTTTTGCTAGTTGAACAGATAAATTGTCTATGTGAATGTTCCATTTGTAGTTTTTAGCTATGGTAATACCTAGTATTTTGAGGGCGGATACATTTTGTAAGCGGAATCTGGTGGATTGCAGTACGAAGTTACACTTCTTTTTCCTGCAAATGTGTATGTGTTTGCATTTTTCCACTGAGAGAGCAGCACCGGAGTAAGTGCACCAATCCTTAATGTTTACAAAGAGTGAGTCGATATTCAAGAGAGACTGATTCTTTTTTAATTTAGAAACAATTGTATAGTCATCAGCGTAGGCGTTAAAGCTAAGTTCCTTATGTTGGGCAATTATTTTGTTTAGCTTGTTGAAGGCTATAGCGAAGAGTATGACTGACAAAGGGGAGCCCTGCGGATTCCCGTTTTCTAAAGGAAGTGTATTGGAGTACGTTTTGTTGTTGAGGACAGTTATTTTTCTGTTGCATAAGAAATTGCAAATGTACTTAGTGATTTTGGGACCAGTTTTCCATTCAACTAGTTCGTCTAAGATGGAGTGGATACCCACTCTGTCGAAGGCCTTAGTGAAGTCTAATGAGATGATCGAGATGTGGTTGCATTTTGATAAAGAGGAAGTGATCTGGTAATCTAGCAAAGCTAGGGAATCAGACACTGATTTCCCCTTTCTAAAAAAAAGGCAGGAAGATGAGAAATGGCAACACTGGATAACTTCTTTCAAAGAGATACCAGACGAAACCCGAGCATAAGAAACGATGTAATTGAGGTGTTTCGTAGTGAGCAAAGCCACTCCCCTCAAAGCTCACTAACTTTAGTGCAAATAAGAAATATATACTCAGAACAAACTGAACAAAGAAGAAAGCCACTTCCCTCAAAGCTCACTAACTTTAGTGCAAATAAGAAATATATACTCAGAACAAACTGAAGAAAGATTCCCAGTAAAAGGAGACTCAAAAGTACAAATGTGTTTCTTATTGAGTGTACCAAATGTATGCTGCTACACAAATGCACCAGGTGCATTTTTATCTAATGGACTAAAAAAAAAAAAAAAAGAAACAAACGCACACACACAAAAAAATAAATAAATAAATAATAAAAACAAAAAAATATAAGAGGTACGTGCTGATGACTAGCACCGAACCGTCACATCCGGAGGACTTGGATTTCTTGACGGCTGTACCTACCGTACAAAGGGACGCATCCCTCCTCGAATAGGTATTAGAGGTATGTCCAAACGAAGAACCACGCCCACTCACGATAGCTGAGTACCGGGCTCGCCAAGAGAAACAGAAGGAAGCTCCCAAACGGAAATCAAGAGGAGGGAAATACGCCAGGCTAAGGCGTGAAAGGAAGCTCCTCCAGGACCTCCTCCACACAGGACTGGATGACAAGGACCGACAGCACTACGCAGAGTGCCTCATGAAAAATACAGTTCAACTTCGCCAAAGAGCGAAGAAACGCAATGAGTAAATAATTCTCTTACTTTTAGTTATAATTGAAATTTTATATAAATGTTAAGAAAAAACACGTTCGAGTTTGCACATTTTGCACAGTACACCAACTAATCAACCATTCATAGGCTAATACTAAAACACATGCGTAGGCATAGATTTAACTAAAACATTGTTCAAGCTGTAAGCCTACGCATGTCTACTCTTCCATCTTTCCACGACTCTGGCAAACTGTGCGAAACACAGTTGAGATAATTTTTCTATCTTTCAGAATTTTTGAATTATATTAAAACAACAAATTTTTTTATGTTACAATAGAATCCAAAAAAGGATTTTTTTTCTCTATCAAACAAATAGAAAACAGGTCTAAACGACCAAAAAAAAAACGTGTCAAAATCTTTGTACATACAAAGTGTGCGCATTTACTATGCAAATATACATACCAAATTTGGTGTCTCTAGCTGCAATAGTTTTTGAGATAAACGATTTTTTTGAATTGCGAGGGCGGAACGGGGCGTGGCAAATATTTGAAATAAACTTGATCACTCTACTACACGAGCCTACATTCCAAAGTTGGTGGCTCTATCTCTTATAGTCTCCGAGAACTAGGCGTTCATACGGACGGACAGACGAACATGGCTAGATCGACTCGACTGTTGATACTGATCAAGAATATATATACTTTATGGGGTCGGAGAAGCTTCCTTCTGTCTGTTACATACGACTTTAATATACCATCTCATCCTATGGGTGTATGGTATAAAAATATAATATTGCATATAAACAAACAATTGATTTGTAAATTTCAAATTGCAAGACAAAACCCAGTTAACAGCTGAAGAAGAGACGGATCAAGAAGAACCATTAGTGAGTTTAGATCAAACAAAATAACTCGCCAAAAAACGAAAAAATGACTCTAACAGTCACTGATTTTTTAAAGATGGCCTCAAACCTTATTCCACAGTTTGATGGAAGAAGAGAAAATCTTCAGAGCTTCATGGATTTGATAAATTCACTAAAAGGCGACCATGAGGAAACAGCACTCTGCCTAATAAAAACAAAACTAAAAGGTCACACAAGAAATTTGATAACCTCTGAACAGACAATAGAAGAGATTATTAACAGTATTGCGTCAAATGTAAAAACGGAATCAGTGGCGTCAATAACCGCAAAAATCAATAACCTGCCCCAGAGAAACAAAACAGCAAGTCAGTATGCCTAAGAGATTGAAAAGCTTACTGAATCTCTGGAAGGTGCCTTTATACACGATGGCACATCTATCGAACTAGCTAAAAAGTATACACTTTCAGTCGCTACAGGGGCAATAACAAAGAACTGCATAAACAATCAAGTACGTAACGTACTAAAAGCAGGTATTTTCCGTGACGAACGAACTAACAACAAAGTTCGTAGACAGGTACAGCAGAAACAGGACAGGCGAACCCTGTCATGCACAACCGTCAATACAATAGAAATGGACAAAAGAATTAACGAGGTAGAGGTAATTACCAAAATAACGGTTATAGGAATAATAATAATACCGGTGGATATAAGGAAGAAATAATTCCATCTGAAACAGCTCAAACCGAGGTAATTCCAACCGAGGTAGCTCTAACAACGGAAATGGTAATGTACGACTTACTCAAAGTAATTCGGAAAACCAATAACCCCTACAGATATTCAGAAAAAACTGTAAATGTATACACATTCAATCTTAGCTTAAGTATTTTCATCAAAATTAAAAACGAAAATACACACAACACATATACCTTCTTGTTAGATACAGGTGCAGACGTATCAATAATAAAAGGAAAAACAGATTCTTTTGAACATACAGATACTTTAAACCCAATTGAAATATCAGGAATTGGCGAAGGTTCAATTACTTCCAAAGGTCTAACCCTTATAGAACTAAGACAAAATGAATTCATAATTCCACACAACTTCCATATAGTAGACGAAAGTTTTCCAATTCCATTTGATGGAATTTAAGGACTAGATTTCTTCAAAACATTCAATTGCCAATTAGACTTCAGTGAACCAAACGATTTACTAATATTAAGAACAAATAATTTAAATTTTGCAATAAATATCCCCATATTGTGACAGCAATACCACAATCCTCCCAGCAAGATCTGAAGTAATCCGACAAATAAATATTCCAAATGAAAACTCAAGTATCGTCATCTTAAATCAAGAGGTCGAAAATGGAATATTTATTGGAAATTCGATCTCAAGCCCGAAGAAAACATTTGTCAGAATTTTAAACACAACAAAAAGAGTAATAATTTTAAATTTAAAAAATATAAAATATGAATCATTAAAGAATTATGACTAGGCACAGCCAAATATTTTTCATGTCTAGATTTAATGTCCGGTTTTCACCAAATAGAACTAAAATATAATTCGAAGCATTACGTCGTTTTCCACTAGCAATGGATCTTATCAGTTTACTAGACTACCGTATGGTCTGAAAATAACACCCAATTCCATTCAAAGATTAAATCCGTCTCTCTGGATTAAATCCGTCACAAGCATTCCTTTACATGGGTGTCAATAGTCATCGGCTGTTCTGAGAAACACATGCTCAAAAATCTAAAAGACATTTTTGACATATGCAGAAAACACAACATATTCATTATTCATGCCAAAAAGGATTTGAATATCTAAAAAAAAACCTTAATAAAACCTACACTGCTGCAGTATCCAGATTTTAGCAAAGAATTTTGCATAATAACAGATGCTAGCAAATATGCATGCGGAGCAACACTAACGCAAACTTATGGCGATAAGCAGTTGCCACTAGCATACGCATCCCGTTCGTTCACTAGAGGTAAAAGTAAAAAAAAGTACTAGCAAATATGCATGTGGAGCAGCACTAACTCAAACTTATGGCGATAAGCAGTTGCCAGTATCATACGCATCCCGTTCGTTCACTAAAGATGAAAGTAATAAAAGTACTACTGAGCAAGAACTAGCTGGGATACACTGGGCCATTACACACTTTCGCCCACATATATATGGCAGACATTTCAGAGTCAAAACAGACCACAGACCCCTAACGTATTTATTCTCTATGATAAATCCGAGTTCCAAATTAACAAGAATGAGACTTGATCTAGAGGAATATGAATTTACAGTAGAATATCTGAAGGGAAAAGATAATTTCGTTACGGATGCATTATCCCGCATTACAATACACGATCTAAAAAACACAAAAGCAAATGTCCTGAAAGCCACTACCAGGCAGCAAAGTAGACAAAAAAATGTCTGGCCAGATGATAAGAATGGCACGTACTTAATCTAAGCCCAAAATACATGAAGTACTCTGCAATAATGAAGTACAAAAAGTAGTCACCTTGCGCATAACACTCGATTTATGTTTCCTCAAACATGGAAAGAAAGTTATAGCAAGAATTGAGATTGGAGATCTGTACACCAATGGAAATCTAGACTTAGGTCAATTTTTTTCAAAGGCTTGAAAAACAAGCCGGTATACTCGAAATCAAACAACTCAAGTTGGCACCGAATGAAAAGATCTTTGAAACATTTTCAATAGAGTCTTTTAAAGAAATGGGCAATAAAATATTGAAAACATTAAGAGTAGCGCTACTCCAACCGGTGACCATTATAGAAAAAGATAAAGAAGCAATATTGTCTACATACCATGATGATCCAATACAGGGTGGCCATACGGGCATTACAAAAATTTTGGACAAAGTAAAAAGATATTATTATTATTTGAAAAACATGACACGTCATGTAAAAGACTACATTAATAAATGTGAAAAATGCCTAAAGTCAAAAACGACAAAGCACATAAAAACACCCTTAGTTATTACAGATACCCACATACACGCTTTTGATAGGGTAATAGTGGACACCGTTGGTCCATTACCAAAATCCGAAAATGTGACTTGACGAAATACTTAGTAGCAATACCAGTTCCCAATAAAAGCGCTACAACAATCTCGAAAGCTTATTTTGAATCCTTCATTCTGAAGTACGGTCCAATGAAGACGTTCATTACGGACATGGGAACAGAATACAAAAATTCAATAAATGACTTGTGCAAATATTTAAAAATAGACAACATTACGTCTACTGCACACCACCACCAGACCTTGGGTACCGTTGAAAGAAGTAATAGGACATTCAATGAGAACATTCGATCATATATATCAGTAGATAAAACTGATTGGGACATATGGTTACAACATATTGTGTACTGTTTTAACACAACCCCGTCAGTAACACACAAATACTGTCCCTATGAACTTGTATTTGGTAAACAAAATAATTTACCAACGCATTTTAATAGCATAAATAGAGTAGAACCATTATATAACGTAGATGATCATGCTAAAGAAGTTAAGTTTAGATTAGAACTAGCATACAGTAGAGCTAGAATAATGTTCGAAAAACGTAAGGAAAACCAGAAAAATTTATATGCCAATAAGTCAGCAGATTTTAAAATCGAAATAGGATATAAGTTTTTCTTAAAAAACGAAGCTGGTCATAAGCTTGACTCAGCCTATATTGGACCATTCGAAGTTGTAGAAATACCTTAAAACAACAGCATAAACATTAGGAATAATAAAAATAAGATACAAACAGTACATAAGGATAGGTTAAAAATTTACAAAAATAATTTAAAAAAGCAAAAAAAAACGAAAAGAAATATATAACCAGAGAGCTGGGGGTTAACTTCGACCGCGTCGAAGTTTGTATACCCTTGCAACTGTTTTGGTAATTCTTTCCTTAGCCATCAAAGTGTAAAAACGTTTTATCCAAAAAGACTAATGTTTGCGAAAGAACGGCCTTCAATCTTAGCATAGGATATAACGAACTTTTGATGAAAGTCACTGTTTTCCACCTATCGTTTCTATGGGAGCTATATGATATAGTCACCCGATCTTGACCAAATTTGGCACATTTATAGCTTCAATAAACTAACGTTTATTAAATTTCACGACAATAGCTTAAAAAGTAATGAAGTTATTGAGAAGTCAATGTTCGTGACTTTGCCGTTTGTATGGGAGCTATATGATATAGTCACCCGATCTTGATCAAATTTGGCACAATCATTAATAAAAACATAAAACTGACAAATACCAACTTTTATGACAATAGCTATAAAATTAATGAAGTTATTGAGAAGTCACTGTTCGTGACTTTGCCGTTTGTATGGGAGCTATATGATATAGTCACCCGATCTTGATCAAATTTGGCACAATCATTAATAAGAACATAAAACTGAGAAATACCAACTTTTATGACAATAGCTATAAAATTAATGAAGTTATTGAGAAAGTCACTGTTTCGTGACTTTGACGTTTGTATGAGAGCTATATGATATAGTGGTCCGATCCGGCTGAATCCGAGATATACAATGCCTGCAGTATATACAAGCCTACGTGCAAAATTTCAGCTCTGTAGCTCTTACGGTCTCGGAGGAGTTCGCGTTGATCCAGACGGACGGACGGACGGACGGACATGGCTATTTGAACTCGTCTCGTCGTGCTGATCAAGAATATATATACTTTATATGGTCTGAGATGCTTCGTTCTATGCGTTGCACACTTCTGACCAAAATTAATATACCCTTTTTGCAAGGGTATACAAATTTGTTTATGGATTCAATTACTATAACTACTTCATTTTATTAAAAATATATAAAAAAAAAACTTTTGAGAAAGAAAATTTATCTGGCCAGACACAAATAAAACAATTTTTGTAACAAACGTACATACTATTACTATTAATCAATCATTTATTATCATTATTTGTAATTAATAAATAACTCCATAATATTACGTTATTTTCTAAAAGGGGAGGTGTAGTATATCCATACCAAAAATCATTCAACACAAAGAGCTCAACTTGTAACACTTTGTTGCAAGTATAACCAATCAAATATGTACGCAATAAAACATAAGTGTGCACTTGAATATGTTTATGTGTATACATTAATATATTCACATACACATACTCACATAAATATACAGCTAAACATGTTCATACATATATGAATATATATATATATTTTTTTTTTTTTTTTTTTTTTGTGTTTAAGTATATTTAAAATCTCTCCACTGTAGGACAATAATTAAATTTGTTAACGGCCATGTTGTACATAACAATGAAATGAAATGAAAAGCCGCTGCAGGGTTTGTTGGTTTGGGGTCATCACTCTTCACTGGCCGAAATTAGGTGCAGCTAGCACTACCAATTGGGATCTGTCATGAAGGGGAGGTCAAGAGGATGTAACCTCTTCAGCCTGCGAAGACAGTGGTCATCTGCTAGGTCAGCTGCAAGCCTGTTGATGTGACTGGTGAGTCTGTCGAAGTGAGTCTGTAAAACTGAATTTCGGACATAGAATGGCGCACGCACCAGTTTGCGCAGAAGCTTATTTTGAAATCTTTGCAAGATTTCAACGTTGAATATATATGAATATATTTATATATGCATATCTATGTAACAATAGGTTAAGCAAAAGAATATTTTTGGGAATAAAAATCAATCTGAATATTACCACCAACCGAAACTGACGTGTTTATTTCCCAAACTCTAAACCAAGAGGAACACGGTCATTACACTACTGCTATTTCTTTTTAGTCTTGCTTGTACTTAATATAAAACCAGGGACTGTGTCCAAGCGACCGTATTTACTTTTTTATTGGGTTGGCCTGCCTTTTCGTCTTGAGTTTTGTTGTAAGGATGGAGCATTTGGATGTGATTCCAGTTTCTGAGTATTTTTTCAGATTTTACGCTAGGTATAGTTAGGTCAGTTTGGACTTTCTTGTTTTGTATGATCGTTCCCAAATTCGTTGACTGCGCTCTTTGTATGACTTCGATATAGCTGGTATTTGCATTTTACCATAGTGTGGCACAGAAGGGCTTTAATACAAAGTAGTATAGGAGGACTTTGTACTCAAGACATAGAGGGAAGCGAGTCTTGATGTAAGCTGCCCGATTTCAGAGATATTATTTTCAGCCACCTAAACTTTATGAACAGCCTGAGCAACATCGAGGAAAGAAGCCACACAGTGTTTTTTTTAGCTAGAAAGCTGTTCGTATTTCAGATGTTCTACGATTGACTTGTTCAATTGGTGTGAGGGGATTGCATTTGGGGTGCCAGAAATAAGTTTAGTCGGATCTGCAATAACTTTTCAAATAGATTCGAAAGACACTGTAGCAGACTAGTTTGTCTAAATGATGATTTATTTATTTACGTAAATTAACGCAGCAGTCGACGAAAAAGCTTAAGCTAAAATACAGATAATAATTAATTCAAAAAGAAAGCTTAGCTTTATGCTCAACTAAACATCCCCGACCCGGTGGAGGTGTTTTATTCGCAACCAGTTGCCAGCTATGCCCCGATTCACAACCAATATGGTCAGGAATGCGTTGCAGCCAATCCGAGTCCAGAATATTTTCAGTGGTTTCGCTGTAGATAATTAAAAAGTATAGCGCGAAGAGTGACAGAAAGATGAGAAGAAATAAGGTGAGAAAGGTTGTTAAAAGACTGGCAAAGAACACGAAAAGGTTCGTAAAAAGAGTAGTTAGTCAGACATCTACTAAGGTGAATAGGAATAAAGTTTCTGGTCCGACGTGAGGGAACACAAAAATATAGCGTATCTAGTGAATAAGTAAAAAATGACTTCGCCGTTGACTAGTTTATGGAGAAAGAGAATGCGAAATACGAGCCTACGGTTGTAAAGTGACGGACGATTAATAAGAAGAAGTTTGTCAGAATAAGAAGGTAGGCGAAGACTCGGGTCCCAATTAAGACCGCGTAACGTGAACTTAAGGATTTGCTTCTGTACCGATTCAATACTGACCATAATATTGAGGGTTCCACACTGGCGAGCAATATTCTAGAGTAGGGCGAACTAACGAAGTGTATAAAGCCTTTGTTACATAGGAATCATCAAATTCTGTGGCCCAATGTTTAATGAATTGTTAATTGAAGATATATGAACATTAAATGAAAGCTTTGGGTCAAACATAACGCCAAAGTCTTTGAATGATGGTACACAATCTAACAGAACAGACTTAATAGAGTAATGAGCTAGTAACGGGGACAAACGACTGAAAGTCATAAAAGAGCACTTTAAGGTGTAATTTATTAACAAGGTAAATAACAGTGGGCCCAGGTGACTGCCTTGGGGTACACCTGACGTAACTCGAACAGTTTTAGATATAGAGGAACGAAAAGACACCTTTTGGGTTCTGCCAATAAGATACGACTTTAACCAAGCCATTAGATTCGGGGAAAAACCCATGATGTTAAGTTTCGTGAGAAGCAGTTTAACACTTTTTCCGGAAGACATGGTGTACAAGGGTAGTCAGTTTTAAAATGTTGGTTGAGAAATAGTGGATGTGGATAGGTATTGAAGGGAAGACGTAATAATTTTCTCAAACAGCTTAGGTATTGCCGAAAGTTTGGCAATGCCAGGGTAGTTAGAAATATCCGATTTGCTACCCTTTTTATAAAGCGGAATAATAAAAGAATCCTTCCAAATATCAGAAAAGCTACAAGTCTCACTCGATATAAAGAATAACCGAGATAAAGGCTTAGATAGGAAAATCGAACATATTTTAAGGATGCAACTAGGTATATTATCAATAATACAGTCTTCAGTAATACTAGGAAAAAAACATACAATTTAAATGTGGAATTGAGAAGGGATAAGGTGTGGGATCCGAAGCCGTAGTAGAATTAGTCGACTGAACGAATTTAGCAAACAGATCTGCAATATCTGAATCATTATTAGCAGTCTGGTCATTAAGTCTGAAGGTGGAAGATAGTAAATTAGAGCGTTTTTTGGAATTAACAAAATTATAAAATCTTTTGGGGTTCTTATAAAATTCAACCTTACACGAACGATATAATTATTGTAGCATTTAGTATTTAAAAGACAAAATTGATATTTTGCATATCAATGTGTAGCATAGGCTACACAATATTTTGCATAGTCAAGTCTCGAACCAGTTTTTTTAAATCTTTTAAAATATCTCGATTTAATGTTACGGAGATTAGAGAGCCTACGTGTGAACCAGACTGGCGCACTGGAGACGGTAGAGACATTCACATAAGGAACGCATTTATCAATTAGAGAATTAAGAGCAGAGTAGAAAAAATTCACTGCACAATCTATATTACAGCACTTAAATAGAAATGACCAATCAAAAGAGAAAATAAGGCTGTTAAGAAGATTAAAATTTTGTTTTACAAAACATCTACGACGAGAATTTGAGATGTTATTAAATGAATTATTAACGGAATTGTAAGAAACAGTAATTTCAATGGTAGGGTGATAAGTATCTTCAGGCTTCACTAGGGGCTGTGTTTGTGATATAGCACTAACAGTGGGATCCGAGACAAAAACAAGATCGAGGATTCTTTTAGAAGAGTTAAGAAAAGAATTCAACTGATATAGCGGACATTCAAGTAGGCTATCAAGAAAAACATGTTGAGATGAAGGAATTAAGAAAGATAGATTATCATCAACAAGCCAAGAAACATCGGGCAAGTTAACATCACCTAAAGCTATAAAAAAATCACGATCTTTAAGACGACTAAAAATAGTTCGCAAAGCATCAGCATGGTGCATGTAGATCACGATACCAGAAGCTGGAGGAATATATGAACAAGAGATATATAAGCTAAAGTTTGAACATGTGACTTCGACGCAAATAAACTCAACACCTAAGGGGAGATCAATCGGCACAACACTTGAACACAGATTCGAGTTGACAGCAATGAGTACTCCACCGCCACGTCGACCAACACGATCAAGCCTATAAGAAATAAAGTTATTAGAAAGAATTTCATTATCCAAAACAGAGGAATTAAGCCAAGTTTCAGAGAAAGCTAATATGTCAGCCGAAAAGGTTTGGCTATCACAGAATAATTTCGAGAGCTTGGTAAGAAGTCCTCTTACATTTTGATAATGAATGCAAAGACTACACGTTATTAGTTTTTTGAAGCAGGAGATAAATTGGGAAGGTGGACACGCAACGGACGGGAGCGCCTTTTGAGCGCCAACTCGTGTACAACTAGGCCCTCTGGCCAAAAATTAGGGTCAACCATAGCTAAGAAATACTCATTTGGTACTGTAATTTTAAAAGAGAAGATTTTGCGAGTTCTACAAAACTTACACTTTTGAATTAAAACCTTTACAGGGCGTATATTACCAATTTAAGCTAACACATACGACACACAAATATCTGGAGCAAGCCTAGAGATAAATACTTGTTTGCGATGAAGCACTACAGTTAGTGGAGGCGGAGGAGCATTGGGATCCGCATATTATTGAGAGCCAGCATGATCCTGTAATTGATCAGAGTTCCCGTGAGGGATAGTTTGAGGTATACCAGGACTTGTGATGGGTACTTCAATCTGCTGGCAACTACTTATGACGCAACTCAAGAGTACATTTCTTGGGCAACTTTACAAAAGGTGGAACGAACTTAATTTACGACACTCGCTAGACAGCTGTTTGGCCAGTTTGTTTAAAGAAAGAAACTTTAAACAAAGATCTCTGTACATTCGGCTAAAATCAAGCTGCTGACTCGCACAAGATGGGCAAGTGCAGCGCATTAAGCCAAGCTCAGTCTTAGACTCAAACAAACCAGAAAATTTGTCGTAGTCGCGGCCGATGAGGCCAGTACATTTTAAGTGAATAAGATTATCGCAGAGCCAACAAGATATTGCTTTATACTGATCGTCAAAACGATCAGAATGCTTGCAAGTAGGTAGACAACAAGCCATTGAAAAGCCATTGAAAAAAAAAAAAAAAACAAGGCAAGAATTTACAAGAATATATAGAATATTTAAATACACAGCACAAAAGATAATTATCGATAAAAAATCAATAATTACAAATAAATAAGAGTGCACAGCACAAGAGAGTGCAAGAACAGTTATAAGCCAAGCTTTGAAAAAGGCCTTACAAAAGTGATTATGCGGGAGAGAAGAAGAGAGAACACAAAAATACTAGCACTGATGGTGTGATCGGGGCGATGAGGGGAGCAACTGCAGAAGCAATGGCGAGAAAGGAAAAAAAAAAAATTTGGCACACTTAAATTTGATACTAATATCCAGCAAAATACCAAATTTCATCAAAATCGGATTACAAAAAAGTTGGCTGGTGGAGGAGCTAGGGTTCTCGTATGCATGTGAACAGAATTAAAAAAATGAAGTAAGTCGTCTCGACGACTTAGGTATACCATATACCAGTAAAACAAATATTTCAAATTTATAATAACAAATGCATTTATGTTTTTATACCCTTGCAGAGGGTATTATAAAATTGGTTAGATGTTTGTAACGCACAGAAGGAGACGTTTCCGATATAGCCATGTCCGTCTGTCCGTCCGTCCGTCAGTCCGACCGTCTGTGCAAATCAACTTCACGCTGGCATCTTAAGAGCTATCGGAATGAAATTTGATATTTGAGCTACTTTTAGCCCGGAGATGATAAAGTATGAACATTATCAGGATCGGACTACTATATCATATAGCTCTAGAACAAACATTTTTGCAAAAATTGGAGTATCCCCATGAAATTTACGATAGTATTGGATATAAAATCTCAGATCCCAAAATTTGAATCTGATCGGATAAATAGAACACAAGTTACAGTCAATATAAATCGGCTCAAATCGGCCTGCTGCCTACTACGCCATCATCAAATCAACAGAGCACATGCATACACACACACAGACGCAGCGCTACACAAACTGTATGTGTATGCGTGCCGTGCTTTGCTTAGGGAATGATGCAAGAAGAAGAAACAATTGTAGGAAAAAGAGTATTAATTTGAATGTTTTGTTTGTGTATTGATGAATTGAGGGAAAGAAATTTTTAAAAAAGTAAAAATATTATTGCCAAGGACTGCAAGGGTATAAAAACTTTGGCATAGCCGAAGTTAGCTTCTTTGATATTTTTTTTCTCAAATATGCGCATTTGTTAGGCAAATATACATACCAAATTTTGTGACTCTAGCTATTATAGTCTTTAAGAAAATCAATACACCCTAT
The DNA here is from genome assembly GCA_018150345.1 of Drosophila equinoxialis. Classification (NCBI taxonomy): domain Eukaryota; kingdom Metazoa; phylum Arthropoda; class Insecta; order Diptera; family Drosophilidae; genus Drosophila; species Drosophila equinoxialis. The sequence goes on along the minus strand of JAECWI010000043.1, from coordinate 184,295 downwards.
GGGTGTATAATATAAAAAACGTAAATGCATTTGTTTTATTGGAGTATGGTATACGTAAGTCGGCGAAACGACTTCATATTTTTTGCTTCAGTTTTCAACTTTTTCGTGATTTTTTTTTTTATGTTAATGTTATATTTGTGTTGTCTTAGTTTTAGACTGTTTTTTCAACGAATTTGAGCATTATAAATTGAGTCAATGTTATCGAGCAATCAATGTTGGTCGTCTGTCCAAAGGATGCAGACGCTTTAGGTGTTTAGGTGTTGGCGGCCAAATTATTGGCTAAGGGATTCGGATGAGCAACGAGGCGGTCTCAATAGCGCGATGTGTGTCGGGCTATTAGTTCAGTGCATGGTTTGGACCTTTTTTACAGTATATGTAGCTGCAGTATGTGATTGTTGGTACCACTACCGCCGTGTAAATTTTTACTTTATTTGCGAGGGACAACGTGCTCGACCTATGAGCATCCAGTCCAGTATAAATAAAATAAATAAAATAAATAAAATAAATAAAATAAATAAAATAAATAAAATAAATAAAATAAATAAAATAAATAAAATAAATAAAATAAATAAAATAAATAAAATAAATAAAATAAATAAAATAAATAAAATAAATAAAATAAATAAAATAAATAAAATAAATAAAATAAATAAAATAAATAAAATAAATAAAATAAATAAAATAAATAAAATAAATAAAAATAAATAAAATAAAATAAATAAAATAAATAAAATAAATAAAATAAATAAAAATAAATAAAATAAATAAAATAAATAAAATAAATAAAATAAATAAAATAAATAAAATAAATAAAATAAATAAAATAAATAAAATAAATAAAATAAATAAAATAAATAAAATAAATAAAATAAATAAAATAAATAAAATAAATAAAATAAATAAATTAAATAATAAATATGTGGCATTGCTGGCAGTCGAAATTGTTTCATTGCTGAATGTTAGCGCAGGGCAGGATAATCTTCAGAGGGTAAATGTGGTTTGAATGGACTTGGTGGTATTTGTAGAGATGCACCATCGTTTGGTCCATGCATTGAATTCGTGTAGATATGTTTGTAGGGATTCCGTCACATCTTGTGGGTCGCATGCACAGCATACGTCGCCATCAGCAGGACTTTATACTCCAGACGTAAAGGGGAGCATCCAATATAAGCGACTTACTTTCAGTTTTAGTTGTAATTTTTTTTTTGGCTTCGATATGCTTGCGCCAAGTTAGCCTTCTGTCTAGGTGGACGCCAAGGTAAGTGACATATCGGCTTGAGGAATTGGTATGTTGTTTAACAATAGAGCTGGACAGTTTCTTCTGTTAAGCGTAAATGTAACATGTTTGCATTTCTGGTCGTTTACTCGGATTCGCCAGGTTACTAGCCATTCCTCTACCACATTTAGGTGTTCCTCTAATTTTCCAGAGGCTTGTATTGGGCAATTTGATCTGCTGAGGATTGCTGTGTCATCGGAAAAAGTGTACGTTGTAGGTCCTAAACTCGTAAATCTCCAGTGTTCAGTAGGTAGAGCAATGGACCGAGTACACTGCCTTGCGGTACCAGCTTTGATTTCAAAATCAGCCGAAACGGAGCCATTACATCTAACAGCGAATTTCCTATTGTAAAACTAAGATTCCATGAGTTTGTAGGTGTATGGTGGGAGTTTTTGACGTATTTTGAACATCAGACCCTCCAGCCAAACTCTATCGAAAGCCTGGGCAACATCGAGAAAGACAGCCGTACAGTATTCTTTTAGTTCGAATGCTGTTCGTATTTCGGTTGTTATACCATTGTTCAATTGTCCAATGTGTTTCGCGGAAGCCAAACTGGTGTGAAGGGATTGTGTTCTTCGATGCCAGAAATGAGTTTAGTCGGATCTGCAGGACCTTTTCAAAAAGCTTCGAAAGACATGGCAGCAAACTAATTGGCCTATAGGATGATGGCTGGGTTTTGTCCTTTTCCACTTTAGGAATCATGATGGTAGTGGACCTTTTCCACGCTCTGGGGAAGCAGGAAATGCTTATTATAGCATTGAACGGCTTGCAGAGGTATTGTATGGCGATGATAGGGAGTTATAAAATCATTTGGCTGATTTGGCTAGAAAACCATTTTATGATGTGGGGCAAACACGAATGCCCTCTCTTCGTCACTGCGGGCCCATCCACCGGTTGGACTCCTTATCGGGGAAATTGTTTTTTTAGGAGAGATTAAAGTTGGTCGGAGGATGCTTAGTGCCGGTTCGACTGTGCTTTTTATGTATTTCCTTAGTGCGTCTAAGACATTTTGCTGCTGGTGAGGCAGTACTCTGTTATGTGGTGACAGTAGCCACAAGTAGGGGCATGTGGTGTAGCTCCCAGCATTGACTCAAGCGCAGAGACGGACATGTCAAGGTCCTCTGCAAGATCCAGTTTCGGCAGTCGACAGTCAATGTGGGCACTCATGTACATTTTGAATTTAAGCCAATTTGTTTTGTTGTTTGTAAGCCTATAAGGGCGATCAAGTATTTGAGTTCTTGTTAATAGTGTAAAGTTAAGTTAATTTGCTTGTTGGTGATTATTGATTATACGGTGATTGATTATTGATTTATACGGTTATTGATTAGGATAACAGATTTGCCGTCTGAATGATTTGTTGCGTGGAAGGTATGTTTCAGTGTTCGAAAATTATTTTTTGTTGTTAAATTAGCATGACTTCGATTTCACTTGAGTCTAGGAATAGTAGCAGTACGTTTTTGTGCTTGGAGATTGCGTTAGCATTCGAAAGACATAGACGTAGGGAAGGTATTATTAATTATTAATAAGCTTCTGGATAAGCAGATTTTGATTCCGCATTAGTTCCTGCATGCAGTTTTGGTTTCGTCGTAAACGAGGTCATGTTTGGTATTTGGTTTCTTAACTACTTGGAGTTTGCTAGCCAAGTTCGGGTACGCTATGTGACGGATTTGGTAAATTAGGGGTAATAAAGGGACGAAGTCTCTTTGGCCGGTCCCAGTTCAGAGTACGATATCGAAGGATACACTAGTACTGGTTCTCGCAGGTATGTTAGATGATCTAACAGCATTAGCGAAGAATACCCGCGGTGTAAATTAGGTGGTCGTTGGGCGAGCTAGAGGTTTGCGTCTGTTAAGGATCTGTTTTGGATATGTTATAGAAAACCCCGTCATTTGAAGCTGTGTGAAATATTTCGACGCACTATTCTATATTTTCCTTATAAATCGCGTTTAAAGCTATAGCTTCAGTGACTTATACGTAAAACGCCAACTCACCGAATATTTTTAAAATCGGACTAGAAACGTGGAAAATATACGTATTGTAGTATATTCATGGCAAAAATCATTTAACACAATTTAACACATACATTGATGTATGCAAATTATATGATGTATGTACATAAACGGGAATATGAATCTAAAGCTAAATACACAAGAAGTAAATCTTTATATGGAATTCGTCAGACTTAGTGCGAGGGCAGTTCGCTGGATTGTTTGTTAATTTCTCCCCTTCTAAGTTTATTGCCTTCCTCGGTGATGCATGACTCTTGGACGAATCTTTGCAATTTAGCAGCTGACCTCCTCTGGTACCTGCAATGACCAGCTACGACGAGGCTACAGAGCACGAAGCTTACAAGTACTCCGATCACGAACCAAACCTTGGGTATCCGTTGGATGTCATATCACCATTTAGCTCCAGGATAGCGTTTAGGTTGAGTTCATTTATTCGCTGTAGCAGAGGTATGTAATCCGCGAGCGTATGTGTCATGCTTAGCCAGTTTACAAAATGTTACGTGATTGTAGGTAACGTATTCTGCAACCGCCTTCACTCCGTCGTCGCATTCTGCCCTACGTTGTCGTGTATCTGTAGTACGGTGTCCCCATGTATTACACGGAAAATAATGACCTTCCTACATAAAAGTTTAATTTTAGTGTAATCTATAATTATGGGGATGGTGCTATCAGACTGAAATATTTTATTGTTGAACTCTGCTATTAAATTGACTATGGAGACTGTTGTAAACTGTTCGGTAAAAACAGATTTTAAATCTTCTTGATCAAAAATAGTTGGGTTTATTATATTAGTTTTGGCAAGTGTGACAGTAAGCATAAGGTCCTGAATTTCTGTAACTCGCATTCGATTTCTTGCTAGTAACGTTTCATACATCGATAATTTCACCACTTCTGGATTGTATTATATATATTAACAGTATTTGTAAGTAAATTAATTTGCCTTTGAGTTTCTGCGTTAATTCTTATTTGTCTATTATTAGATTGAATTAGGTGTGATTCTGTTATTTTAATTCTTTCCGAAAAATCTAGACATCTTGCTATCCTGTGGTTTATCATTAACGCGGACAAAAGATTTTTAACATGTTTTATGTCTACTTCTATAAATTTTCGCATGTTCGTCAAGGGAAATTACTCAGCCTGCGTTGCTAGCTGCGTTGCTCCCATAATAAAACATTGCCGTCTATCACGGGAATGTAATTTGCATTGGAGTAGTCGGTAGTGCGTGCCTCTGCTGCGGCTAGGACTGACAGTATTATCGTGATCAACCTGTGGGAAATAAAAGCAAGGACTATAGTGACTTTGTGGTTTGATGTAGAAAATAAAGAACTTGATCAAAATTACTTCAAATTGTCCCTATGGACCACCCTCTCCACCCACCATAAGTACAGAATTTCCAAGACATACTTGTACGCGTCCCTCATAACACAACGGGGATAATTTGTTTCATAACTTTTTATTGTTCTTAACAAATACCTTGTCACCTGCGTCTAATACCCTATTTTGCCTATCTGTTGAGTTGATCTTGCTGGGCTTTGTTTATTTTGTCTTTAATATTTTCCCGCAAATCAGTGTGTTGTGCATGGATAACGACAACTGGCTTTGCTTCTGCAACCGAATGAATTGTTTTATTATATTCTATTGCTGCTCTTACTATGATCTGGGTCGTATCATTGAGTTTTTTTTTATCAATTTTCATGCATCTGGCTATCTCTAGCAATGTACTGTGGAATCGTTCCACTTGTCCATTCGATCAGCCATTGTCACAATAAATTGTATTATTTTTTGAAAAAAAAATTGACTAACTGCAATATGGGAATGCATTTTCAACATCGCGGTTCCCTACAAGCTTTAAGGAGATCGTTTTTGTCTGTGAATTGTATAACATGGCGAGTTTTGCTGCCGAATAGAATTAGTCTCCGATGTCGTAGCGCGCCTCTTCTAGGATTATTTGGTTCCTAAAAAGAATAACAGGCTTGTCCGTTGTCTCGATTGTGTAGATCAAGGAAAGATCACTGTGGACTAGAGCTGTTGAAACATCGATGTTTGGCCACATCGATGTTTCGATGTTTTTCAGGAAAAAACATCGATGTATCGATACTACATCGAAGTAATATAAATCTTTGTTAAAAATAGCATTCTTTTTCCAAACATAAAACTATGTTTGACCTGCCCAGTTGCAGATGGTACAAGACTCCAATGCTCATTAGCATGTGGAGTGGAATAAGGAAAATAGGTCTTCTCCTCTTCGATCTCAGAAGTCTTCTTTATATTTTGGTTTCATGAGTTAGAATATCGACTCAGCTTCTCATGCTGATCAAGAAAAGCTGAGTCGATATAGCCATGTCCATCTGTCCGTCCGTCTGTGCGTACGCGTTTCACTCAGCCATCTTAAGAGCTATTGGGATGAAATTTTTTTGTGGGCTTTTTATTACCCGAGTTAGATAAAGTATGAAAATTGTCAGGATCGGGCCACTATATCATATAGTTCTAGAACAAACATTTTTGCAAAAATTGGAGTATCCCCATTAAATTTACCAATATGATAGTATTTGATATAAAGTGACAGATCCCAAAATTTGAATCTGATCGGATAAATCGAACACAAGTTACAGTCAATACAAATCGGTTCAAATGATGATCTGCGCCACATATGAGGCCCCACCATACGGGATTTGATAGGTTTGTAGATTGGAGTTGCTCTGACTGGTGGTAATTGCCGTAAATCGCCGATTAAAATGACGTCTATACCACCAAATTCAGAATTATGGTATCCAGCAATTTGTTTCAAACGGTTATCGATCTTCGTTAACAATTCTGCACTAATCATGCTGTGGTACACGTCTTTACTTTTCAATTGTCGCACAAGAACTGATTTATTGAGTTTTCTTATTGCTAGCTTATTCTAGATGGTTACATGTATGTGTGTGGATCTTATAAATGTAGATAACTGAGATAACTTGGTAGTGTGAGGATCCACTGTGGGACTTATGGTAATGTGACTAGGTGATGCCTACAACTCGGCCATCCTGACCAGAGAGCTCCCGATCTCTTAGCTATTTGAATTACTTAGCCATGGCCGTATGTTTCCTATGGCCCATACTCCTTTATAAGGAAGTCTGGTTTGCTGAAAACCCTCAACATCCTCCAAAACATATCTGTCATTTCGCAGCACTTTTGTCACTCTATACGGACCTTTAAATTTGGGAATAAGTTTTTTAGACACTCCTATGTGTGAGTCAAAATTCCTAACCATTACCAAATCGTCTGCCTTATACCTAGCTGGATCTTTTCTTTTAGAGTCTACTCTTAACTTGTTATACGTTTGTACTTTTTCTATACTCCTACCCGCCTCCTGTCTTGTTTTATCCAAGTTTCTATCTATGCTCATTCTATTTAATTCATCTAAACTTATTTTTTAATGCGTCTATAACCTTTCCTCTTTGTGCAACTCCGAACAAAACTTTACTTGGATGCTGACTAATTGACCTTTGTAGCGTGTTGTTAAGTGCATATTCAACTGTTTCTAAGATTGTGTCCCAATACAATCCTTTGTCCGTCTCAGTCAGTTTAGCGATCATGGGACCCAAACTTCTATTTACCCTTTCTACTTGTCCGTTAGCTTGCGGAGATCCTGTAGCGATTTTGATGTGTTTGACTTCATTTTCGGCTAAAAAATCTTCAAATTCTTTTGATGTGAAGCAAGTTCCTCGATCAGAAATAACGCGTCTTTCAATGCTAGTATTGCATCCTTTGACTTTGTGGTTTTCGCTGGGTACAGACCAACGAACTTTGTGAAAGCATCGATTACTACTAATATGTGCTTGTTAGATCGGCTCTTTTCTATTGGACCATAGTGATCTATGTGTATGACATCAAAAGGGACTGTTTGCTTAGGAATGTTATGAAGAAAGCCTTCCTCTTTTCCATTTTTATCTGAATAAGATATACATTTTAAACAATTTTGTACGTGCTGTTTGCATTTTTCTTTAACGCTAGGGAACCAATAACTTTTCGAAATAATATCTACCATTTTGTCTACTCCAATATGCGCTAACTGATCGTGATAACTATACATGACATGACTTTCCATTTCTTTCGGGACGTAAAATAAAAGAGATTACTTATCTTTCTTTCTGTACACTATGCCATTGCGCATTTCATAATCCTTGTTTTCTGTATTCTGTAGTTTCATTAGAATTTCTTTAATTTTCTCATCTCTACTTTGACAAATAATTAGGTTCTTTTCGAATGAATTGGAATCAATGGTGAGTATATGTGTGTTTCTGCTAAGCGCATCAACGTGCTGCATGCGCTTTCCGGCTCGGTGCTCTAACGTATAGTCATAGTCTTGAAGAAGAAGAGCCCATCGAGCTATTCTGGAAGAAAGTTCTTTCTTATTAAGTGCTAACGTAAGTGCACTACAGTCCGTGACTATCTTGAACTCTAATCCTTGAAGATTTATTCTAAAACGTTTCAATGAATACACTACGGCTAGTGTCTCAAGTTCGAAACTATGGTATTTGGCTTCTACATCTGTTGTACGCCTAGAAAAATAGAACACTGGGTGCATCTTATTATCTTTCTTCATTTGCAAAAGCATTGAGCCAAAACCAAGGGCACTAGCGTCGCAGTGTAATTCGGTTGGGTCGGTCGGGTTGTACAAAGCAAGTATAGGGGCTTCTAGCAAATTTCTTTTTAATGTTTCAAAACATTCTAATTCTTACCACCGAACTCAAATTTTCTATCTTTTCTCACCAGATCGTACAATGGTTTTGCTATTGTTAAAAAATCTTTAACAAATCGTCGGAAATAAGAGCACAACCCTAGGAAACTCTGTACCTCATGTGTTTTAGTCGGTACTGGAAAATCGCTAACTGCCTGTAATCCTTTTGGATCTGTCTTGATGCCGTCACCTGTTATCACGTATCCCAAATATTTAATTTTTTCCTGAAGAAATTCGCACTTGTCAATTCTTAATTCAAGTTTGTTGGCAACTAAACGTTTGAAAACTTCTGTTAATATTTCTAAATGACTTTTACTATCCTTTGTTGCTATCAATATGTCGTCCATGTAAATTAAAACCTTGTCTTCTCGAACTAAATCAGCAAAAATTTTGTTAACATATCTTTGAAAAACTGCGGGTGCGTTTCGTAATCCAAATGGCATTCGAAGCCATTCGTATTGACCCATCGGTGTTGTAAACGCAGTATACTTGATAGAGTCTTCATGCATAAACACGTGAAAGAAGCCATTTTTTAAGTCTAACTTGGTGAACACTCTCTTTTCCGAAAGTTTGTCTATAAGATCATCTATTAAAGGTGTGGGGTAATTGTCTTTGAGCATGTTCTTTTTAAGGGTTCGGTAATCTACACACATTCTAAGTTCTCCGGATTTCTTTTTAACAAGTACTATTGGTGATGCGTACTCTGACTCGCTTACTCGTATAATTCCATTTTGAATATACTCATCTAGCATGTTTTGGACTTGTGCTTTTTCTGCAAATGACAAACGTCTCGGGGGATAAATAAAGGGTTTCGTGTTGTCAAAATTTAGTTTCATTTCCCATTTAACTGACGGATGCTCTGGTCTTTTGACTTTGACATAAAACTGACTAAAAATATCGATGAGTGCCTTTCTTAAACTAACGTTACAATTATCGTTGATTATCAGCAAACTACCCTCATTGGGTTCGGGATACTCGATTGACAATATTTCAAACGCTGACTGTTCATTCTTCTCAGACTCTAAATTTTCGACCGATCTTTTTGTATTTTCTTGACATTCCTGCTTCGCGCTATTATCCTTAATCTTTTCATTATCTTTACGATCATTATTTACTATTTTTACATTTGTATAATTTCTATCGTTTCTTTCTATAATTTCTTTCTTTTCTGCCGCTCTATTTTCCGAGAGTTTTGGTTTAGCATTATTATTTTTTCTAACTCTTTCATTTTGCATGTCATCATTTTCAGAAATTCTATTCGTTTTTTAATTTTTTTTTACTTTATTTCTTCTTTATTTATAATTTTTACAGCTATCATTTTACGTTTTGACGATCATTTTTACATCTATCATTTTCATTAGGACGATAATTTTTACAGCTATCATTTTCGTTTTGACGATCATTTTTACATCTATCATTTTCATAAGTTCGATCGTTTTTGCTTACAAATTCGAAATTACCATTTCTTAAAAAATCTCTGCCTAACACAACGTTAAATGCCATCGATCCGTTTATCACAACTAGTAATTCAAAATAAATTCTTTCTTTATTTATAACAACAAAACATGAAGTTTTTCCCAGTACATTTAAAGGACTGTTATTTAACTCAAAGTAGGTGGTATTATCTTCATTGACTTCAAAGTTGACGTAATTCAATATTTGTTCAATGCATGAAAATTTGATAAAACTAATTGGACTCCCAGAATCGATCAGGCATTCTAGAAATAAACATTTTTTAGTCTTAGAATTAAAATTTATGTGAAACAATCTTACAAATTCGTTTTTACGCTCTTTTTTTCTCTCGCTCCATATTCGCGCTTCGGTTTGTTGCAATCGGCCGCAAAATGTCCGATTGAGTTACAGTTGAAGCACCTTCCGACCTTAGAAAATCCGTCCTTGGCAACCACCCTCGATTTTTCTATAACCTGCGTACGCTTACGCAGGGTAACTTTATCGAAAGCCCGCAATAGATGTTGAGTCGTGACGAAGCATTGGATGTGGGCCTGCTGTTTCAGTTGATCATCGGGAATTCCCTCGATGATATTGTCGATTAATTCCTCATCATCCATTTGGATTTCTGCTGCCAGAAGGATCTTCTCCTTGAAATAAGACGAAAAGTTTTCGTCTTCCAAGTCTTCCAATTCCGGTCCTGGAATTCGCGACACGAATTATTATTATTTTGCTTTCCTTAATGTGAAAAGCATTTTCCACTTGATTTAACAGCTGAGTCACCGGCATAGTCAATAATGTTTCGTTGGAGTATAATTAGTGTGCGAACGACTTCGTCATTGAGATCGTACATCTTGGCCACGGCATTCAGCTGAGCGATCCAAATATTGACTTTTGCTTCCACTGCACCGTCGAATATTGGTAGCATTTCCTTTACCATGACGAAATGGGAGTTTCCCTTTGAAAGTAAGTTTGCATTGTTGATGTTTCCAACTTCAGATATGGCAACATTGTTTTGCTCACTGCTGGGCTGTCTAGTGCCGACAACGCTGTTGTGACCAGTGTTGCTTACAAGGTTTGGCGATTTAGAGACGGTCACATTATTTCGCATCGAATTGGATTTCTTAAGAAGCATGTTTTCTATTTGAATGAGTTCCAATTGGCGACGCAAGAGTTCCAACTCTGTAGCTTCTCGTGTTGCATTTCCAGCTCCAGTAATGACGTCATTGGCGGTGGAAATGTATTTATCTGGAGACTGCTGTAAAATATGATTGTTATAATTGTCGACATCTTTAACTTGCCAAAACAGGCGAACACCGTCAGGACACCGTATTTGAGTTTCAACTTTAGTAAAAAATCTAGATTCAATCAGCTCCAATTCTTCTCGTTCTAAAATGTTGCAGTTGCCTACTTAAGTGAGGATAGAAGCAAAAGCAGCATTGGTCTGTCTCATGACCTCAGTAAGTTGATAATATTTCAAACTGCGCCACAGATGAGGCCCCACCATACGGGATTTGATAGGTTTGTAGATTGGAGTTGCTCTGACTGGTGGTAATTGCCGTAAATCGCCGATTAAAATGACGTCTATACCACCAAATTCAGAATTATGGTATCCAGCAATTTGTTTCAAACGGTTATCGATCTTCGTTAACAATTCTGCACTAATCATGCTGTGGTACACGTCTTTACTTTTCAATTGTCGCACAAGAACTGATTTATTGAGTTTTCTTATTGCTAGCTTATTCTAGATGGTTACATGTATGTGTGTGGATCTTATAAATGTAGATAACTGAGATAACTTGGTAGTGTGAGGATCCACTGTGGGACTTATGGTAATGTGACTAGGTGATGCCTACAACTCGGCCATCCTGACCAGAGAGCTCCCAATCTCTTAGCTATTTGAATTACTTAGCCATGGCCGTATGTTTCCTATGGCCCATACTCCTTTATAAGGAAGTCAAAAGTCCTGTCTTGTTTTATCCAAGTTTCTATCTATGCTCATTCTATTTAATTCATCTAAACTTATTTTTAATGCGTCTATAACCTTTCCTCTTTGTGCAACTCCGAACAAAACTTTACTTGGATGCTGACTAATTGACCTTTGTAGCGTGTTGTTAAGTGCATATTCAACTGTTTCTAAGATTGTGTCCCAATACAATCCTTTGTCCGTCTCAGTCAGTTTAGCGATCATGGGACCCAAACTTCTATTTACCCTTTCTACTTGTCCGTTAGCTTGCGGAGATCCTGTAGCGATTTTGATGTGTTTGACTTCATTTTCGGCTAAAAAATCTTCAAATTCTTTTGATGTGAAGCAAGTTCCTCGATCAGAAATAACGCGTCTTTCAATGCTAGTACTGCATCCTTTGACTTTGTGGTTTTCGCTGGGTACAGACCAACGAACTTTGTGAAAGCATCGATTACTACTAATATGTGCTTGTTAGATCGGCTCTTTTCTATTGAAACATAGTGATCTATGTGTATGACATCAAAAGGGACTGTTTGCTTAGGAATGTTATGAAGAAAGCCTTCCTCTTTTCCATTTTTATCTGAATAAGATATACATTTTAAACAATTTTGTACGTGCTGTTTGCATTTTTCTTTAACGCTAGGGAACCAATAACTTTTCGAAATAATATCTACCATTTTGTCTACTCCAATATGCGCTAACTGATCGTGATAACTATACATGACATGACTTTCCATTTCTTTCGGGACGTAAAATAAAAGAGATTACTTATCTTTCTTTCTGTACACTATGCCATTGCGCATTTCATAATCCTTGTTTTCTGTATTCTGTAGTTTCATTAGAATTTCTTTAATTTTCTCATCTCTACTTTGACAAATAATTAGGTTCTTTTCGAATGAATTGGAATCAATGGTGAGTATATGTGTGTTTCTGCTAAGCGCATCAACGTGCTGCATGCGCTTTCCGGCTCGGTGCTCTAACGTATAGTCATAGTCTTGAAGAAGAAGAGCCCATCGAGCTATTCTGGGAGAAAGTTCTTTCTTATTAAGTGCTAACGTAAGTGCACTACAGTCCGTGACTATCTTGAACTCTAATCCTTGAAGATTTATTCTAAAACGTTTCAATGAATACACTACGGCTAGTGTCTCAAGTTCGAAACTATGGTATTTGGCTTCTACATCTGTTGTACGCCTAGAAAAATAGAACACTGGGTGCATCTTATTATCTTTCTTCTTTTGCAAAAGCATTGAGCCAAAACCAAGGGCACTAGCGTCGCAGTGTAATTCGGTTGGGTCGGTCGGGTTGTACAAAGCAAGTATAGGGGCTTCTAGCAAATTTCTTTTTAATGTTTCAAAACATTCTAATTCTTACCACCGAACTCAAATTTTCTATCTTTTCTCACCAGATCGTACAATGGTTGTGCTATTGTTGAAAAATCTTTAACAAATCGTCGGAAATAAGAGCACAACCCTAGGAAACTCTGTACCTCATGTGTTTTAGTCGGTAGTGGAAAATCGCTAACTGCCTGTAATCCTTTTGGATCTGTCTTGATGCCGTCACCTGTTATCACGTATCCCAAATATTTAATTTTTTCCTGAAGAAATTCGCACTTGTCAATTCTTAATTCAAGTTTGTTGGCAACTAAACGTTTGAAAACTTCTGTTAATATTTCTAAATGACTTTTACTATCCTTTGTTGCTATCAATATGTCGTCCATGTAAATTAAAACCTTGTCTTCTCGAACTAAATCAGCAAAAATTTTGTTAACATATCTTTGAAAAACTGCGGGTGCGTTTCGTAGTCCAAATGGCATTCGAAGCTATTCGTATTGACCCATCGGTGTTGTAAACGCAGTATGCTTGATAGAGTCTTCATGCATAAACACGTGAAAGAAGCCATTTTTTAAGTCTAACTTGGTGAACACTCTCTTTTCCGAAAGTTTGTCTATAAGATCGTTTATTAAAGGTGTGGGGTAATTGTCTTTGAGCATGTTCTTGTTAAGGGTTCGGTAATCTACACACATTCTAAGTTCTCCGGATTTCTTTTTAACAAGTACTATTGGTGATGCGTACTCTGACTCGCTTACTCGTATAATTCCATTTTGAATATACTCATCTAGCATGTTTTGGACTTGTGCTTTTTCTGCAAATGACAAACGTCTCGGGGGATAAATAAAGGGTTTCGTGTTGTCAAAATTTAGTTTCATTTCCCATTTAACTGACGGATGCTCTGGTCTTTTGACTTTGACATAAAACTGACTAAAAATATCGATGAGTTCCTTTCTTAAACTAACGTTACAATTATCGTTGATTATCAGCAAACTACCCTCATTGGGTTCGGGATACTCCATTGACAATATTTCAAACGCTGACTGTTCATTCTTCTCAGACTCTAAATTTTCGACCGATCTTTTTGTATTTTCTTGACATTCCTGCTTCGCGCTATTATCCTTAATCTTTTCATTATCTTTACGATCATTATTTACTATTTTTACATTTGTATAATTTCTATCGTTTCTTTCTATAATTTCTTTCTTTTCAGCCACTCTATTTTCCGAGAGTTTTGGTTTAGCATTATTATTTTTTCTAACTCTATCATTTTGCATGTCATCATTTTCAGAAATTCTATTCGTTTCAGTGCTATCCTTTTCATTAATTTGATTATTTTTTATACTAACGCCACTAACCATAGAATACATAGATGCGTCAAACTCAAGATTTTTTGATTACAAACGCTACCCTGAGCGTGGAACCCCAGAGAACTTCGGCAAAGGCCGAACAGCGTAGAACCCCAGAGAGCGGCCACAGCGAGAGCGAAAAACATTCGCTCGCAGCAGTGTCGCTACGCATCGAAAATAATTCAGTCTGGCACAGACTACCGAACGACGCAGGCAGCTCTATGTCGCTTGTCATTTCGTTCTGTCTATGTATGTGTACACTCGTCGGTACATGCTCAGGCTTCGTAGTGTGTGTGTGCGACGTGAAGTTGTACAACACCGCATTTCAATATCTCGCTCGACAAAAATTTTTCATTTTCGACAAAACAGCGACTAAGCGAATAGGACATGCCCCTGTGGAAAGAATATCAAGAAATATTGGCATCAGTTTCGTATGTAGCCCGGTGGCTGTGTCGATAGAGTGCTCGCGTGGCGATCCGAATGCTGCCTGGTTCGATTCCTAGCTCGAAATTGTGAAATAAGGTTTTATTTCTTTTTTATATTTATTTTTTTTTAATAAAAAAAAAAGATAAAAAAAGAAAAATAAACAAAAAATTAGGGAAAAAAATGAAAGAGCAAGAAAACTTAAAAAAACGAGGAAAAAAAGAAAATGGTATTATAGAAAGATTACTTGATAAAATATGTATTTACATACATATGTCATCCAAAAAATTCAAACACTGCAAAATGTTATTGAAGTGGGAAGATGAAGAAAAAATAATTGTTGAAAGCATTAATTCTTACTCTTCTAAGGCTTACAATTTTATTTTCGATGCGTAGCGACACTGCTGCGAGCGAATGTTTTTCGCTCTCGCTGTGGCCGCTCTCTGGGGTTCTACGCTGTTCGGCTTTTGCCGAAGTTCTCTGGGGTTCCACGCTCAGGGTAGCGTTTGTAATCAAAAAATCTTGAGTTTGACGCATCTATGTATTGTATTTTCATTATTTTTACATCTATAATTTTCACTAGGACGATAATTTTTACAGCTATCATTTTCGTTTTGACGATCATTTTTACATCTATCATTTTCATTAGGACGATAATTTTTACAGCTATCATTTTCGTTTTGACGATCATTTTTACATCTATCATTTTCATAAGTTCGATCGTTTTTGCTTACAAATTCGAAATTACCATTTCTTAAAAAATCTCTGCCTAACACAACGTTAAATGCCATCGATCCGTTTATCACAACTAGTAATTCAAAATAAATTCTTTCTTTATTTATAACAACAAAACATGAAACCAGGTTTGGCGATTTAGAGACGGTCACATTATTTCGCGTCGAATTGGATTTCTTAAGAAGCATGTTTTCTATTTGAATGAGTTCCAATTGGCGACGCAAGAGTTCCAACTCTGTAGCTTCTCGTGTTGCATTTCCAGCTCCAGTAATGACGTCATTGGCGGTGGAAATGTATTTATCTGGAGACTGCTGTAAAATATGATTGTTATAATTGTCGACATCTTTAACTTGCCAAAACAGGCGAACACCGTCAGGACACCGTATTTGAGTTTCAACTTTAGTAAAAAATCTAGATTCAATCAGCTCCAATTCTTCTCGTTCTAAAATGTTGCCGTTGCGTACTTTAGTGAGGATAGAAGCAAAAGCAGCATTGGCCTGTCTCATGACCTCAGTAAGTTGATAATATTTCAAACTGCGCCACAGATGAGGCCCCACCATACGGGATTTGATAGGTTTGTAGATTGGAGTTGCTCTGACTGGTGGTAATTGCCGTAAATCGCCGATTAAAATGACGTCTATACCACCAAATTCAGAATTATGGTATCCAGCAATTTGTTTCAAACGGTTATCGATCTTCGTTAACAATTCTGCACTAATCATGCTGTGGTACACGTCTTTACTTTTCAATTGTCGCACAAGAACTGATTTATTGAGTCTTCTTATTGCTAGCTTATTCTAGATGGTTACATGTATGTGTGTGGATCTTATAGATGTAGATAACTGAGATAACTTGGTAGTGTGAGGATCCACTGTGGGACTTATGGTAATGTGACTAGGTGATGCCTACAACTCGGCCATCCTGACCAGAGAGCTCCCGATCTCTTAGCTATTTGAATTACTTAGCCATGGCCGTATGTTTCCTATGGCCCATACTCCTTTATAAGAAAGTCTGGTTTGCTGAAAACCCTCAACATCCTCCAAAACATATCTGTCATTTCGCAGCACTTTTGTCATTCTATACGGACCTTTAAATTTGGGAATAAGTTTTTAGACACTCCTATTCCTAACCATTACCAAAACGTTTGCCTTATACCTAGCTGGATCTTTTCTTTTAGAGTCTACTCTTAACTTGTTATACGTTTGTACTTTTTCTATACTCCTACCCGCCTCCTGTCTTGTTTTATCCAAGTTTCTATCTATGCTCATTCTATTTAATTCATCTAAACTTATTTTTAATGCGTCTATAACCTTTCCTCTTTGTGCAACTCCGAACAAAACTTTACTTGGATGCTGACTAATTGACCTTTGTAGCGTGATGTTAAGTGCATATTCAACTGTTTCTAAGATTGTGTCCCAATACAATCCTTTGTCCGTCTCAGTCAGTTTAGCGATCATGGGACCCAAACTTCTATTTACCCTTTCTACTTGTCCGTTAGCTTGCGGAGATCCTGTAGCGATTTTTATGTGTTTGACTTCATTTTCGGCTAAAAAATCTTCAAATTCTTTTGATGTGAAGCAAGTTCCTCGATCAGAAATAACGCGTCTTTCAATGCTAGTACTGCATCCTTTGACTTTGTGGTTTTCGCTGGGTACAGACCAACGAACTTTGTGAAAGCATCGATTACTACTAATATGTGCTTGTTAGATCGGCTCTTTTCTATTGGACCATAGTGATCTATGTGTATGACATCAAAAGGGACTGTTTGCTTAGGAATGTTATGAAGAAAGCCTTCCTCTTTTCCATTTTTATCTGAATAAGATATACATTTTAAACAATTTTGTACGTGCTGTTTGCATTTTTCTTTAACGCTAGGGAACCAATAACTTTTCGAAATAATATCTACCATTTTGTCTACTCCAATATGCGCTAACTGATCGTGATAACTATACATGACATGACTTTCCATTTCTTTCGGGACGTAAAATAAAAGAGATTACTTATCTTTCTTTCTGTACACTATGCCATTGCGCATTTCATAATCCTTGTTTTCTGTATTCTGTAGTTTCATTAGAATTTCTTTAATTTTCTCATCTCTACTTTGACAAATAATTAGGTTCTTTTCGAATGAATTGGAATCAATGGTGAGTATATGTGTGTTTCTGCTAAGCGCATCAACGTGCTGCATGCGCTTTCCGGCTCGGTGCTCTAACGTATAGTCATAGTCTTGAAGAAGAAGAGCCCATCGAGCTATTCTGGGAGAAAGTTCTTTCTTATTAAGTGCTAACGTAAGTGCACTACAGTCCGTGACTATCTTGAAGTCTAATCCTTGAAGATTTATTCTAAAACGTTTCAATGAATACACTACGGCTAGTGTCTCAAGTTCGAAACTATGGTATTTGGCTTCTACATCTGTTGTACGCCTAGAAAAATAGAACACTGGGTGCATCTCATTATCTTTCTTCTTTTGCAAAAGCATTGAGCCAAAACCAAGGGCACTAGCGTCGCAGTGTAACTCGGTTGGGTCGGTCGGGTTGTACAAAGCAAGTATAGGGGCTTCTAGCAAATTTCTTTTTAATGTTTCAAAACATTCTAATTCTTACCACCGAACTCAAATTTTCTATCTTTTCTCACCAGATCGTACAATGGTTTTGCTATTGTTGAGAAATCTTTAACAAATCGTCGGAAATAAGAGCACAACCCTAGGAAACTCTGTACCTCATGTGTTTTAGTCGGTACTGGAAAATCGCTAACTGCCTGTAATCCTTTTGGATCTGTCTTGATGCCGTCACCTGTTATCACGTATCCCAAATATTTAATTTTTTCCTGAAGAAATTCGCACTTGTCAATTCTTAATTCAAGTTTGTTGGCAACTAAACGTTTGAAAACTTCTGTTAATATTTCTAAATGACTTTTACTATCCTTTGTTGCTATCAATATGTCATCCATGTAAATTAAAACCTTGTAGTCCAAATGGCATTCGAAGCCATTCGTATTGACCCATCGGTGTTGTAAACGCAGTATACTTGATAGAGTCTTCATGCATAAACACGTGAAAGAAGCCTTTTTTAAGTCTAACTTGGTGAACACTCTCTTTTCCGAAAGTTTGTCTATAAGATCATCTATTAAAGGTGTGGGGTAATTGTCTTTGAGCATGTTCTTTTTAAGGGTTCGGTAATCTACACACATTCTAAGTTCTCCGGATTTCTTTTTAACAAGTACTATTGGTGATGCGTACTCTGACTCGCTTACTCGTATAATTCCATTTTGAATATACTCATGTAGCATGTTTTGGACTTGTGCTTTTTCTGCAAATGACAAACGTCTCGGGGGATAAATAAAGGGTTTCGTGTTGTCAAAATTTAGTTTCATTTCCCATTTAACTGACGGATGCTCTGGTCTTTTGACTTTGACATAAAACTGACTAAAAATATCGATGAGTGCCTTTCTTAAACTAACGTTACAATTATCGTTGATTATCAGCAAACTACCCTCATTGGGTTCGGCATACTCGATTGACAATATTTCAAACGCTGACTGTTCATTCTTCTCAGACTCTAAATTTTCGACCGATCTTTTTGTATTTTCTTGACATTCCTGCTTCGCGCTATTATCCTTAATCTTTTCATTATCTTTACGATCATTATTTACTATTTTTACATTTGTATAATTTCTATCGTTTCTTTCTATAATTTCTTTCTTTTCTGCCGCTCTATTTTCCGAGAGTTTTGGTTTAGCATTATTATTTTTTCTAGCTCTTTCATTTTGCATGTCATCATTTTCAGAAATTCTATTCGTTTCAGTGCTATCCTTTTCATTAATTTGATTATTTTTTATACTAACGCTTTTAGCAAGTCGGTCATTCTTGCTATTATTTTCATTATTTTTACATCTATCATTTTCACTAGGACGATAATTTTTACAGCTATCATTTTCGTTTTGACGATCATTTTTACATCTATCATTTTCATTAGGACGATAATTTTTACAGCTATCATTTTCGTTTTGACGATCATTTTTACATCTATCATTTTCATAAGTTCGATCGTTTTTGCTTACAAATTCGAAATTACCATTTCTTAAAAAATCTCTGCCTAACACAACGTTAAATGCCATCGATCCGTTTATCACAACTAGTAATTCAAAATAAATTCTTTCTTTATTTATAACAACAAAACATGAAATTTTTCCCAGTACATTTAAAGGACTGTTATTTAACTCAAAGTAGGTGGTATTATCTTCATTGACTTCAAAGTTGACGTAATTCAATATTTGTTCAATGCATGAAAATTTGATAAAACTAATTGGACTCCCAGAATCGATCAGGCATTCTAGAAATAAACATTTTTTAGTCTTAGAATTAAAATTTATGTGAAACAATCTTACAAATTCGTTTTTACGCTCTTTTTTTTCTCTCGCTGCATTTCGATATCAAATGGTCCAGGCTGCCACATGCGTAGCAAGCTCCATATTCGCGCTTCGGTTTGTTGCAATCGGCCGCAAAATGTCCGATTGAGTTACAGTTGAAGCACCTTCCGACTAGAAAATCCGTCCTTGGCAACCACCCTCGATTTTTTCTATAACCTGCGTACGCTTACGCAGGGTAACTTTATCGAAAGCCCGCAATAGATGTTGAGTCGTGACGAAGCATTGGATGTGGGCCTGCTGTTTCAGTTGATCATCGGGAATTCCCTCGATGATATTGTCGATTAATTCCTCATCATCCATTTGGATTTCTGCTGCCAGAAGGATCTTCTCCTTGAAATAAGTCGAAAAGTTTTCGGTGGTCTTCCAATTCCGGTCCTGGAATTCGCGACGCGAATTATTATTATTTTGCTTTCCTTAATGTGAAAAGCATTTTCCATTTGATTTAACAGCTGAGTCACCGGCATAGTCAATAATGTTTCGTTGGAGTACAGCCAGATCTGAGCACGGTCTTTCAATTTTGACATAATTAGTGTGCGAACGACTTCGTCATTGAGATCGTACATCTTGGCCACGGCATTCAGCTGAGCGATCCAAATATTGACTTTTGCTTCCACTGCACCGTCGAATATTGGTAGCATTTCCTTTACCATGACGAAATGGGAGTTTCCCTTTGAAAATAAGTTTGCATTGTTGATGTTTGCAACTTCAGATATGGCAACATTGTTTTGCTCACTGCTGGGCTGTCTAGTGCCGACAACGCTGTTGTGACCAGTGTTGTTTACAAGGTTTGGCGATTTAGAGACGGTCACATTATTTCGCATCGAATTGGATTTCTTAAGAAGCATGTTTTCTATTTGAATGAGTTCCAATTGGCGACGCAAGAGTTCCAACTCTGTAGCTTCTCGTGTTGCATTTCCAGCTCCAGTAATGACGTCATTGGCGGTGGAAATGTATTTATCTGGAGACTGCTGTAAAATATGATTGTTATAATTGTCGACATCTTTAACTTGCCAAAACAGGCGAACACCGTCAGGACACCGTATTTGAGTTTCAACTTTAGTAAAAAATCTAGATTCAATCAGCTCCAATTCTTCTCGTTCTAAAATGTTGCCGTTGCGTACTTTAGTGAGGATAGAAGCAAAAGCAGCATTGGCCTGTCTCATGACCTCAGTAAGTTGATAATATTTCAAACTGCGCCACAGATGAGGCCCCACCATACGGGATTTGATAGGTTTGTAGATTGGAGTTGCTCTGACTGGTGGTAATTGCCGTAAATCGCCGATTAAAATGACGTCTATACCACCAAATTCAGAATTATGGTATCCAGCAATTTGTTTCAAACGGTTATCGATCTTCGTTAACAATTCTGCACTAATCATGCTGTGGTACACGTCTTTACTTTTCAATTGTCGCACAAGAACTGATTTATTGAGTCTTCTTATTGCTAGCTTATTCTAGATGGTTACATGTATGTGTGTGGATCTTATAGATGTAGATAACTGAGATAACTTGGTAGTGTGAGGATCCACTGTGGGACTTATGGTAATGTGACTAGGTGATGCCTACAACTCGGCCATCCTGACCAGAGAGCTCCCGATCTCTTAGCTATTTGAATTACTTAGCCATGGCCGTATGTTTCCTATGGCCCATACTCCTTTATAAGAAAGTCTGGTTTGCTGAAAACCCTCAACATCCTCCAAAACATATCTGTCATTTCGCAGCACTTTTGTCATTCTATACGGACCTTTAAATTTGGGAATAAGTTTTTAGACACTCCTATGTGTGAGTCAAAATTCCTAACCATTACCAAATCGTCTGCCTTATACCTAGCTGGATCTTTTCTTTTAGAGTCTACTCTTAACTTGTTACACGTTTGTACTTTTTCTATACTCCTACCCGCCTCCTGTCTTGTTTTATCCAAGTTTCTATCTATGCTCATTCTATTTAATTCATCTAAACTTATTTTTAATGCGTCTATAACCTTTCCTCTTTGTGCAACTCCGAACAAAACTTTACTTGGATGCTGACTAATTGACCTTTGTAGCGTGTTGTTAAGTGCATATTCAACTGTTTCTAAGATTGTGTCCCAATACAATCCTTTGTCCGTCTCAGTCAGTTTAGCGATCATGGGACCCAAACTTCTATTTACCCTTTCTACTTGTCCGTTGGCTTGCGGAGATCCTGTAGCGATTTTGATGTGTTTGACTTCATTTTCGGCTAAAAAATCTTCAAATTCTTTTGATGTGAAGCAAGTTCCTCGATCAGAAATAACGCGTCTTTCAATGCTAGTACTGCCCCCTTTGACTTTGTGGTTTTCGCTGGGTACAGACCAACGAACTTTGTGAAAGCATCGATTACTACTAATATGTGCTTGTTAGATCTGCTCTTATCTATTGGACCATAGTGATCTATGTGTATGACATCAAAAGGGACTGTTTGCTTAGGAATGTTATGAAGAAAGCCATCCTCTTTTCCATTTTTATCTGAATAAGATATACATTTTAAACAATTTTGTACGTGCTGTTTGCATTTTTCTTTAACGCTAGGGAACCAATAACTTTTCGAAATAATATCTACCATTTTGTCTACTCCAATATGGGCTAACTGATCGTGATAACTATACATGACATGACTTTCCATTTCTTTCGGGAAGTAAAATAAAAGAGATTCCTTATCTTTCTTTCTGTACACTATGCCATTGCGCATTTCATAATCTTTATGTTCTGTATTCTGTAGTTTCATTAGAATTTCTTTAATTTTCTCATCTCTACTTTGACAAATAATTAGGTTCTTTTCGAATGAATTGGAATCAATGGTGAGTATATGTGTGTTTCTGCTAAGCGCATCAACGTGCTGCATGCACTTTCCGGCTCGGTGCTCTAACGTAGAGTCATAGTCTTGAAGAAGAAGAGCCTGTTCACGCCACCGGGTGAACAGCAGTGAGCGGCGAAGAGCAGTGAGGAGTGAGGAGGGTTTTTCGATCCTCGGCGTCTACGGTCACACCAGGAGGGGTGACTAGCTTTTCTGATGGGCGCCGCCATTTCACTTACGTACGAATTTTCAACCCGAACACCCGTTCTATTTTGTACTTTGGAATTTTTTGATCTCTTTCGAATTGTACATTTTTTTTAACCCGAAACATATATCGTGTGTGTCGGGCAACCTGTGAATAAGAATTAATAAAATATGAGTTGTTTTAACCGAAGTTATCGCGCGTTATTAATTCACCACTCACTCACCACCCGAAGAAATTGGCACCCGCCAACCACTTGCACTTTATCTAGGATCCTTCCGCCCCTCCACGAACATTGGTCCTTCGAGCCGGATATCCTTCCGCTCCTCCAGCTTGCATCGGCGGAATTCCTGATAAGTACAAAATTTCATTATTCATTTCATTTGCCCCGCTCTTCCAGAGCGACCTGCACACTTTTATATATATTGTATGTACATACCTGACCTATTCCAAGGGTACATGGTAGTTCCCAATCCATAACGTGTGTGTCCAACGTTCGGTTTCCATTCCACCACAGGGGTTTCTTTATGTTTTTCGTCTCAGCCGCACTTGTCCAATTTTTTTCATACGTACATACATATGTAAAACTCGCGGCATTACATGTACATGTATTTTCCACAGCTGTTCGCCAAGTCAGCGTAAAAGAAAAGCAAAGAAATTATTAAAGTGTTATAAAAAAAAAAGGAAATAGTAATCCAAGTGTTCACCGCGATTTCTTATGTGTTCGGATTATTTCCAGTGCCCAATTAATTTCCTCACGCGCGTATTCGCCCACCGGCATATCCACATACATACATACATCGTAATCTGTTGATGTACGCGCATATGTATATATCCTCGTACATATAATTCATTCGCACTTTACCACAAAACGAAACAAATTTGAAATAGCAATTAACGTACGCACCGCGATTTCAAGTGGGTTTGAATCGGTTTAATTGCAAATTAATTTTCTCACGCGCGTCTCCGCAAGCCGGTGCACTTGCTTACATACATACATCGTCATATATTGATGCCGCACATATGTATGTATGTACATATCCACAACACATAATCCATTTCGGTGACGCACATTGATTTAACAAATCGAAATCACAAATTACTTACGCTTTTTTGTGAAGGACGCGTACATCCATACATACCTACCTGTGTATTTATGCATGTACGTACATACATACATACATCAAAGAATCCGTCCATATGCACTGATCGTTTACTTTGTTTTTTTGTTTTTTCCTTTCGCGCACAACACTCGCGGTGTGTAAAAGCGTTCGTTTGTTCTTTTTTTATATTTCTTTACTTTTCGCACAACCACAAAAAAAATATATAATTAAAACAATTAATACGACAAAAACAAAAAAAAAACCAAATTTATAAACAGCGACCGACAGCTGTTTTCGAAGTAGTGGTGGCACGTGAGTCGAGTCGTGATATCGATAGGCGGCTCAAGCGCGCCAAATTCAAACCACATCATTTTCGACTCCCGGTTTTTTTTCTCGCCCATATATAGCTATATATATATATATAAATAAATTCATATATACGTTTTTCCAGCACTATCGTGCCCATATTTATATATCCACCTGTATGTATAAATCATATATGACTTTTCCGGACAGTATTTTGCGCCCATATATAACCGCCCACATTTATAAATAAATCCATATATATATATTTTCTCCAGCACTATCGTGCCCATATTTATATATCCATCCATATTTATAAATTATATATATAATTTTTTTCGGCCAGTATTTTGCGCGCATATATATATCCGTCCATATTTATAAATACATATATATTTTTTCCAGCACTATCGGGCCCATATTTATAGATCCGTCCATATTTATAAATTTTATATATAATTTTTCCGGCCGGCAATTTGCGCACATATATATATCCGCTCATATTTATAAATAAATACATATATTTCTTCCAGCACTATCGGGCCCATATTTATATATCCGTCCATATTTATAAATTATATATATAATTTTTTTTTTCTTCGGCCTGCGCATATATACATATCCCTACCCAAATTTATATAAAACCACATATTTCTTCCTTGGCCTATACATCGTTTGCGTGTTTTGTCTTACACGTACTCCCATCGTTACTTACGAATCCAGCTAAACTTGTGTTGTAATCACTCCTCTGTAGCTACGTGTGATTTTCGATCTGCATTCGTGCGTTCGTACATTTTTCCGCATATATCCCCATTAAAAGGGCTCCGTTTCCAAGCCACGCGCAAGAGAATTCTCCCGCAATCCTGCGGGCACAGTGAGAAAATTCTTGCGCCCTCATACAGTCCACTTCTCTTGTTTTTTTTTTTTTTTTTTCGGTGTCTTTCCGAAATCAAAAAGCGCACCAGCGCGGTCTTCGTCGGTAAGGACGTCCCCTGAGTATGTCCACGGAGCCGTCCAAGACTACGCCGAAGTCTAACAGTCTTTCGTCTCCCTCTGTAACTCCGGAGAAGGCTCGGCCTCCGAAGACTCCGGTGGTCGTGAAGCGTACTGACATTCCCCGCAAGTCCACGTCTGCTCGCAGCCTGAGCGAATCCCCAAGGTCCCGTCCGTCTTCGTCCAGCCTACCTAAAGGGCGCATAGTCTCGGCTAGAGACGCCAGCGAACTCAAAGGGCGTTCCAAGCTTTCAGTAGAGGCTCAGATTCCGCACGTTTTTGTGACGCACTGTTCTGACGTTCCCGTCACCCGATCCGTATCCCAAGAGCGTAGAGAACGATCAAGAATGTCCCTCTCCGATTTCGTTCTGGCATGCGACGCTTTGACTGTGTTCGAAGCTCGTGAGAGTGAAGCCCTAACTTCTGAAGTGCCCTTATTTTCCATTAAAATGCACTTAGAGCAGCTCAAATCCCTTTGGGCAACTGTCGAGATGGAATACTCCGGGTGTCACAAGGCCCTGTCGACCCAACCAGACGAGGACAGTCTAGCCAACATAAGCCACATCAAAGCGAAGCACGAATCCGCTTACGCGGCGTATGTGCGATGCGGGACGTTGTTCGGAGAACGCATCGAGCAGCTCTCGGCAGAGATGGCGAGTCTTAGACGTCAGCCCAGTGCTCCGTCGGGACCTCCGGGTCATAGAGTTCCTCCGTGTGAGGTGGAGACCTTTGATGGCGACAGCCTAGCATGGCCCACATTCCGCGATTTGTTCGCTGCCATTTACATCGCCAATCCGTATTTGTCTCAAGTGGAGAAGCTGTATCACTTGAACGCCAAGACTTGTGGGGAAGCGAGAACCATCGTGGCGAAGTCCCCCCCTAACAAATGAAGGTTTCCAGGCCGCATGGGAGAACCTCACAGCACGGTACGAAAACAGCCGTCTGCTTGTCATGACTCAAGCCAGACAACTCCTTCAGATTCCCGCGGTGGCGCTAGAATCGGGCAAGGCATTGCGAGAACTGCAAACTGCGTTCCAGGGGGAGTCTTACCGCTCTTGAGCGTTCGGGTGTTAGCACTGAGAATTGGGATGTCTTGCTTATCGCCATATGCACTAGCAAATTGCCGAAGTCCACAATCCTCCTGTGGGAACAATCAGTGCCAAACAAGACTGTCGTTTCCACTTGGTACGATTTGAACCAATTTCTCACCGATCGGTATCGTGTCCTGGATGCCACCGAAGAACATAAGTCGGTGCCGAGTGTTCAAGCCATCCCCAGTGGCACCCGCAAGTCCCCTGCGACGATGAAGGTTCAAGCGTTTCCCGCGAAAGCCCAGCTCAAACCAGCGTCTTGCAAGCTTTGCCATCGGGAGAATCACCCAATACGACTCTGCCCTTCTTTCCTTGACATGCCTGTTCAGAGGCGTGTGGAAACCATCAGACAG
Organism: Drosophila equinoxialis; assembly: GCA_018150345.1. Classification (NCBI taxonomy): domain Eukaryota; kingdom Metazoa; phylum Arthropoda; class Insecta; order Diptera; family Drosophilidae; genus Drosophila; species Drosophila equinoxialis. The sequence goes on along the minus strand of JAECWI010000043.1, from coordinate 157,753 downwards.
CAGGGACTCTGTTTGAATTGTTTTGCCCGCGGTCTACTGATGCTGTCTCCTCCGTGTGACAGGCTGAACAAGATTGAGGTCTCCGCCCTGGTCGTATCCAAATTATCGGGGGCCATCCCGACGGCTCCATTTCTTAACACGGTTCCAACGCAGTCCCTCGACCGCCCCTGGCGGACCCGTATTACAACAAGCCCGCGCCTATTGACATGATTATTGGTGTAGACCTGTTTTCACACATCCTCGGAGAGCGGATCAAAAAGGATATGGGTGATTTCGTCGGACTGGAAACCATCTTTGGATGGGTTCTGTGTGGAGCGATCATGCCTGACACTCCGGTAACTCGATTAGGTTTCGCGGCACGGACGCGAGTCAATCCAGAAGCAAAACTTGATGTACTTCTCACCAAGTTTTGGGAGGTGGAAGACCTTCCTGCAAAGCCGGAAAAGGAGGATGATGTATGCTGCGAGCGAAATTTCCAGGAGACCACCCGAAGAGGGAAGGACGGCCGATATATTGTATCCCTTCCGTTCAAATGTCCGAATAGCGTCGATTTAGGGCATTCAAGACCGATCGCGCTAGCTCAATTCCTGCGGAATGAAGCACGCCTTCCCAAGGATCCCGTCCTAAAAACACAGTACGATGCCATCATTCAAGAATACGAGGAATTGGGCCATATGAGTCGGGTGACGCCGCCTAAAGATGATAAAAACTTCTATCTCCCCCATCACGCTGTGTTTAAGCCCGATAGCACCACCACCAAGGTACGCGTGGTATTTAACGCGTCAAGCCCCTCCACACGAGGCGTCAGCCTTAATGACGTCTTGCACACCGGGCCTACACTTCAGGCCGATCTCACGCTTCAAGTACTGAAATGGCGTTTCTTTCGATTCGTTTTCAACGCTGACATAACACAGATGTATCGACAAATCCGAGTCGACCCCAGGCATACCCCCCTTTCAGCGGATCCTCTACCGGGATCGCTGCGGCAATATTCAAGACTACGAGCTACAAACCGTCACGTTTGGGGTTAACTGCGCGCCATTCTTGGCGATCCGAGTCCTTTTTACAACTAGCCCAAGACGTGCAAGCGATGTACCCTCTGGCAAGCGAAATCCTTCGGAACTACATGTATGTTGATGATGTCCTTGCCGGCGCTCACACTGCAGACGACGCCCGTCTCGCCATACGAGAGCTTCAAGCTGCCCTCCAATCTGCGGGCCTCCCGCTTCGGAAGTGGACTTCCAATAAGAAGGAAGTACTTCAAGCTATCCCGAAAGAGCATCTGCTGCGAGAGGACTTTCTCGAGCTGGAAGACGCGAGCACGGCAAAAACCTTGGGAATCCGCTGGCAAGCCGCCGAGGACGTTTTTTCTTCACCGTAGCGGACCCACCATTGCAGGAGTCGATCTCGAAGAGGCAGGTTCTGTCCCATATCGCTAAACTTTTCGACCCCGCTGGCTGGCTAGCCCCATTTGTTATCCGAGCAAAGATATTTATGCAGCAAATCTGGCTAACCGAGCTGGGCTGGGATGACGCCCTGCCACCTCTCCTGCTGCAGCAATGGCACGAATTCCTGCAGGATTACCCAGGCCTCAGTCAACTTCGCATTCCCCGTTGGCTAAACACCAGCGATACGCTCTCGTGGGAGCTTCATGGCTTCTGTGACGCATCCCACAAAGCGTATGGAGCAGCCCTGTATGTGCGGGTCCGGTATCGCGATCAAGTCAGCGTCCATTTATTAACGGCTAAAACCCGCGTGGCTCCAGTCAAAACAGTCTCGCTGCCTCGGCTGGAGTTGTGCGGAGCGGTTTTGCTAGCCGATCTCTGGGCGTCGATCGTTCCTGAACTCCCGATCCCACCTGCTACTTCCCAGTTTTGGACCGACTCCACCATTGTGTTGGCCTGGCTCAACAAACCCCCATGTAGCTGGTCCACTTTCGTGGCCAATCGGGTATCCAGCATCTCTAAGAGCACCGTGGTCAAAGCTGGTCACATGTCCGTTCCGAGAACAACCCTGCTGATCTGGCAAGCCGCGGAACCTCCCCGGCCGAGTTATCGGCCAGTAGCCTTTGGTGGCATGGGCCGGACTGGCTCCAGAGGGACCCCGAGCACTGGCCAACTCTGCATAAGGAAGTTCCAGACACCCAGCTGGAGCAACGGGTCCAGTGCCACACCGCCGCGACCACCCTACTCCATGACATAAGCGAGCGATTCTCAGACTACGGTAAAGCACTGCGAGTCACCGCGTACATCCTACGCTTCGCCGCCAAAAGGACGTCGACGTCTCCCACAGCCCACCTCATCAATGAGGAATTGCTCTCCGCTGAGCGCGCCTTAATCCGGACCTCCCAGCGCCGAGAATACATCGCGGAGATACGGGCCCTGGGTGAAGGGCGACCCCTTCCGACATCCAGCACGCTACTCAACTTAAACCCCTTCCTCGACCAGCATGGAATACTCCGCGCCTGTGGACGACTACGGGACGCTGAGTCCCTCCGGTACGATGAACGTCACCCGATTCTCCTCCCCTACAATACTCATTTCACGCGCCTGCTTGTTGAATTCGCCCACCGCATCACGTTGCATGGCGGCAATCAACTGATGGTTCGGTATCTGCGCACCAAGTTCTGGATCCCACGGATAAAGAACCTAGTGAAGTCCCACATCAAGGGGTGTAAGGTCTGCATCGTGCATCGTCGACGACTGCAGACTCAGATGATGGGTGATCTCCCTCGAGAGCGCATCACGTACTCCCGGCCCTTCACCCACACGGGCATTGACTTCGCAGGGCCGTTTGAGATCAAAAACTACACCGGGCGCGCGTGCCTCATAACGAAGGGTTATGTCTGCGTCTTTGTGTGTTTCAGCACGAAGGCGATCCACCTCGAGGCGACCTCCGACCTCACCACGGAACGATTTCTAGCAGCCTTCTCCCGGTTTGTCGCACGAAGACAATGCCCACAGCGCATCTACTCCGACAATGGCAAAACCTTCGTAGGGGCCTCAAAGGCGCTCGAAAGAGATTTCCTGAACGCCACCAAGCTTGGTGTAATGAAGGCATTTCCCCAGCACATTCTATCCTGGCAGTTCATTCCGCCGAGCGCGCCCCATATGGGAGGACTATGGGAAGCCGGGGTCAAAAGCTTTAAGACCTTGTTTTACAAGTCCTCTTCGGCTGTCAGGTATACGTTCGAGGAGCTATCCACTCTCCTGTGTCGGATCGAAGCGTGCCTAAATTCCAGGCCAATTTCTCCCATGAGCAAGGACCCAGAGGATCTGCTGGCACTAAGCCCGGGACATTTCCTGATTGGAGGGCCGCTCGTGTCCATCGCGGAACCGGAGATCCTGGTCGAGCCTATGTCGCTGATCAATCGCTGGCAGCGACTAAAGGCAATCCAGCAGACTTTCTGCCGCCGCTGGAAGAGTGAATACCTCAAGGAGCTCCACAAGCGTAACAAGTGGAAAGCACCGGCTCGTAGCCTCCAAACCGGGGACCCCGTGATCGTCTCCGAAGACAATCTCCCCTCCAATGAGTGGCGCTTAGGGCGAATTGAGCGCACTCTGCCCGGGGCAGACGGCCTCGTCCGAGTGGCTGATGTCACAACAGCGCGTGGGTCTATTCGAAGACCCGTAGCGAAGCTCATCCTGTTGCCAGACAACAGGAGTCCTGAGCCTAAAAACCTATCGTGACGTCCAATCCCTCTATGTTCCGTTCGAATGTCCTCGTCTCCGTGCATGTTGTCCGTTCCCGTGCAGCGACTAATCAACTCCACCCTACGTAATCTTTTTCGTTACAGCCCTTTCAGTTCGCGCTTCCACCGCAACATGACCCCCAAGCGTCTGCCGCACCGCCGCAGCAAGCGTCCGGCTACACACGGGACGAACGTGTACCGGTGCCGGGTCTGCCGGGGGTTCATGCACTCCGGCAGTGTCAGCGGTTCCTGAACCTGAGAGGGGAGAAGCGGCTCCGGGCGGTACTAATCAACAAGTATTGCCCCAACTGCTTGGCGCACGAGCACTCCGCCGACGCGTGTCGGACTCGCCACGGCTGCCGACGATGAGGGCAAAGGCACCATACGCTGCTCCATATGGCCGACCAACCGCCGAGACAACGCTCTGGAGCCCAGCGTCGCAGCCAGTCATCCTCCTCCAGACGTGCTTCACCGGCATCACCATCCCGTTCCCGGTCCTCGTCCGACCGCTCCGCTTCTCCGGAAGGCGCACCAGAGATCTCCCTCTCCACACTGCTCCAAGCCAGGACGACGACCGTCATGCCAACAGCGGTCCTCAGGTTGGGCAATGGCTCGAAAACTTTCGAGACCCGCGTTCTCCTCGACGCATGCGCGGCTGGGAGCCGTATCAATTCATCTTTTGCCCGGTCCCTGGGGTTGACGGTGACCAAAGTCGGGGTCGACCAAGCTTGCACGGCCGTCCTCGAGGGCAAGGGGGGCGGTATGTTCACGCCACCGGGTGAACAGCAGTGAGCGGCGAAGAGCAGTGAGGAGTGAGGAGGGTTTTTCGATCCTCGGCGTCTACGGTCACACCAGGAGGGGTGACTAGCTTTTCTGATGGGCGCCGCCATTTCACTTACGTACGAATTTTCAACCCGAACACCCGTTCTATTTTGTAGTGGCTAGTGTCTCAAGTTCGAAACTATGGTATTTGGCTTCTACATCTGTTGTACGCCTAGAAAAATAGAACACTGGGTGCATCTTATTATCTTTCTTCTTTTGCAAAAGCATTGAGCCAAAACCAAGGGCACTAGCGTCGCAGTGTAACTCGGTTGGGTCGGTCGGGTTGTACAAAGCAAGTATAGAGGCTTCTAGCAAATTTCTTTTTAATGTTTCAAAACATTCTAATTCTTACCACCGAACTCAAATTTTCTATCTTTTCTCACCAGATCGTACAATGGTTTTGCTATTGTTGAAAAATCTTTAACAAATCGTCGGAAATAAGAGCACAACCCTAGGAAACTCTGTACCTCATGTGTTTTAGTCGGTACTGGAAAATCGCTAACTGCCTGTAATCCTTTTGGATCTGTCTTGATGCCGTCACCTGTTATCACGTATCCCAAATATTTAATTTTTTCCTGAAGAAATTCGCACTTGTCAATTCTTAATTCATATTGACCCATCGGTGTTGTAAACGCAGTAGACTTGATAGAGTCTTCATGCATAAACACGTGAAAGAAGCCATTTTTTAAGTCTAACTTGGTGAACACTCTCTTTTCCGAAAGTTTGTCTATAAGATCATCTATTAAAGGTGTGGGGTAATTGTCTTTGAGCATGTTCTTTTTAAGGGTTCGGTAATCTACACACATTCTAAGTTCTCCGGATTTGTTTTTAACAAGTACTATTGGTGATGCGTACTCTGACTCGCTTACTCGTATAATTCCATTTTGAATATACTCATCTAGCATGTTTTGGACTTGTGCTTTTTCTGCAAATGACAAACGTCTCGGGGGATAAATAAAGGGTTTCGTGTTGTCAAAATTTAGTTTCATTTCCCATTTAACTGACGGATGCTCTGGTCTTTTGACTTTGACATAAAACTGACTAAAAATATCGATGAGTGCCTTTCTTAAACTAACGTTACAATTATCGTTGATTATCAGCAAACTACCCTCATAGGGTTCGGGATACTCGATTGACAATATTTCAAACGCTGACTGTTCATTCTTCTCAGACTCTAAATTTTCGACCGATCTTTTTGTATTTTCTTGACATTCCTGCTTCGCGCTATTATCCTTAATCTTTTCATTATCTTTACGATCATTATTTACTATTTTTACATTTGTATAATTTCTATCGTTTCTTTCTATAATTTCTTTCTTTTCAGCCGCTCTATTTTCCGAGAGTTTTGGTTTAGCATTATTATTTTTTCTAACTCTATCATTTTGCATGTCATCATTTTCAGAAATTCTATTCGTTTCAGTGCTATCCTTTTCATTAATTTGATTATTTTTTATACTAACGCTTTTAGCAAGTCGGTCATTCTTGCTATTATTTTCATTATTTTTACATCTATCATTTTCACTAGGACGATAATTTTTACAGCTATCATTTTCGTTTTGACGATCATTTTTACATCTATCATTTTCATTAGGACGATAATTTTTACAGCTATCATTTTCGTTTTGACGATCATTTTTACATCTATCATTTTCATAAGTTCGATCGTTTTTGCTTACAAATTCGAAATTACCATTTCTTAAAAAATCTCTGCCTAACACAACGTTAAATGCCATCGATCCGTTTATCACAACTAGTAATTCAAAATAAATTCTTTCTTTATTTATAACAACAAAACATGAAATTTTTCCCAGTACATTTAAAGGACTGTTATTTAACCCAAAGTAGGTGGTATTGTCTTCATTGACTTCAAAGTTGACGTAATTCAATATTTGTTCAATGCATGAAAATTTGATAAAACTAATTGGACTCCCAGAATCGATCAGGCATTCTAGAAATAAACATTTTTTAGTCTTAGAATTAAAATTTATGTGAAACAATCTTACAAATTCGTTTTTACGCTTTTTTTTTCTCTCGCTGCATTTCGATATCAAATGGTCCAGGCTGCCACATGCGTAGCAAGCTCCATATTCGCGCTTCGGTTTGTTGCAATCGGCCGCAAAATGTCCGATTGAGTTACAGTTGAAGCACCTTCCGACCTTCCACCCTCGATTTTTCTATAACCTGCGTACGCTTACGCAGGGTAACTTTATCGAAAGCCCGCAATAGATGTTGAGTCGTGACGAAGCATTGCATGTGGGCCTGCTGTTTCAGTTGATCATCGGGAATTCCCTCGATGATATTGTCGATTAATTCCTCATCATCCATTTGGATTTCTGCTGCCAGAAGGATCTTCTCTTTGAAATATGTCGAAAAGTTTTCGGTGGTCTTCCAATTCCGGTCCTGGAATTCGCGACGCAACATTATTTTGCTTTCCTTAATGTGAAAAGCATTTTCCATTTGATTTAACAGCTGAGTCACCGGCATAGTCAATAATGTTTCGTTGGAGTATAGCCAGACCTGAGCACGGTCTTTCAATTTCGACATAATTAGTGTGCGAACGACTTCGTCATTGAGATCGTACATCTTGGCCACGGCATTCAGCTGAGCGATCCAAATATTGACTTTTGCTTCCACTGCACCGTCGAATATTGGTAGCATTTCCTTTACCATGACGAAATGGAAGTTTCCCTTTGAAAATAAGTTTGCATTGTTGATGTTTCCAACTTCAGATATGGCAACATTGTTTTGCTCACTGCTGGGCTCTCTAGTGCCGACAACGCTGTTGTGACCAGTGTTGTTTACAAGGTTTGGCGATTTAGAGACGGTCACATTATTTCGCATCGAATTGGATTTCTTAAGAAGCATGTTTTCTATTTGAATGAGTTCCAATTGGCGACGCAAGAGTTCCAACTCTGTAACCGATTCACGCGCGCTTTTTTGTGACGCTCCTATCTCTCCGTCTCGCTCGTTCGGTTGCTCACCAATAAGTTCAGATTCGCGCGCGAAAGGCGCGTCGTCGCTATCTCGCTCTCCCCTCATTACAGACTGCAGAGGCGCCAATGTCGTGATTGAGTTCAAACTGCGCGTCATTACTGTCCTGCTCGCTCTCGTTGCTGAGGTCTATGCCACCAACGGCGCCTTCGATTTCATCTGGAACTTGCTGGTCGGCTTCTTCGACATCTAGGTATGGGTCGTCCATGCCATCCGGAGGTGGGCATGATCCTCGGGCTTCGGGTGGCACCAGGTTGAGTCGTGCGGCCAATGCCGCTTTAGTTCCACTTTTTTGGAGACCTATGTAGGTTCTCCAGCCACTTTCGCAACTGGGTTGCGCTGTACTTATTTAATTCAATTGTCTCCATTTAAATGTTTTTTTTAAAACGAAACAAAAAAGCTCTTAATTTATTTCAGACACTTTGTAGGCTGTGTGATTTTGCAATGAAAAAAATTTTTTTTCGCTGTTATCCCACTTCTGAAATTGTGGTACACGTCTTTACTTTTCAATTGTCGCACAAGAACTGATTTATTGAGTTTTCTAATTGCTAGCTTGTTCTAGATGGTTACATGTATGTGTGTGGATCTTATAAATGTAGATAACTGAGATAACTTGGTAGTGTAAGGATCCACTGTGGGACTTATGATAATGTGACTAGGTGATGCCTACAATGCTAATTTCATCAATGATCAGTACTTTCACATACTTGAAGAGAGATCTATATAGTTGGAGATTTTCGGATGACAACGGCAGGAATTTGGAAAGCGTTATCTTGAGAGCTGTATGTACGGTAGTACCACTAATCGCCACAGCAGCTTTGCCTTTTGAAGCGCATGCTATGTAAGCATTGCAATAGCCATCATTGTCAGTAAACCTGTTGTATATCTCCATAATAAGCCTAATCACAAATGTCTTACCAGCTGGGCCAGTGAAAAATATTTGGAATGGTGACTCATTTGGTGTTTGTAGATGATGAGTAATATGCATTAATAGTTTCTGTTGTTCCACTGTTTGCTGATCTCATTAAATCGATAAATTCTTGCCTCTCCATCAAATTTTCCCTTTGTTTTGCAATCGCATCAAGTTTACTGAGTGCAGCACTTTGTACATCAGCATTAATGTGGCCGTCTGGATTCCCAATCATTCTCTCATAAGGATCAGGTTCGAAGATAACGTTAGCCTGATTACGTTCTTTCTCTACACTGTCGGCATCATCTTCTCGGTGCATCTGTTTGCAAATTTCCAAAGTTTTCTCAATATCCATATTATGTTTAAACTCCTTTCTGCGTTCTAATATCATTTCTTCATTATCTTCATAGATTTGAACGAATTTATTTTCTGCAAGAACGTCGTTATCTTCACTTCTGAACGGTATATGCAATAAAACCATTTCTCGTCTATAATCGTTATAGCTATCGGTCATATCGTAGTTCCTGTATCTGATGATTCTAGGTTTGTCTCTTTTAGTATATTCTTTTTTATGGTTTATGTAATAATTTGCAACAAACTGGGCTAAAGTTACATTATTTAGAATTTCTGGTCTTCTCTCATATTTATCAAACCAATTTTGTTTCCATATATCGGTAGAATCATCAGCCAAATTTTCCAATTCCTTCAGGGTTTTTCTTATCCTCTAACGTTCGGTGGGGTATATAGTGGGTATATAAACAGTTGCGACCGATGATTTCGCCATGGGTTCACGTAATAGGAACCAAGCAGCTTCCTGTGCTAACATCTCAATACTATTTAGTACATCAACAGTCATCTTCCTTGTTATTTGAACAATATCAAAGTCTGGATTTTCGTCCATAATCGCAATGATTTGGCGTTGTAAATTGCTAATACCTCTGTTGTGTTTGTTAACATATTCAACAATGTATGCAGCGCAAGCGTACTCATCTCGGATGATCTGAAAATCCGTATTAGACCGTAAAGTATGCAAAACAAATGGATTGTAGTATTGTGCCACTTTTCAGATGGTGCTCGGCGATAAAAAAACTTTGGTTTTGTGATTCCAGCACGAAGAATGTTATAATAATGTTCATCTGAGACAATGTTATTATAAGCAAAAAAATGGTCGAAATCGGTATAATCAATGTTTTCCAAGTTTCTTCGAAGTATTCCATAGTGCTTCTTATATTTTTTTAAAATCTTCTTCAGAAAAATCAGGATCAGTTGGCAACATTGGTATTAGTCTTATTGTTTTTCGTGTTGGCATAAAGGGAGCTCCAAATCTACAGTTTTCTTTTTTATTCGGATCCATACGTTTGTAGCACGTAAACGTGTGCTTGTGAGTCTGTATTTTGATCAGTCCGGATGACTCTGATACAGAAACTAATTCGTTTATCATTTTGATGACATCATCGTTATTACTTTTTAGATCTGCGGGTGTATTTTCTAACCATAGGAGAATGTGAGCGTGCGGACTTCCTCGATGTTGAAATTCAATGCGTTTGAAATATTCGACAATCCTGTATTTACCGAATGGACTCCTCGTTTTTGACTGCAAAATGCCTAATAGAGTATTTACAAGTTTATTGAAATAAATGGTACACGTAACGGCATCATCATTAACAAATTTAGCTTTCTGCATATAATTAATTTCTGATATAAATTCATCTGAAACATCTGCCCCATTTTGATTCAATTTATATAGCAATTTCAGCAAATCTGTCCAGCCCGTTTCATTAGCACTCAAGGTCATAAAAGCTGTTGGTGGTCCCAATTGTATCAGCATTGCAAATAATTCCTTTTTTCGATCTGCCCAATACCAAGCTGATTTTGGAATACAACGAAGAAAAGCAAGATTACTTTCAATGCAATTATTGATATAAGTATCAGACTGTATCTGCTCTTTCGTAATATTTGTATTACAGCCGACGTGTTTGAAAGCTACTGTAACACTATCCCTAACTCGTTGTCTCATGATCTTAACTGCCATATATAAAAGATGTTCTGGGTCAGCACCTCTGCGATCAGTACGACGTAGTTCGCTGGTAGCTTGCATAAATAATGTTACTTTGATTCCCTCCTTATACGTTGTGAAGTGTCCACCGTAGATAGTTGGGAATGAAAGTTCTTCCGCATATTCATCAAACAATATGCTTATCGGATTCGCCTCCTCGCCAGGTGCCATGTGTAGAAATTTATCTTCATTCCACAACATAGTTTGTTGTTGAGCGGTGACATTATCTTCAATCGGGACGTGTTCACTAATATCATCAATGTTTACTTCTTGACCGCATTAATTATTGTCTAACAAATTTTCATCAATAATAATATTGTGATGAATATAAAACGGCGTTGTTACTAAATAGTCTAACCATTCTCTTATATTTTTCGTGTTGACGAGACCATGAACGTAACTAGATTTATGAATTAATTTCTTTTTTATAAGAACATAGAAGCAGTGGTCATCCTCAATATTTTTGGGTAGCTGTTTAATCATGGTATTTACATCAACTGGAACATTGATGATTTGCCCGTAAATACCATATTGACCATGAACATGCCTTAATCGTCGTATCTGCATGAACGGTATTCTCGGTGAAATGAGTCGTTTCGAAACTAAATCCAACTGTGGAGCGATGGGATTATTGGATAAGAAAACCCATTGTAAGTCGAAAATATTGGAATTCTCTTTCTGTCCATTGTTGATTTACACGTATAGCATAGTTTCACAGTAGTACTCGGGATGTAACCCTAAAAAGTAACGCCAAAAGAAATTTGTTAAAAAACCCACATAATTAGAGAAATAACAACTATTCCTACAAAAACTGTCAAAAAAATGTATCAACGAAAGATTACCGGAATAATTATGTGCAAAATCTCCTCGTGTTGATCAGAACTTGATTGTAAATTGGTATGTTAGACTTTTTTCTTGGTTTGGAATCATCTTCCTCGAAAGATCGTTTATTTTGAGCCATCTAATACGGTTTAATTTTCACACTGCACGCTTGATTGTTTACTTCACTGAATGACTGTTATTATGATTTGAGTATCGCCCCCACCCAGAGAACTGAGCAACTATTTAGATCAGAGGTAGGCGCCCATAGCCCGTGCGGGCACTTTTGCTCGTGTGGCCGTCTGTGTGCATGCCGATGTGAGCACGAAGTACAAGTTGAGAGTGAAAAAAGCAGCTAGTGTCGTACTATGTCGCTTTATTACGCAGCTACACGCAGAAAAATGAATGCTTCACTTTCTTACATGGCAACTTTAGAAATATTTTGCCATTATTTATATTTTGTCCCTATAGGGTAAAAAATAGAAGCGAACACGTATAATCTAATATAAATGTAATATATACATGTGTGCACATATATACATACAATTATGGTATGAAAAATATGTGTAATAGCTGATACAAAACATACATATGTATATTCATTTTTATGAAATTTAGGTAAAAGGAACCCAAGGCCCATAACTATACTTTGTTTTAATTTTTTATTCGTTTCTTCACATACGATTCGCGCAGTGTAAAGCAGCTTACGCACACAAGCAAGCGCACGCATACATTGACAGTTTGAGCTGGCTCTCTTTGTGCCTACCCCTGATTTAGATAGACTATTCCAGGGCCCGGAACAAAGAGAGCGCTTAAAAAGTGTAGTTGTATGTGTGCACTTGCTTGTGTGCGTATGTTGCTTTACACTGCAAAAAATGAAAATTCATCAAATTCTATTTCAAATCAAGAAAACGAACGCAGCCGATAATCTGATGCAAGAAAAAGATAGAAAAACAAAGCAGCGATCAATTTTTTCATGTGTGTTTTTTTAACAAAGCGACATAGATCTGCTTGTGTCGAAATGCTGAGAGAAACTAAATCCACCCTCATGCTTTTGATTTTTTTGTGTGAGGACTTCGGCAGCCGTTCGGTTACACGCATACGAGGTGCCGAACGTGTTCGGCTGACGCGCTGCAGATCTGACGTTTTTTAAAAAAATTTCCTACCCCAACGCGCCTAAGAGAGCTTCGCTCTAATAACTCGTTAATTGGGGAGAACGTCTATAAATAGACATAATTTCGCACTTGGAACAGTTTAGCGATAACAAGTTAGTCCTATACCTCCCCTGAAAAGCATTGAGATCACCTTGCATGTTATGGCATAAACAGAATCTACGATGCGATTAGCGATTTTTACGTCATCGGCATACATAAGAACTCTGGAATTTAAAAGAACGGTGGGGAGAGCATTAATAAAAATGGTGAATTGTAATGGGCCAGGTGACTGCCCTGTGGGACTCCCGATTCAACAGAAATTATCTTAAAAAGAGAGGACCTAAAAAGAACCCATTGCCTCCTATTGCTAAGATATTGAGAAATCCAAGCTTAAAACCTTGGATTACAAAGGATTTAACCTATAAAAAGTTAGTCATGGTAGATCGTGGTAGATGGCGAAAAAATAGATTTAAATAAATACTGTATTTAAGACGTCATAGTTTTCTTAAACAGTTTAGGTATCGCTGACAATTTAGAACTTCTTCTGTAATTACTGAAGTCGGATTTGTTGCGACATTTGTGGTAAAATAAACGAATCCTTCCATATAGTTGGAAACTCGGACAGTTTAACGGACAACTGAAAAAGCTTTAGTAAAGGCGAGCACAATGACTCCGCTCAGAACCTCAGGACACAAGCGGGAATACCGTCTGGGCCCGGTGAGTATACCGGCTTAATCGTCATTAGTTCCTTAGCAACCGAACTTTCTGTTATAATAGGATTAAGAATGCAGTTAGATTTCGTGTTAGGATATGGATATATCTGACTAGAGTTGTACTTAGTGGATATGTACGCAATCGAGAAGAAGTTAACAAATAAATCACAAATAGGTTGATCAGAAGGGGACGAAACATTATTAAAAACTGCAAACGATAGAAGGGAGATAGAATTTCGCTTTGGGTTAACTAAACTATAGAACTCTTTGGGATTTTCGGAGAATTGCAACTTGCATTAGAAACAATAAAATTCGATTTAGCGACCAAGGAACGAGAAAGATCCGATGATAGACCCGTGGCTTTATAGTTTTTGTAATACCTAGACTTAAGATTCTTCAGTTTTGACAGCCCCGCGTAAACTATGGTGATTTTTGTGCTACCACAGGAGACACATTCATTAAAGATAGAGTCAACAGTGGTATAAAATAAAGAAATGGCGGAATCATATCCGTACAAACGTATAAATTAATCCAATCGGTGTTACAAAAGGCATTGTTTAGTGCGACAAGGTCAGTCTCCCGAAAAGATCGGGTGCGTACCGTAGGATCACACTCGGGGATGGGCTCTCGCCTGGGAAACTCAATAGATAACTCGAAAGTTGGATGAAAACTATCCTCTGGTAACACCATTGGACTAGTTCTTGATACTTTACAAAAACTAGGATCAGAAGAAAAAATCAGATCCAGAAATCTGCCAGACGTATTAGATACCCAGACGCCAGTCACGTTTCGCTACCATTAAGTGTTGACCAAGTTATGGTAAGCAGGTTAAAGTTCCCATGGACAATTAAATAGCCTCTGTCAGAGAGTAGTCCCATTATAAATTTAATAGATTCTTAGTAGGTTGGCCACTCCGATTTTAGCAGAATATAAGAACAGGTAACATAAATGGAAAAACGAATAAAAGATACTTTAACGCATATAAATTCGATGCTATTTGAGACAGGTACCGTTATTAGACCCGATGATAGGGCGGAATCTACTGCAACAAGAACCCCACCACCCCTACGATCAGAAATTAGATATTGAAATTGGAGGGTAAAACTGTGGCGTCAAAAACGTCAGGTTTTAACCAAGTCTCAGCAAAGACAATAAGTTCAAAATCAAAAGACAAACTATCTACATCGTCAGGGCTTAACCAAGTCTCAGTAAAAACAATTAGGTCAAAATCAAACGCAGACTATCTAAAAAGATATTAGTAAGTTTACTATTAAGGCTTCTGACATTCTGATAGCCGTCAGAGAGATCAGTTGTTCGTTTTTTGATAGAGTAGAAGAAGAAATAGATAAAGAAAGAGTGGGAATAGATGAAGAAAAAAAGAAGAATAGATTCTTGTTTGTTCAACTATTGTCTTCCTTTTTCTGGATGGAAACTCCTTCACAATTAAGCTTTTCGGTCAGAAGCCAGAACTGCATATACTGCCATGAAAGTCAATTGGAACACTGATTTTAAAAGATGAAACTTCTCTAAAATATAAAAATTAAACTTTTCTATCGATATATTGGAGACATTCAGTTTAGCCCGAATGTGGGCCATGACATCATCCGATGTAGTATCAGGGAGAAGTCTCAAAACAAAAATGTGTTTTTTAGGTGGCACTCCCACCAATGGTTTCGGCATTCCAGGTATTGCATTAGCCTCCGCATTAAATGTAGCATAAGTTCCAATAAGTGACACTCCGACTTTAATATTACTAGAATCCCTGTTTGCAATATCCATGGGTGTAGATTCTTGCCCAGACAAAACGGACAAAACGGACTTGGAGTTTGCATTGGTTGAGAGTGGGTCGGAACCGATATAGATGTGGAGATTGGCAAACGCAAGACAAATCAGAAGTCTGTTCTCCCTCCTTCTAACGCTTTCGTATTTTAGTCAGTAGCGTTAAACTACTAAACTGAGACTTGACAGTTTTAAACTCTTGCGAGAGTTTAAGAAAGACAGACTTATCAGGTTATCCTTCAAAAGTTCAATTTCATCTTCCACGATCCGGCACGACTCACATCCATTCGAGACCCTTTTTTATACCCTTGCAAAAAGGGTAGATTAATTTTGGTCAGAAGTATGCAACTCATGGAAGGAAGCATCTCCGACCTTAAAAGGATATATATTCTTGGTCAGTACGACGAGACGAGTTCAAATAGCCATGTCCGTCCGTCCGTCCGTCCGTCTGGATCGACGCGAACACCTCCTAGACCGTAAGAGCTACAGAGCTGAAATGCATGTAGGCTTGTATATACTGCACAGTTTGTATATCTCGGATTCAGCCGGATCGGGCCACTATATCGTATAGCTCCCATACAAAGGCAAAGTCACAAACAGTGACTTTTCTCAATACCTTCGTTATTTTCTCAGCTATTGTCGTGAAATTTAATATTGGTCAGTCTATTGCACACATAAACCACTGTGCCAAATTTGATCAAGATCGGGTGTCTATATCATATAGCTCCCATAAGAACGATCGGTCGAACACAGTGATTTTGATCGTTATTTCGTATGCTAAGATTGTAGGCCGTTCTTTAGCAAACTTTAGCCTTTTTAGATAAAACTTTTTTCACTTTAATGGCTATAATTAAGGAAAGAGTTACCACAAAAGTTGCAAGGGTATACAAACTTTGACGCGGTCGAAGTTAGCGCCGGCCCTCTGGTTTTTATCTTTAAGATCCTTAACCATGTATGTAAAGCCGGTTCACTTAATATGTTTTACACAAACAACTGTAAATAAAACTTTTCAGGTGTGGGGCGGGCTGCAATCAATTTTTAACGGAACAGACAGGCATTATGAGGTAATAAGGTATAAGAAACAAACAGAAGCCTATAATAATTAGTTACCAAACAAATAAAAATGACAAATGTGAAATATTTTGGTATTTGGTTTAAAAGAAAAAGAGAGCACTGATTAGACACACAACAGACTGCAATATGAGCGCTGGTAACGGCGACGAGTGAAACAAAAACGGGGAAAAAAGTTAAATACCGCGAGCGCGGGAGCTAGAAATCATAATTACAAAAACACTGCAACAAGAACTCAAAGAAATTGCAAGACATCAACAAATGAGCGTCGCTTGTGTTTTACAAGAAAGAGAATAGACGATGAAAAAATGAGATTAAGATGGGAGAGAGATGAAGAAAACAAGAAAAAATGAAAAACAACCAACAAAGGTTATTAGGACAGTGATAAACAGAAGTTAAAGTTGCACGAAAGTTGCAAGTTGGATTTAATTTTATAATATAATTTAAATTTTGATCGCAAAACAAAATAAAAAAAATGAAAAATCAGATTGAACTCGGGAACTTAGAAGAAAAAACCCGTCCGTTGATGTGAATATATTCACATAAGCCATGTATGTACAAGCGTTAAGTGTGCTAGTGCTAAGCCAGCGTGTGTGTAAGGGTGGAGTTATTTAATTTAACTGGAACCCGGTCATTACAGTATAAACGAGGTGGCCGTATGCTTGTGGAGGCGCTAGAGTGCTCGTGTGTTTTTGTGAGAGTGGCGAATTTAAAACACATTTTCGAAATAAAAAATATTTTTTCACCTGGTGCATGGTATATCGAAGTCGGCGAGACGATTTACTTACTTCATTTGCTTTTGTGGGCTCAGCTTCCGTTTAGTTATTATAATATATCATTCATTCCACATTGGACAGAAGGTGTTAAATTGTTGTGTTTGGCTCTGGGGGACTTAGCGTTATCGGCTTAAAGCAGGTCAATACTTCTGCAGACGTTGCAGTAGTTGCTGTCGACATAGTAGTTTTTGTTGCCGTCGTCGTTGTTATGGTTGTCAACGAGCTGATATTGCTGGTGGGTGCAACAGGTGACCCAGTTATCAATATTGATGGAGAAGCACATTGCTCTCTCCACGGTAAATTTCTGTTGGTTGATGAGTGGATTGCTTATTTGATGTTAGTGTTTACGGTAGCATTTAGTCGGGTCGGCGACTCCACTGAAAAGAACGCGTTCGTCGGCATCACTTTTTTAAATCAGACAGTTTTTTAATGCAATTTACTATTTATTGCTATTAGGTCAAACTAATAGCGATATGATTGTGACTAGGCGTCTCTGAGGCGACCTACAAAACTTTCTTATTTTTTGCAAACGCAGTATTTTTTGGCAATAAAATTTGCCAAGTGTATTAAACAACAAGTCTGCACACGGCGGCGGTTGAATTGCACAACAAAGTTAATACCAAACAGTTTTCCGAATTCGCCTTTGTACAACTCCTATCATCCAGAACAATAACAAATATCACCATCCCCATGTTACAGTTAATTCAATATTTTTTCAAAAAATAAAGCCAATTTATTTTGACAATGAAGCATCGTTTAATTCAGAAACGATTACTTCAATAGTTAACGCACCTCCAATGCAAAGCTGCTCGAATAGGCAAGTGGAACTTTTTCACAGTACATTTTTAGATTACATAGCAAATAATAGTAAGAACAGCAATAGAATATAATAAAACAATCCATTTCAGTTACAGAAGAAAAACCAGCGTACATTATTCGTGCACAATACCGATTTGCGAGAAAGCATTAAAGACAGTGTTTACGAATAAACATCGTGTTCATCTGTGCTGGCTTCACCAAATCAGATGCACCAACGAAATATACAATTCGAAACAGAAACATAAACATAAGTCATAAAATTCATATGACAATTATTGCTTAATACCAAACAAAACATGCATCCACACTTTGTGGAAACCCCTTAAGATTATAACAGCGGCGCGGTATCAAGTAACCAGCGCTGAGCATGAAATATAAACAATTTTCAATCCCCGAAAACGTGGGGCATTAGAATAAGTATTTTTTAAGAACAATTGTCGCTTCTTAGAGTTTAAGAGTTATTAAATAAAATCAGTTCATATTTTGAATTCAACGAATGAAGATTGGGTTATTTTTCTTTCTCTTCGGAAATCCCTATTCAGACAGGATAAACAAATCCCAGCAAAATCAACTCAAAAGATGCAACGCAGATAGGCAAAATACAGTATTTGACCAAGTATTCTTTAAAACGAATAAAAGATTAGGAAGCAAACTATCCCCGTTGTGTTCAGATGGACTCGTGCAAGCAGACGTCAGTACTTACTATATTAAGGACAGGCTTGTCCATAAGGACAATTTGAAATAAATTCGATTATGTTTCTTTAAATGTCACATCAAATCTCACAGTTTTCTGTCCCTGCTTACATATCCCACACGTTGATCACGCAATACTGACTTCTCCAATTAAAATTACGTTCCCGTGCTAGACGGCAATGTTTTAATATAGGAACAAAGCAGATTTTAAATCTATTTTTTAACAGTTCACAACAGTCCCCAGTTGAACATGGCTGGCGATTTATATATTCATACATTTTTACAGACCTCATGCCTGAGAAAACCCAACAATAACTACAAAAAGGTCTCTAAATCAACCATAATTGAAAAAAATATTTTCCATTTTTATACCGATACTTGATTTGTTAAAAAGTAATGACTGGTAACTTTCATTCAAATAAAGAAAAACTAACCTTTGTCAAAATAAGTTTCTAAAAGATTTATGATTAACCTATTTATTATATTGATCAGTAAATAATATTATCAAATAAGATTCCTTAATTTTTTTTTCTCAGCCATTCTCCATATTCGAGTAGAGGTTTATTGGAGACTAAATTTATGCATAAGAATATTTGCTGCAGCGCAGGCAGCAAGAAAATGAATGTAAAGCAGAAATGAAAGAATGTCCGTTACAATTCACAGATCGGATCATTCGAGAATAGTAAGAAAGAGATAGACATACTGCAGGTGGTTATACGCGAAGTCTATCTTAAAAATTATTTTAAAATTAAACATTTCTGTAAACTTTACATGTTTGACCTTACATAAGTTCTTTGTTAAAATATCTGTGGGCATACTATCTGTGGGAATGTATTTGATATCTATCTTTATACATTTCTCTTACAAAATGAGATTTTATTTCAATATGCTTGCCACATGAATGAAATTTAGCATCTTTAGAAAGACATTGTGCACTCTGGTTGTCGCTATAAATTAGCAGCTTCGCCATCGGCCCGAATCCCATCTCGTTGATCAGCTTTCTGATGTATATCGCTTCTTTGGCTGCTGTAGAAAGTGCCACGTACTCGGCCTCCGTGCTACTGAGGGCAACGAGATTTTGTTTCTTTGATTCCCATGACACCGCCGCTCCAGCAATAAGGAATGACCAACCGGTGAAGGACTTCCGATCGTTGCAATCGCCAGCCCAGTCCGCATCAACAAAACAGTGGATAGGAACACCAGTCTTGCTATAATGAAGTCTCACATCTGAGATACTTCTTAGATATCTCAATACCCCCTTGGCTGCAACCTCATGTTCCTTGTACAATAACAATACACAATATACAATAACGAACCAATGAGTGATTGTTAGCGTGTCTTGTCCACCTGACCGCAATCATTTTTATCGCACTTCGTCTGGAACCCAACCTCAAGAGGAGTCGCGTTCGGCTTGCAGTCCTGCATACCATATTCATGCAACAAGCCTTGGATGTACTGTTTATGGCCTATGGAGACATTTCCAGTCTTGCCATCTTGGGATGATCAGCATCGACAAAGCCTTCAGGTTGTCGCATATAAACGTCATCTTGTAGCTCACTATTGAGGTATGCGGCAGAGACATCCATCTGATGCATATCGTGCTCCACCGCCAACGCAATCACCAGTCTGATTGAGGAATAACGTGCAACCGGGGAAAAAGTTTCCTTGTAGTTAATTTTATTTCAATATGACCACACCCTTTTGCGACCAATCTTGCCTTGAAGCGCTGAATTTTGCCACGTTTGGCGTTAAAAACCCATTTACAACCGATAACCTTTTTGTTTGCAAGAAGATCAATCAAACTCCATGTCTTAATTCATTGCTTAAGTCATTGCTAGTTGTCACTCATCGAAGTCGGTCGTGTTTTTTTTCGCTTAATTACTGTCTTTCATTCTTTCGTGAAGTTAATTTATAATATTCAATTTAAATTCAATGCCTTTACCAATTTTTAATAAACGCTATACTCATCGCGAAGTTTGATTAAATTTATTAACATTTACTTATATCAATATCAAAACTTTAGCAAACGCAAATATAATTTTAGTTTCTGATTTCGTTCTATTTTTTTGCTCCCACCCGCGCTCTCAATTTACAGTTCATAGTTCGTTTTTTTGTGTGTTGTGGTTTTGGTTTGTTTTTTCTTGAGACAAGTTTTTGTTGTTGTGTGTTGTAATACAAAAAAAAAAAAACATAATCAAAAAAAATTCTCTTTTTTTGTTCTTGTTTTCTCTTTCTAATTTGCATATTGCAGTTAGCTTTTGCTTTGGTTTGTATACACCTCTCTTAACATATAAACATTTTTCCCTTTTTATTTACATATTGATTTATAATTTGTTTGTGATAAATCAACTATTTAATAATATCTGTCTGTTGCAAATATAATTGCAATAATCCCAGCAAGACCAGTGAAGACTTTCTTTACTGTTGGCTGTGTGACAATGTAATGCACTTTAAATGTGCTAGTTATACAGTCAAGGTGCGGGATAGTATTGCACAGGGTGGCGGCCTTAAATGGCAGTGTGATTCGTGTCGTGGCTTGGAGCTCGAGATGCGTAGTTTTATGAAACGGACTGGGGATGCGTTTAAAACCCTGTCAGCTGGCGTTCATAAGCTCCAAGAAGAGCTTTTGGCGATGGAGGTTTAATTCAGAAGTTCTAAACTTTTGATTGAATCTCCGACCCGAAAGAGGGCCAGGTTTCAGGGTGCGTCCCTCAGTCCGTCGGCATATCGTTCTCTACGAAAGTCAAAAGAGTTTGACGATCCGTACACAACTAAACTTCTGTATACTTCATTAACCCGTCCTATCTTAGAGTACGGATCTTGCATATGATCACCTCAATATGAGACGCACCAAAGTAAAATTGAATCTGTTCAAAAGCAATTTTTGCTATTTGCTCTTCGCGGTCTAAATTAAGATCGCAATGTCAATTTGCCATCATACTCCAGTAGGCCTCTTTTAATCAATCTTCCTTCATTAATTAATCGTAGAGTAATGCTTGGTGCTATCTTTATTCATAAACTTTTAATAGGTGAAATAGACTCTCCTGAGCTATTGAACCAGTTAAGCCTATCTGTACCCCGTAGACCTACTAGAAATTTTATTCCTTTATCCTTAAAATATTGTAGCTCTAACTATTCTTTGCATGAACTTTTTCGAGTCCTATGTTCTGATTACAATCTTCTGTATCCCGTAATCAGATCAGAAGCCTCTCTTTCTCTTGTGAAAACCTCTATTTTAGCTCGTAATTAGCTGTAGTGAATCATATTTTCAAGTGTTTGTTCGTCATATTTGTATTTGTCCATGCGATAGTGCCGTCCGATATACGGACCCCCCGGTCGGTCGGGCGGGAAGTGGAGAGCGCTCTGCTTGGGCTCGCGCGAAACAGGCTATGTCCTGGTGTCGTATGGGCCACTTGAACGTACTTCGCATTGTACGCGTCAACGTCCAGACAATAATATTTTCTAGGTAGTCATACTCCTTCTGCATGGCTGATTTCCAGTTTTCCGACTGCTCTAACTTTAATGCCTCATATATACAGGTAGGAACAAGAACGTCTTTAGCATCTAGTACATTTAGCATATTGTACTCTCTTCGTGGACGACCAGCATGCCCAGTGCGAACAATCTTTGGTCTCCCTGGTGCTTTTCGGGTATATGGTTGCTCCTCCTCAGCATTTTCTTCGTCACCACTTTGCTTATCAACAATTGGAATTTGCTGCACCACAGAATTTTCTTGGATTTCATCATTATGCTCGCAATCAAGTTTTTCACTTGGCTGAAAGATTACCACATCTGACTCACATGATGATTCTCAACCGTGCTCCAACTCTTTCATGAACTCGTGCTCTAAAAACACGACATCTCGGGATACTACTACGGTCCTTTTGGCAGGGTTGTAAAGACGATAAGCCTTGGCGGTCTTTGAGTATCCTATGCTGCTTCCCCTCTCGCCGAAATCTTTTCCTAATGAGTTTTATCTAATACAATAGCTTTCATACCAAATACTTTAATATGAAAATATCGGAAAATATCGCTTTTATTCTTTAACATGTACACCGATACATAACGTGATTTATCGTCTATGAAAGTTGCGAAAAAGCGCACACCACCATGTGACGCTGTACGCATAGGTCCACAAATATCTGTATGAATCAAGCCCAACAATTCCTTTGAGCGACTTTCCGAAAACTTCGGAAACTTCTTAACGCAAATTTTACTTTTTGCACACGTTTCATATACAAGGTCATTTGTACTACACACTCTAGCATTGAGACCATAGACCATTTCCATTTAAATGTCCGAACCGATCATGCTATTTGACCAGCTGATTTACATTTGTTTCTGCAGTTTCTGTCGCCTGCTAACTTGATTTTCTCTTTGTGCTCACGCATTCTCGGAAACATTGATTTGTCCGCACACAAATGAGCTGACAGCGGAGCATGACTACACACCACGCACTTTTCGACAAATCGATTCCTGTTTCTGAAGTAGAGAATACCGAAAAAGACTTCTTACTGTTCTTTTCGCTCGCGTTATCTTATTTCTCTTTCGAACCACACTTCGACGCGAAATGCCCGCGACGACCGCACAACCAACATTCAATGTTTTTCGTTTCTCTCATTGCTTTGTTCTTTTTACCGTATTCTGGACGCGACCAATACATTTTATTCTCATTTTTCTCGGCTACTGCGCCAATCTTGAGTCTCTCTCCTTCTTCAAGCAATTTAATTTTTGGAGCGCTTAGCAATGGCAACGAGTCCCTCGTTTCTATGGCAACTATAAAATTTTCCAAATCATCACTTAAACTTGCTAACAAAATTATTACTAGCATTTCATCTGGCACTTGATCCTGAATTTCATTTAACTTTTCTACGACATTAGAAAAATTATTCAAATGTTCTCGAATACTCTCTGTGGGTAACATTTTAGTATACAGCAATTGCTTAAGCAACTCTATTTTTCTGGCCGGACCGGAGGGCATGTGGATGGTGGATAACTTTGCCCATGCTTCGCTCGCGGTTTTACAATGTTTTATACCGTTGATCTGCGACGAACTTACGCATAAGAATATACTTGCGAGAACTTTCTCGTCTTTACTGTCAAGCAACTCCATTTGTTCAACCGTATCAGACGCCTCTTTTTTTAACCGAGCACATGTCACCGACCACATGTCACCGACCACATGTCACCGACCACAAATCAGAATAAATCAACAGACTTTTCATCTTTACTGACCATGCACTATAATTTTTACCATCTAGTTCTTCGATTGAAAATTGTGTACTCACCTTGAACAAATTAGTTAATCACAGACTTTAACTAACAAAACGAATCTCTTACAAGTCTTTCCAACCAACCCGCACAGTTACCTTCTGCTGCCTGGGCCCATAACCTATTCGAGTAGATGTTTATTAGAGACTAAATTTATGCATAAGAATATTCGCTGCAGCGTAGACAGCAAGAAAATGAATGTAAAACAGAAATGAAAGAATGTCCGTTACAATTCACAGATCGATGGTTACTGCGATGGTTATATACATATTTGAACACTCCATATTACATTAATTATAATATTTCTAATTGTACTTTAAATTGTGATTAGAAACTTTCATTAATCTTTGAAATATCCATACATTTATATTTTCAGGACATGTTTTCCGAAAATTCGAGGCAAAACCATTGGTCACAAACTGGCTTTAGTCGACTGATGGATCACAGTGAAATCAAATTAAAACTGAAGAATACCTTAAATTCCCGTGGATTAATTCACTATTTGAATAAACCGAACGAGTCAAACTTAATGACTAAATCAGTAGGACTTAAATCTAAAAGTAATAGCAAAAATATTATTAATTTAAATATCACAAGTCTATAAACCTTAAATATATTATATAAAAAAGGGAATACCCACTTTTCGAATCGATGGAAGCTAAGTGCAATAAATCTCCTAATTAAATTTTAAAAATAACCCATACATATTTTGTTGAGACGTGAGCCTAATTTTGCCTATGGTTCTGGTTTTCCTGTAGTAAAAATATTATACATATACAAATAGCTAAACTAGTAACAATTTGATGCAAGAATAAATAAATGGAAGGATATTTGAATCAGCGCTCTAACCATAAATATGTTTGACGTCTTTTATTTTATAACTGCCGCTCGCCGACAGCATAAGGATATATGTAAAACCTAGCCTAAGGTCACTTTTCTATGTTCAAATAAAGGCAATCTTAAAAAACCCACTGTAACGGCACTGACATGCCTATCTACGTATTTGTACTTGAAATAATGTACGTAAGTCGTGTAACCGTCTTCGGTATACCATGCACCGAATAAAACAAATATTTTAAAACTATATTAATAAATGTATTCATGTATTTGCTCACAGCTGTTTACAAGCAAATATCACTATCTCGCTCACTCCTATATGGTTATAAGTAGCCCGTATGGTACGAGCTCGTCACCAGCCAACGGCCATCTCCGCTCTTATAGACCACCAGGAGAAAAACGTTTGAGCATCAGGGTTTGGGTACTACAATACTGATGAAGCACAGGATCGAGTTGAGTTGACCGGTACTATCGCATATCGCCAGCGAAACAGATATTCGTCTGGGCAGATTTGGACAAGATACTCGCAAGATGTCGCTGAAGGACCTGAGTGGGAGGCTGGCGAGACTGGCTTACAAGCGTAAGAAGATCCGAATTGCTCCGGAAGAAATCCCCGGGTTTCAGACGACGGGCAAATATCGGGAATAGGTGCAGGAGGCCGACTTCAGGACTTGCATGTAAGGGGCTTGCTGATGTAAAAGAGAGTCCATATGGATCATCTCAGCGAAGGCCCAGAATGGATTTTGGAGGCCTTGACCGCCTGCCTCATCGAGGGCGTGCACAACGAAAATACAGCCGCGCACCGCGATATCGTCAATACGCTTCACCTATTGAAGAGTCACTTCAATTAGTCTAGATAAAAGTTGAAATCCCTCTTAAGTCATGAAATTAGTACGAGCGAAGCAATTGAGCTTCGGCTCCCAAACGTTCATGCTCAAGCCTGGCTGAACGGCTTTCGGTTGGTTCTATAACAATCCTCTGCCTTTGGCCGATTCTTATAGATACCGGATAAACACAAAAAATTTCATCAAAATCGGTCAAGCCGTTTCGGAGGAGTATGGCAACGAAAACTGTGACACGAGAATTTTATATATATAGAAGAAGATTTGGGCTTATTAGTGTGCTGTATTTGGTTTCGATAATAAAAAATTGCAAAAGGCAATCGGTTTTTTTTAGATTCTGGAGGCGTGACAAATATGTTAAATAATATCAATAAATTCTACGCATACTAAACAAATGTGCATACCAACCATTTGGTGGTTCTAGCTTTGTTAGTTTTCGAGAAAATCCATTTTATTTTAATTTTTTGGGCTTAGAAGGCGTGGCAAATTAAAAACGAATACTAATATATACTAAGCCAGAAAACATTCAAAATTTTTGTATATAGCTGGTACCGTTTTTGAGAAAATCAGTTTTTTTTTTTAATTTGCGGAGAAGAAAGGGCATTACAAAATTTTGAAATACTCTTGAACACCATAGATATTACATGAGTCCAAGTACCAAAATTGGTAACTCTAGCTCCTATAGTCTCCGAGATCTACGTGCTCATACGGACAGACGAACGGACGGACATGGCTATATCGACTCGGCTGTTGATCCCGATTAACCGGACCCCTTTATGGTTTCGGAAAATCTTCCTTCTGCATGTTACATACTTTTTGGCGACTTTAATATGTATATCATTTCACTCTTTGTGTGCATGGTATAAAAATTAATAGTTTTGCACGCTTCGCACCTGAGCGTGGGTCTGGTGACATTGGACTTAGCATCGAATCAAGTGAGGAGCTGTAGAGAGAAAAGTTTTTAATAGGCTGCCCTTCCTCTTGGCGATAAAAAAGAGGCTGCTCTTATCCCAAAACATGAACGAGTGCCCTTATGCCCTTGACTGGATATTCCAGTCCAATCCTCCGAAGCCACAAATAT
Organism: Drosophila equinoxialis; assembly: GCA_018150345.1. Classification (NCBI taxonomy): domain Eukaryota; kingdom Metazoa; phylum Arthropoda; class Insecta; order Diptera; family Drosophilidae; genus Drosophila; species Drosophila equinoxialis. The sequence continues at coordinate 131,428 of JAECWI010000043.1, read as the reverse complement.
CCTAGTTATTGAGATTTGCCTGTACAAAAAAATTTTAATTAGTATTCTGATAGATGTTAGTCATTATGATGTTTTTTTTTTTTTTGTATATCCAGTCGAAGGACAGTGTCATATACGACATTCCACAATATCGGCCCGATCTTGAGGTACTCCGCCTGTGATGGTTTGTTTCCGTGGACCAGCTGCTGTGTCGTAGAGTAGCAGCCGATCCCGGAAAGAGTACTCAGATATGTTTAATCGCTCTAGGGACGCGATATTGGAGTCCCAGCTGGCCGAATTAAAAGCATTTTGAACATCCAACGTTGAACATCCAACGTTTTGTTCTTGTTTTCTCTTTCTAATTTGCATATTGCAGTTAGCTTTTGCTTTGGTTTGTATACACCTCTCTTAACATATAAACATTTTTCCCTTTTTATTTACATATTGATTTATAATTTGTTTGTGATAAATCAACTATTTAATAATGTCTGTCTGTTGCAAATATAATTGCAATAATCCCAGCAAGACCAGTGAAGACTTTCTTTACTGTTGGCTGTGTGACAATGTAATGCACTTTAAATGTGCTAGTTATACAGTCAAGGTGCGGGATAGTATTGCACAGGGTGGCGGCCTTAAATGGCGGTGTGATTCGTGTCGTGGCTTGGAGCTCGAGATGCGTAGTTTTATGAAACGGACTGGGGATGCGTTTAAAACCCTGTCAGCTGGCGTTCATAAGCTCCAAGAAGAGCTTTTGGCGATGGAGGTTTAATTCAGAAGTTCTAAACTTTTGATTGAATCTCCGACCCGAAAGAGGACCAGGTTTCAGGGTGCGTCCCTCAGTCCGTCGGCATATCGTTCTCTACGATGGTCAAAAGAGTTTGACGATCCGTACACAACTAAACTTCTGTATACTTCATTAACCCGTCCTATCTTAGAGTACGGATCTTGCATATGATCACCTCAATATGAGACGCACCAAAGTAAAATTGAATCTGTTCAAAAGCAATTTTTGCTATTTGCTCTTCGCGGTCTAAATTAAGATCGCAATGTCAATTTGCCATCATACTCCAGTAGGCCTCTTTTAATCAATCTTCCTTCATTAATTAATCGTAGAGTAATGCTCGGTGCTATCTTTATTCATAAACTTTTAATAGGTGAAATAGACTCTCCTGAGCTATTGAAGCAGTTAAGCCTATCTGTACCCCGTAGACCTACTAGAAATTTTATTCCTTTATCCTTAAAATATTGTAGCTCTAACTATTCTTTGCATGAACTTTTTCGAGTCCTATGTTCTGATTACAATCTTCTGTATCCCGTAATCAGATCAGAAGCCTCTCTTTCTCTTGTGAAAACCTCTATTTTAGCTCGTAATTAGCTGTAGTGAATCATATTTTCAAGTGTTTGTTCGTCATATTTGTATTTGTCCATGCGATAGTGCCGTCCGATATACGGACCCCCCGGTCGGTCGGGCGGGAAGTGGACAGCGCTCTGCTTGGGCTCGCGCGAAACAGGCTATGTCCTGGTGTCGTATGGGCCACTTGAACGTACTTCGCATTGTACGCGTCAACGTCCAGACAATAATATTTTCTAGGTAGTCATACTCCTTCTGCATGGCTGATTTCCAGTTTTCCGACTGCTCTAACTTTAATGCCTCATATATACAGGTAGGAACAAGAACGTCTTTAGCATCTAGTACATTTAGCATATTGTACTCTCTTCGTGGACGACCAGCATGCCCAGTGCGAACAATCTTTGGTCTCCCTGGTGCTTTTCGGGTATATGGTTGCTCCTCCTCAGCATTTTCTTCGTCACCACTTTGCTTATCAACAATTGGAATTTGCTGCACCACAGAATTTTCTTGGATTTCATCATTATGCTCGCAATCAAGTTCTTCACTTGGCTGAAAGATTACCACATCTGACTCACATGATGATTCTCAACCGTGCTCCAACTCTTTCATGAACTCGTGCTCTAAAAACACGACATCTCGGGATACTACTACGGTCCTTTTGACAGGGTTGTAAAGACGATAAGCCTTGGCGGTCTTTGAGTAACCTATGCTGCTTCCCTCTCGCCGAAATCTTTTCCTAATGAGTTTTATCTAATACAATAGCTTTCATACCAAATACTTTAATATGAAAATATCGGAAAATATCGCTTTTATTCTTTAACATGTACACCGATACATAACGTGATTTATCGTCTATGAAAGTTGCGAAAAAGCGCACACCACCATGTGACGCTGTACGCATAGGTCCACAAATATCTGTATGAATCAAGCCCAACAATTCCTTTGAGCGACTTTCCGAAAACTTCGGAAACTTCTTAACGCAAATTTTACTTTTTGCACACGTTTCATATACAAGGTCATTTGTACTACACACTCTAGCATTGAGACCATAGACCATTTCCATTTAAATGTCCGAACCGATCATGCTATTTGACCAGCTGATTTACATTTGTTTCTGCAGTTTCTGTCGCCTGCTAACTTGATTTTCTCTTTGTGCTCACGCATTCTCGGAAACATTGATTTGTCCGCACACAAATGAGCTGACAGCGGAGCATGACTACACACCACGCACTTTTCGACAAATCGATTCCTGTTTCTGAAGTAGAGAATACCGAAAAAGACTTCTTACTGTTCTTTTCGCTCGCGTTATCTTATTTCTCTTTCGAACCACACTTCGACGCGAAATGCCCGCGACGACCGCACAACCAACATTCAATGTTTTTCGTTTCTCTCATTGCTTTGTTCTTTTTACCGTATTCTGGACGCGACCAATACATTTTATTCTCATTTTTCTCGGCTACTGCGCCAATCTTGAGTCTCTCTCCTTCTTCAAGCAATTTAATTTTTGGAGCGCTTAGCAATGGCAACGAGTCCCTCGTTTCTATGGCAACTATAAAATTTTCCAAATCATCACTTAAACTTGCTAACAAAATTATTACTAGCATTTCATCTGGCACTTGATCCTGAATTTCATTTAACTTTTCTACGACATTAGAAAAATTATTCAAATGTTCTCGAATACTCTCTGTGGGTAACATTTTAGTATACAGCAATTGCTTAAGCAACTCTATTTTTCTGGCCGGACCGGAGGGCATGTGGATGGTGGATAACTTTGCCCATGCTTCGCTCGCGGTTTTACAATGTTTTATACCGTTGATCTGCGACGAACTTACGCATAAGAATATACTTGCGAGAACTTTCTCGTCTTTACTGTCAAGCAACTCCATTTGTTCAACCGTATCAGACGCCTCTTTTTTTAACCGAGCACATGTCACCGACCACATGTCACCGACCACATGTCACCGACCACATGTCACCGACCACAAATCAGAATAAATCAACAGACTTTTCATCTTTACTGACCATGCACTATAATTTTTACCATCTAGTTCTTCGATTGAAAATTGTGTACTCACCTTGAACAAATTAGTTAATCACAGACTTTAACTAACAAAACGAATCTCTTACAAGTCTTTCCAACCAACCCGCACAGTTACCTTCTGCTGCCTGGGCCCATAACCTATTCGAGTAGATGTTTATTAGAGACTAAATTTATGCATAAGAATATTCGCTGCAGCGTAGACAGCAAGAAAATGAATGTAAAGCAGAAATGAAAGAATGTCCGTTACAATTCACAGATCGATGGTTACTGCGATGGTTATATACATATTTGAACACTCCATATTACATTAATTATAATATTTCTAATTGTACTTTAAATTGTGATTAGAAACTTTTATTAATCTTTGAAATATCCATACATTTATATTTTCAGGACATGTTTTCCGAAAATTCGAGGCAAAACCATTGGTCACAAACTGGTTTTAGTCGACTGATGGATCACAGTGAAATCAAATTAAAACTGAAGAATACCTTAAATTCCCGTGGATTAATTCACTATTTGAATAAACCGAACGAGTCAAACTTAATGACTAAATCAGTAGGATTTAAATCTAAAAGTAATAGCAAAAATATTATTAATCTAAATATCACAAGTCTATAAACCTTAAATATATTATATAAAAAAGGGAATACCCACTTTTCGAATCGATGGAAGCTAAGTGCAATAAATCTCCTAATTAAATTTTAAAAATAACCCATACATATTTTGTTGAGACGTGAGCCTAATTTTGCCTATGGTTCTGGTTTTCCTGTAGTAAAAATATTATACATATACAAATAGCTACACTAGTAACAATTTGATGCAAGAATAAATAACCATAAATATGTTTGACGTCTTTTATTTTATAACTGCCGCTCGCCGACAGCATAAGGATATATGTAAAACCTAGCCTAAGGTCACTTTTCTATGTTCAAATAAAGGCAATCTTAAAAAACCCACTGTAACGGCACTGACATGCCTATCTACGTATTTGTACTTGAAATGATGTACGTAAGTCGTGTAACCGTCTTCGGTATACCATGCACCGAATAAAACAAATATTTTAAAACTATATTAATAAATGTATTCATGTATTTGCTCACAGCTGTTTACAAGCAAATATCACTATCTCGCTCACTCCTATATGGTTATAAGTAGCCCGTATGGTACGAGCTCGTCACCAGCCAACGGCCATCTCCGCTCTTATAGACCACCAGGAGAAAAACGTTTGAGCATCAGGGTTTGGGTACTACAATACTGATGAAGCACAGGATCGAGTTGAGTTGACCGGTACTATCGCATATCGCCAGCGAAACAGATATTCGTCTGGGCAGATTTGGACAAGATACTCGCAAGATGTCGCTGAAGGACCTGAGTGGGAGGCTGGCGAGACTGGCTTACAAGCGTAAGAAGATCCAAATTGCTCCGGAAGAAATCCCCGGGTTTCAGACGACGGGCAAATATCGGGAATAGGTGCAGGAGGCCGACTTCAGGACTTGCATGTAAGGTGCGTGCTGATGTAAAAGAGAGTCCATATGGATCATCTCAGCGAAGGCCCAGAATGGATTTTGGAGGCCTTGACCGCCTGCCTCATCGAGGGCGTGCACAACGAAAATACAGCCGCGCACCGCGATATCGTCAATACGCTTCACCTATTGAAGAGTCACTTCAATTAGTCTAGATAAAAGTTGAAATCCCTCTTAAGTCATGAAATTAGTACGAGCGAAGCAATTGAGCTTCGGCTCCCAAACGTTCATGCTCAAGCCTGGCTGAACGGCTTTCGGTTGGTTCTATAACAATCCTCTGCCTTTGGCCGATTCTTATAGATACCGGATAAACACAAAAAATTTCATCAAAATCGGTCAAGCCGTTTCGGAGGAGTATGGCAACGAAAACTGTGACACGAGAATTTTATATATATAGAAGAAGATTTGGGCTTATTAGTGTGCTGTATTTGGTTTCGATAATAAAAAATTGCAAAAGGCAATCGGTTTTTTTAGATTCTGGAGGCGTGACAAATATGTTAAATAATATCAATAAATTCTACGCATACTAAACAAATGTGCATACCAACCATTTGGTGGTTCTAACTTTGTTAGTTTTCGAGAAAATCCATTTTATTTTAATTTTTTGGGCTTAGAAGGCGTGGCAAATTAAAAACGAATACTAATATATACTAAGCCAGAAAACATTCAAAATTTTTGTATATAGCTAGTACCGTTTTTGAGAAAATCAGTTTTTTTTTTTAATTTGCGGAGAAGAAAGGGCATTACAAAATTTTGAAATACTCTTGAACACCATAGATATTACATGAGTCCAAGTACCAAAATTGGTAACTCTAGCTCCTATAGTCTCCGAGATCTACGTGCTCATACGGACAGACGAACGGACGGACATGGCTATATCGACTCGGCTGTTGATCCCGATTAACCGGACCCCTTTATGGTTTCGGAAAATCTTCCTTCTGCATGTTACATACTTTTTGGCGACTTTAATATGTATATCATTTCACTCTATGTGTGCATGGTATAAAAATTAATAGTTTTGCACGCTTCGCACCTGAGCGTGGGTCTGGTGACATTGGACTTAGCATCGAATCAAGTGAGGAGCTGTAGAGAGAAAAGTTTTTAATAGGCTGCCCTTCCTCCTGGCGATAAAAAAGAGGCCGCTCTTATCCCAAAACATGAACGAGTGCCCTTATGCCCTTGACTGGATATTCCAGTCCAATCCTCCGAAGCCACAAATATCCTAGTTATTGAGATTTGCCTGTACAAAAAAATTTTAATTAGTATTCTGATAGATGTTAGTCATTATGATGTTTTTTTTTTTTTTTTTTTTTTTGTATATCCAGTCGAAGGACAGTGTCATATACGACATTCCACAATATCGGCCCGATCCTTGAGGTACTCCGCCTGTGATGGTTTGTTTCCGTGGACCAGCTGCTGTGTCGTAGAGTAGCAGCCGATCCCGGAAAGAGTACTCAGATATGTTTAATCGCTCTAGGGACGCGATATTGGAGTCCCAGCTGGCCGAATTAAAAGCATTTTGAACATCCAACGTTGACATAAGGCAGTATTTTTTGCTGCCGCCTTTCCAGCGTTGCCCTTCGATGGCTGTTTAACGTCGACGTGTATTTGCAAACTAGCAGTTTGATTACGAGTGCCGGGACTCTGTCCGGGCCCGGAGCTTTATTTATCCTGTTTCCATGACTTTAGAAACATTTGTGAATTTCGGCCTTGAAGTGAATAACTGGGCTACCATATGACCCAGCTTGGTTGGATCCGTTGGCATAATGCACCTGGTGAGTTTGCCCATAACCAGTTTGTAGGCATTCCCATGTGGCTGCTCATCTGCTTCTGCGCACAGTTTTTTCCAGGTTCGTTTTATCTGCATATTTAGGTTGATGTTCCTTGTCGCTTGGGTCATCATGGTGAATAACGCTTCTTCGCTCAGCGTGCTTGGGCCCAGCTGTAGAACGTCGTTGGTGTGTACAGGTGAAGTGGTCACTATGCGTATAGAGATGCGAAACTGCCCATGGTATGGGATAGCAAACATGACATCAATCATGGAGCCTCTGCCAGCCTTGTAGTAGGTGTGGGTGTTGCCTACACTAAGCAGACTGATGTTAAGTGTGGCAAAGGCGTCTAGCAGTGCCCTGCCCCTTTGGCTATGCTCGGTGCTATATAGCAGCTGTATATAATTAAATATCTTGCCTTTGCAAAAGGAAAAAAAATGATATTGTTTTGTTTGAGTTAAAAGCGGGGACTTAAAACTGAAGTACAAAAATTTCTTATAGTAATATTTATAGGCTAAATTTGTGAGCCCTTCAGTGGAGTAATCGATATTGATGCGATGTGATTGGCCCGAATTTAAATGCTGAATTAGCGTTCTCACGCTTTTGATTTTTAGTGGGACAATTATTATTGCACGTGTTCAATTGTTTATGAATAAAACGGATTTTATTGGCCTGTGCTTTAATTACACTGTAATAGTTTTTTTCAAAAAAAAAAATTCGATGGTTTCACCCTATTTCGGGTCCTGCGAATCGAACTGCACCATTAGTTTTTAAGTTATCACGATGGTTTCATACATAATTTTTTGCGGAAGTTTTTCATCAAGATTGCCATTTTTTCGAAAAGGGTATTTTTTCCATTTGCTTCTAACTTCAAAAATACTCAGTTTTTTTACAAACTTTCTTCAGCAAAGTTTCTTAGAATTGAAAGGGCTTCTAACTTCTAGAATATTTAGTTTTTTTATAAACCTTCTTCAGCAAAGTTTCTTAGAATTAAAAGGGCTACAAATGTTGGGTAAACATCTAGCCTCTAAATCCGTCCGTTTCCGAGATTGAGGAGAAAGTGTACAAAAAAATCGAATCTTGACCCAATTTTTATTATGTTTTTACTCTCGCATTTTGCGAAAATCAAAAATTTTCCATTTGAATCTTGATCACAATATGAGAATTTATTATGCCCAAAGCAAAAAAGACACCAGACCGATCTAGTTTACGTTTTATAATATAACCATTTAATCAAATTGAATTTTTTTTTTATATATGTTAACAAAATTAAACTAACTGTATTTGTTTAGTTTTTGAAAAATATTTATACAGTCGGTATAATAACTGCATATTATGTATTTCACAACTATTTTTGGATGAATAAATAAACAATCGCCAATCCTCTGGTTTGTACTTGCAATTCATATGTTCCATTAACCCAGCGATATTTTTGCAGTATGGAAACGTATTATTGTCATTAATTTCGAAAAACTCTAAAAGCTCTTCTTGTCTCTTCCGATAGCCGTACACTTTTACATCCTTAGACAAAATGTAAATAGATCGTAAAGGATGTGCTAAACAGATCGCTTGCTTTGCGATAATTTCATTTGTCTTAGTGTCGTATTTAAACGAGCTTGGGATATCTGGACATGTTGGCAAGGTTTATCGATTTGCGGTGGCTCATACATTTATAGTAGCTTTTCAGGTTCGGTCATAAATGTGTGCGGAATATATCTTTCTCTTGGGCTTTGACATCTTGGAAGTGGAATATTCTCTGAGTGAGGTACTGAAAACTGTGCAGATTGAAAACTTTTTATAGACCATACTCGGTTAACTCTTCTTTAGTTTTGCGAGTTGATTTTGGCATGCGTAGCAGTTCTCCGTTTGATAACCTTGTGGATCTATCCAAATCATTGGAATGCGAAAACCCATTTTATCCCGCAACCTTTTTGACCAATTCTGCAAATTGTTATTGCATTGTGTCTGCACTATTCCTTGGTGCCCATTCTCCTGTGTTCAAACCAGGCTGCGCCCTTGACTTATATTGTTGTGAAACTATGTGAAATATTATTATACCGACTATATAAATATTTTTCAAAAACTAAACAAATACAGTTAGTTTCATTTTGTTAACATATCTAAAAAAAATTCAATTTGATTAAATGGTTATATTATAAATCGTTAACTAGATCGGTCTGGTGTCTTTTCTGCTGCCCTTGAGCATAATAAATAATCATATTATGATCAAGATTCGAATCGAAAATTTTTAATTTTAGCAAAATGCGAGAATGAAAACATAAAAAAAAATTGGGTCAAGATTCGATTTTTTGTACACTTTGTCCTTAATCTCGGAAACGGACGGATTTAGAGGCTAGATGTTTTCCCAACATTTGTAGCGCTTTCAATTCTAAGAAACTTTGCTAAAGAAAGTTTGTAAAGTTTGTATTAACTAAATATTTTAGAAGTTAGAAGCAAATGGAAAAAATACCCTTTTCGAAAAAATGGCAACCTTGATCAAAAACTCCCGCAAAAAATTTTGTATGAAACCATCGTGATAACTTAAAAAACTAATGATGCAGTTCGATTCCCAGGACCCGAAATAGGGTGAAACCATCGAATTTTGGCATGTCTTTTTTTTCGACTATCATAGTGTTATGAGTTAGCGTTCATACGCTTTGATTTTGGGGGGACAATTGTTATTGCAAATTTTGGCGAAAGATTTATAAGTTATTGGGTCGTAACGTTGGATATATGACTCCCCCATCCTTAAAAAAAAATAGCCTGTCCTCAGGCGGATACATTGGGATATAGCGAGAGGTTTTTCTCAGCTGTAAAGATGGGAGTATCAATTTTGTTCATACTTTGGGATTCAATTTTTTCAACAATTGGGATTTCGATTTTTTCAGTGGGAGCACGATTGTTGTTTGATCGAAAATGCTTAATTATTCATTTTTGTGGCATTGCCTTAAACTTATAGATTAAGTATGTAGTCAAACTTATTATAGTAAGTATAAAAGTGGTGAATCTAATCTTGTGTTCGTTAATTATCTCTTCTGTTTCGATAAAGGAAATAGGTTCTAGCCTAGTGATATTGTTTGTCACATGAATGCTTTGGCTATAGTCAAGCAACAAATTTGTCATTGATATTTTGTTTAATTAAAAGGCACAATCGTAAATTTTTATTATATTATTGCCTTCTGTTATTAAGTCGTTGTTTACACAATTTTGATAAAGTTCCATGTTACAATTATTTATTTATTTATTTATTTATTTATTTATTTTACGTCAACTAAGTCAGCAGTCGACGAAAAAGCTTAAGCTAAAATACAGATGATAATTAATTCATGAAGCTTAGCTTTATGCACAACATCCCCGACCCGGTGGAGGTGTTTTATTTGCAACAAGGTGCCAGCTATGCCCCGATTCACAGCCAATGTGGTCAGGGATGAGTTGCAGCCGATCCAATATCCAGTCCAGAATACTTTCAGTGGTTACGCTGTAGATAATTAAAAAGTATAGCGCGAAGAGAAGTGACAGATAGTTGAGGAGAAATAAGGTGAGAAAGGTTGTTAAAAGATTGGCAAAGAACACGAAGAGGTTCGTGAAGAGAGTAGTTAGTCAGACATCCACTAAGGTGAAGCGGAAAAAAAGTTTCTGGTCCGACGTGAGGGAACACAAAAATATAGCGTATCTAGTAAATTGGTAGAACTGACTTCGCCGTTGACTACTTTATGTAGAAAGAGAATCCCAAATATGAGCCTACGGTTGTAAAGTGAAGGAAGATTAATAAAAAGAAGTTTGTCAGAATAAGAAGGTAGGCGAAGATTCGCGTCCCAATTAAGATCGCGTAACGCAAACTTAAGGAATTGCTTCTGTACCGATTCAATACTACGCTGGGGAACATCATATTGAGGGTTCCACACTGGTGAGCAATATTCTAGAGTAGGGCGAACTAACGAAGTGTATAAAACCTTTGTCACATATGGATCATCAAATTCTTTGGCCCAACGTTTGATGAAGCCAAGAAGACTGCATGCTCTATTAACAATTGAAGATACATGAATATTAAAAGAAAGCTTGGGGTCAAACATAACGCCTAAGTCGTTAAATGATGGTACACAATCTAACAGAACAGACTTAATAGAGTAATGAGCTAGGAACGGCGACAAACGACTGAAAGTCATAAAAGAGCATTTAGAGGCATTAAGGTGTAATTTATTAACGTGACACCAAACACAGAACGCATCGAGATCTGATTGCAAGTACTGTTGGAAAGAAGGATCATTATATGAATAACAAATCTTGACGTCATCCGCAAACATGAGCACGCGAGAATGAGCCAAGGCCAAAGGCATGTATGAGAATGTTCAATGTAATTAGCTTAAAAATTCTTATATGTTTTAATGTATTTACGAGTGGTTGGGATTTGATTTATAATGCCTATTATACATTCATTAGTTTCTATTTGTTTTGTATTTTTATTAATCAAAGTATTGTTGTTAAAATAGTATTTATGGTATGAATTTTCTGTCAAAATATTTTTATTTTCATCTGGATAAGGACGTATCTCAATTATATGGGTTTCTATTATTTCTTGAGGAATGTTTGAAATGATAAATATCTCGTTTGAATTTGGTTTAAGGTGGATGTTTTTGTATTCAATAGCTTTTTCGAATTAACATGACTTCAGCCATTATGCATTAAAAGCTTTGGGTTGAAAATTCCTAGTCTAGTGAGGTGCATGCCCATTTCTATGTCTTCAATGTATTCTGTGAAATGCTCAAAATTAAAGATTAGAACTTCTACTTTTACTGATTTTTTCTTATCTTCCTTGAGGTTGTTTATTACTTCTAAACCTTTATTTATAGTATCTATTAAGTAATTTAGTTCTTTTGCTTGTACGCTATTGCTTTCAAGATTATTTAATTTTTCTTCTAATTAGTCTTTATCGTCCTGATCAAGAGTACCAAAAAAATATTTGTATATTGAACCAATTCCGTTAATTAGTCGTCGTTTGTTACGTTTTACAATTTGTATTTCATTAATTTCCCTACTTAATTTTTCTAGTTTTTCTCTTAAGTATTGAATATGGATTATGTCTTTAAATTCCTGTCCTTGTTGCATTAAATTGTTATATGTAATGTCTATTAGCGTTAAATTCACTTTTATAATGATATTCAAAGCTTGTCGGTAATTACATGGTTCCTGTCTTAAATATTAAGTAACTGTTCGGTGCTTTTACTAAGTTTATGTCAATGGATTGACTGCATGTTGATTTTAATCTTAAGAATATCATAATTTGGAGTAAATGTCAATGCATGAAAGGATTTGAAAATTGTCGATCATGTAAAAGTAAACGACGTATTTTTCTCTGATATTAAAAGTTTCTGGTATTATTTCAAAAGTTAGTTTTATATTTCTATTTTCTGTCTTTGCGATATTGCATACTGAGCTCTCACTAATTATGTTTTGAGTTAGGTTTTGAAAATCGGGAAAATAATATTTTTTTTTAAACAAATTAATCTTTTTTTTCGATTCCTGGATGTTGTTATGTTGTTTAAGGATTATTTCTTTAAATTGTGCAAACGTTTGAAGGTCCTCTAACTTAATGCTCGATTTCGAGGTTTTTGTATTTGCAGTCGATCGCATTATTTTAATAAAGGCTTGTTGGAATATGGGAGAATCTTGTTCATTATGAAAATATAGTACAGTTTTCTTACCGCAAAGATATCTTTTGATTATATCCCTTGCGTAAGCATTGGTCATTTCTTTGTATGTTCTTTTTATATTTGATTTATGAAAGTAAGTTGTTCTTTCTTCTTTGTCTTCTGAGCCTCTAATGAATTCTATTTGCCTGTTGAAATAATTAATGGGTTTTTCAACTATTGGAATGTAATTTCCATTATCCTTATGAGCACTAAGCATTGTAGCTGTGGTGCTTTCTGTTGATCCTAAAAAATTTTCATCTGTTTTAATTCTGGAAAGGGCATCTGCTACGTCATTCTCTTTTTCTGGTAAGTATTTTATTTTGTAATCGAATTCATTCAATTTTATACTCCATCTTGGTAATTTCATGTTAGGTTCTTTGATATTGTTCAACCAGACAGGTTTATGATCACTTAGGATTTCAAAATGTCTACCGAAGAGGTATGACCTAAAATATTTCGTTGCCCATACGATATAAAGTAGTTCCTTTTCTATGGCTGAATAATAAAGTTCATTCTACTAGCATAAGAAATAGGTCTATGGTCCTGTAAGATGAACGCACCTAAAGCTAGATCTGTGGTTAGGAAAAATGGTTTTTCGAAATCGGGATACGCAAGTATGGGGTCGTTCATAAGAAGATATTTTAATTTTTTAAAGGGTGAAATATAATGTGGGTCGTTTACGTTAATTTTAGCTGCTTTCTTTAGTCCAATATATGACCAAGGAATTCTGTTTCTTTTTTCATAATTTCACATTTGTCGAGTTGGAGTTTAAGTTTAGATTCTCTTAGTTTGTTAAATAACTTTTTGAGTGATAGTATGTGTTCCTCCAATAAAGTGGAGTACACTATAATGTCATGCAGATAAACAAAGCAATCCTTATAAATAAGGTCTTTCAAAAGATTGTTCATGCATCTTTTGAATGTTGTCGGGTCATTTTTAAGACTGAATGGCATACGTGTGTATTCGTAATGGCCATGTTTAGATGAGAAAGCTGTATTTGCAATAGATTCAGGATTCATTTGAACTGGATGAAATTCCTTAGCTAAGTCAATAGTGGTAAAGTATTGGCATTTTCCCAGTTTGTCGAGAATTTCATCCATGACTAAAATTGGGAAATTGTCATTTATTATGACTTCATTTAAATTTCGACAGTCAATGACTAATCTGAATTTTTGTTTGTTGGAAGCATCTACTTTTTTTGGAACGAACCAAATGGGTGAACAGTAGGGTGAGTTCGATTTTCGAATGATACCCTGTTCAATCATTTCATTTATCTGTTTGTTGATTTCTTTATCAAATGTTTGGGAATATTTGTATGGACATTTATAAATTGGGTCCTCATATTTTGTATGAATAGAGTGCTTTATTCTACTCGTGAAAGTCAAATATTCACCTTCACTGTAGTAAATGTTACTGAATTCTTTCAAGACTTTTTTAAGTTTTTGTGTTTCTTTGTTATTTAAATGGTTGAGTCTATACTGATTACTTTCTATTATTTGTGTCTGGGTCCCTCTCTGTATGTGGGTCCAAGCATTCTATGTTATGTTCTTCTTCTATTTCTTCAATGTCTCTGAAATAAAATGTATGAATTCCTAGTTTTGCGTATTCTTCTTCATAATTTAGTTGGGATTTAAAGGCTTTTAGGATAGTTCTGCCAATCAACATGTATTTTTTTGAAAATTTATGGATATAAAATTTTTGTTCTGTTGGACAAAGTTTTCTGAGTGCAAGGAAAATGATTTCTTTTAATTCTACTGCTCCTTCATTCATGTGAGTTTTGGAATCTCCTAAATAGGTTTTGAAATTAAAAAAGTTTTCGGACATTATATGCATTGAAGATCCTGAGTCGACTGCACTACACTACACTACACTACAGTTGGTGTTGTAGAGGCGTCGAAGAAGTTCCTCACAGGTGGTCTGCGTCTTCAATTCATTGATGACCAATGATCTTAGTTCCGGCCAGGTGTTGGCTTGTCCAATTTGCGAGAGCCGTTGTGCCTCTCCAGTGAGCTGCATCTCGATTGCGCTGAACAATATGTTATGTTGCCTTATGTAGTGGGTTGGATATAAGTGCATGATGAAATCTATCCTCCTTATGAATGACGTCAGATTCTCTGGTGCTTAAAATATTTATGATTTGATTTTCTCGAATTTTAATGCTGAATTAGCGTTCTCATACTTTTGATTTTTAGTGGGACAATTATTATTGCAAGAGTTCAATTGTTTATGAATAAAACTGTTTTTATTGGCCTAAAGGCGACAATTTTTATTGCAAGTGTCCAGAATTGGATGTTTACTTTAAAGTTATAAATTTTTGGGGGCGAAATATTTATAAGTTATAGGGTATTGACGTTGGATATATGACTATATACTATATCCGTCCGCGCTAAGCTGTTTTTATAGGTGTGTACTGCTGTTGCTCTAAAGTACTGCGCCATAACGATGATTTTCTGTCCAGCTGTGGTCCTGTATATGGGAAGTCCCGTACGGTTGTTTTAGGAGGTCCTGTGCCGATCTGCAGTGGTTTAGATTGATTTGTAAAAACTTAATACTTCCTGTTGTTGCCAGTGTTATGCGCCGTGTTGCCCCGCTTGTACATGGTGCAAAGTATGCATACTACTGATTGGTTACATTGCTCTGAAGCGTGTTCCTTGATACCGCAATTAAAGCAAAACTTGGATGCGTCGTGTTTGCTTCTGCACCGTGTTGCTATGTGTCCAAAATCCAGGCACATGTAGCACCGTCTCGGCTCAGTCTCCAAGCGTACTCGGTATATACACATGTCCACTCGTATTTTGTCCACCTTTAGCAGCTTGTTCGCCAGATTTGAGTTCACCATCATTGTTGCTGTCTGTGTACCACATTCTACCAGCAGATCGCCGTCAATGAGTTCCAGGACGGCGCATAGAGATCGTCTGCAGTGTGGCATTATGCGATATCTTTTATTTCGACCATGGCCTTATCACTGATCGCCTTGACATCAGCAGTGTCTCCAAGTGCTTGTTTGACTGCCTGCTGCAGTTTGCCACTTGCTTCGTCTGCTGGTTTGTTCAGCTGTAGGAGCAGTGCCCCGGCTCCTGTGCATCGAACGGCAAATATGTTCTCCTTGAACTGCTGGATTCCGGCGTCTGTGTGGACTGACCTCAGTACCATCGAGTGATCGGCTAGGTGTTTGTATTTAACCATGATGACGTCGGTTCTTGGTGGTTCTTTAAGCTTTTATACGCTGTGGCCGATGGCACAGACGCAGACCACGGTCCTCTTCATGTGTCAGTGGCTGTTGCCGAAATTTGTAAAAAAGACCTGAAATTACTTGCAGAATTAAAAAGCTTACGCTGACCTTACTTGAGGATTATATGGATTAAATTTATTTCCAAGACACTGACGGAGCTAGATTAACTAGTCTGTGCCAGGAGCCGGCCAACCAGGAAATGCTCACATGCTCCAGGCATGCATCTCAATTCCACTGCACCTGCTGCGGATCGAAAAACAGTGCCAACTCGAGTTCCTGGATGTGCGAGACATGTCGCCACGTGCCTGATGAAGGCGAACATAACCTCGAAACTGAATCACATTTCAAGGTTAACCACCCAGGTAACAAAGATCAGTACGTGGAAGATGAAGCAATGCCGGAAGACCAGCAAATACTTTTGCAACAATTAGAGGACGAAATATGCCTCGAAAGGGAATATCTTCGCCGTAAGTACGCCCTACTCATCCCGAGAGTACAGTCAAATGGAGAAGCGAAGGACCATCCAAAACATGCTTCTGGAATACATCGATACACAATGATGACGGATGATAGTGCCACCAACACTCCACAGGCGACGAGTACCAGAGCGCAGAGCATGCCGTGCAAAACCAATGGCATAACACCACAACAAGTAGCTGCTCGACAATCAATGCCGAGGAAATTACCAACCTTCAAAGGGGATCCAAGAGAATGGCCACTTTTTATAAGCACCTATGAAACTAGCACCCGGATCGGTGGATGCAGCAACGAGGAGAATGCTATGCGTCTACAGAGATGTCTGAAAGGTAGGGCACTGAATAGTAAGACAGCTTACTATTCCCAGAAATGCTTCCGAGCGTTATAAGTACTTTGAGAATGTACTTTGGACGCCCGAAACACATAATAAAACTGTTGATGGAGAATGTGCGAAATTTGCCTCCTCCAAAGGGCAAGCTAGAACCGCTGATCGAGTTTGCATTTCCGGTGAAAAATATGTGCGCTACCATTAGGGCAAGCAAGCTAGATGCGCACCTGAACAACCCTACGTTACTACAAGAGCTTATTGAGAAGACGGGACCTGATATGATGCTTAACTGGGCGCTACATTCAAAATCCATACCCTACCCGAACATACAGCACCTAGCGGATTGGTTGTTTGAGTTTGCTGAAGCGGCGAGTCGTGTATCCACGCCCAACATATTACTAGAAAGCGACAAGAAGAGAATCAACAGAGGAGTGATGCATACACATACCGCAGCGCCTACAGAGAGTCATAAACAAACATTCTGTGCAATATGAAAAGGACACGACAAACCAGTGTCTTGCGAAAAGTTGTTGCGGATGTCAGTCGAAGCCAGGTGGAGCGCGATAAATAACCATCACCTGTGTGCCCACAAGGGAGCCTGCTGGAGTCGCGTAGCTTGCGACATAATTGGCTGTAAAGCAAATCATCATCGTCTTCTTCACAAGGAGATGCCAAAAAGCGCCCTGCACAATCATCGTGGGTCACTAACCAACCAGCCAAAATGCTATATTCGAATCGTTCCAGTCACTTTGCACTCCAATTCGAAATCCGTCGATATCTACGCATTTAGTGAGAGGTTTCGCCAATCCCCTATGCATTAGATGGACCGGTGATGTTAGTCGGCAGGAGCCGGAATCCAGGCAGCTGAACTTGAGAATCTTAAAACAAGGACATGGCAATAAATTATTTAAAGTAAATGAAGTCTGTACGGTTAAGTCCATTGGTCTTTCAGTCGAGACGATGATAGCAGATAGGATAAAACAGAGATATCCGCAGTTAAAAAACCTGCCTATCCCGAGCTTCGTTAACGCAATGCCTCAAATGATAATTGGCAGTAATAATCCGAATCTCATAGCTTCGCTAAAGGTGCGCGAAGGAAAATGGTAGCAACCAATTGCTGCAAAAACGAGACTAGGATGGACTATATATGGCGGATCGGGACGATCTGGTGGAGGACTCAACCTGCATCGGTGTCAATGCGATCTGGATTTACATGAGATGGTTAAAAAACATTTGCTAACAGAGGAAAAATCACCGCCGATGTTTACCAAGTCCCCTGATGAAGAGCGATCTCTACAGATTCTGGAGGACACTGTTAGTTACAACTCGCGGACGTACACCACGGGATTGCTTTCGAAAGAGGGTCCCCGTGTATTTCCAAATAGCCTACCGGTAGCGAAACGACGACTCTTATGTATGCAAAAGAAAATGGCAGCAGACCCCCGTTTTGCAAATGAGTTACATAGTCAAATACAAAACCTGATAACCAAAGGCTATGCAAGAAAGTTGGCAGAAGAAGAAGTCGTGGAGAAACCAAAAAATGCATGGTACTTGGCCACATAAACCTGACAGGGTCAGATTGGTGTGGGACGTGGCAGCTCAATCATCGGGAGTAGCCCCCAATGACTTTCTTCTAAAGGGACCCGATTTGCCCTTGCTGCAGATTATGTATAACCTTAGAATGAGAGCCATTGGCGTGAGGGGTGATGTGATGATGATCGCCGAAATGTTACATCGAATAGCAGTAAGAAAAGAAGACGCTAAATCAGAACGATTCCTATGGCAAAATCAAACAACAGGAGTCGTAGAAACTTTTCAATTAAATGTGTTAACATTTGGAGCCACGTGCTCACCCTGTATAGCGCACTACGTGCGCGACCTGAACGCTAAAAAACACGCAGACGAGTTTCCTTCGGCAGCTAAAGCTATTCAGAGAAGTCACTACGTAGACAACTACATCGATTCATGCCACTCAGAAGAAGAAGCCATTACATTAGCGAAGGAAGTTAGAGAAGTCCATGCACGCGGGGGCTTTTATATGCGCAAGTGGTGTTCGAACTCCAAACGGGTACTCGCTGCACTTTGCGACCCAACAACCTACGACGAAAAACAGTTTTTTAACAGTGAAGAGATACACTCTTATGAGAAAATATTGGCCATGCGGTGGAGCCCACGTCAAGATGCCTTCACCTATGCACTAAAGTTTGTACGCCTGAGGCGCAACATAATAACGACAAAGGTCGCACCAACCAAAAGGGAAATTTTACAAGTTTTGATGTCAGTTTTTGACCCCATGGGTTTTGTATCCTGTATAATGATGTATCTCAAAATACTGCTCCAACAAGTTTGGCGATCGAAGATTGCTTGGGATGAGGAAATACCACCCAATCTGCAGGATATGTGGCAATCATGGCTGTCCTTCTTACCCTTGATAGAAAACGTGCAAATTCCGAGATGTTTTTTTAAAAATTGGCATGCACAAGACAGTCGAGTTCAAATTCACGTATTCGTGGATGCGGGAGAAGACGCCTACTCTGCCGTTGCGTATTTCCGTATCGAACAAAATAACCAAATACTTTTGAGTCTCGTTTCAGCCAAATCCAAGGTAGCTCCGTTGCAGCCGCTCTCGATACCCCGCTTGGAGCTACAGGCAGCAGTAACTGGAGCGCGACTGATGAAAAACATAATAGCACAACATGAAATCGACTTTGAGGAATGTTACTTATGGACCGACTCGAAAACGGTACTATCGAGCCACGCTCGATGGAGACCCACGACGATATCAACAATATGTAATGTTTAGGATAGCCGAGATATATGAGCTCACAGAGGCCAGAAACTGGAGATGGGTACCAAGCAAACTAAATGTTGCGGACATTGCCACCAAACGACAACATAGGCCTAAAACATATACACAATGGTTCGAAGGACCCAGTTTTCTAAAACTACCGCCGGCAGATTGGCCGCCGAAAACTACCAATGATCGTTTCCTTCACATGCGAAGGGAATCAGCAAGAATCAATTACGAGTACTTTTCAAAATTGAATCGATTGACAAGGGCAATTGCATGTTGGCTTGCCTATAAGAGAAAGTTGATCATAAAAATACGTAAATCAAATGAGAATACAAACCAACTGGCATCCCAAATTAATGAAGCCAGAATGTTTCTATACCGGAACATACAACAAGAATGTTACAACCAAGAGTACACAGCCATCGAAAACGGCCACCACGTTTGCCGAAGCAGTCCATTATGGAGGTAACAACTCTTCCTTAATGACCATGGAGTATTGTGTGTACGCGATCGAGCCAGTCGCTTCGCTGGCATCCCTGAAGGACGAATCGCTCTACCCACCCAACATTGGGATACAAAGCTGTAGGTAGTCAGGCACTACCACGAAAAGTATTATCACATAATTCATGAGACAGCTGTAAACGAGGTGAGGCAAAAATATTTTATTCCAAAACTAATACCTCTCCTTAAAGGGATCCATCGAAATTGCCAACAATGTAAGCTGAGTAGTGCTCAACCCATTGCACCTTTAAGGACGCATCTACCGAGGGCTAGAGTGAGTGCTTTCAAGCCAGTGTTCACGTATGTAGGCGTTGATGCGAGCAATAAGCATTGAGATCGTGCATAGTCTAACCACAAACTCATGCCTAATGGGTTTAAGACGCCATATATCGCGCCGAGGTACACCGAGGACTAATTTTCGAGGGACCGATGCCATTCTTAGAGACAAACTTCAACTGGATGATGCGAAGATGCATCGAGAATTGTCGAAGCAGGAAATATCGTGGTACTTCAACCCACCGTCAGCTCCGCATATGGGAGAAGCCAGGGAGCGCTTAGTGCGGTCCTTCAAAACCGTGTTATACCGTATAACACCAAATCAAAAATTCTCAGTGAAAGTCTTCTTACCGCCATGGCAGAGGTGGAAATGACGATAAACTCCAGGCCCCTGACATACGTGTCCCTGGACGACGAAGATCAAGAAGCTCTTACGCCAAATCACCTGTTGCTTGGCTCATCAAATGGAGAAAAACCGATTTGCGATCCGGAACAAATCGATTATAAATGGTCGCTCCGCCAGAGTGAGATGTTCGCCAACCTATTTTGGAAACGCTGTGTCAAAGAGATGCCACCAAACATAACACGAAGGTCCAAGTGGCATAAAAAAGTAAAGCCAATTGGTGTAGGCAACATCGTACTTATAGTGGACGAAAATCAGCGTCGTAATACCTGGACAAAGGGTCGAGTGGTCGAAGTGACCACCGCAGAGGATGGTCAAGTCCGCCAGGCGAAGGTACAGACACAACTAGGTGTCCTCTCCAGACCAGCAGTAAAGTTAGCAGTCCTCGATGTCGGAAAAGATGAAGCAAGCTCCAGTGGCTCGCTTGCTGGGAGGGGTATATTGCCGAAATTCGGGACTGCGAATAAACTTTGTGCCACTGTACCACAAATCGGAACTCTGTCCGAACAAACAGAATGACGCTCTTTAAAAACTTTAAAACTCTCTCTATCATCTTACTCTTGCGGTACTTTATTATATATAAGTAGACACATAAACGCGAAAAATACGCAGCTGCATTGATATACGTACATACTAGAGCTGTGCGAAACATCGATGTAGTATCGATACATCGATGTTTCTCCTTTCGTAAAAAACATCGATTTTTTCTCTCCGATGCTCGATGTTTTTGTTAGCTAGCTTTTCCATCACTAAGAAAAAATCTCATCAAATAAAGCATTTCGACTGAAACCGTACGATTGTTCAGTAAGGCTGGAATCATAGTAAGCGAGAAGAGAAGTTCGCTTAAGTTTAATGTAGACATGCTTATTTTTATTCATTGTCACAAGTGAATCTCTGAATAGCATTGTTTTATATTTTTAAGTTTGAAAAAGATTGAATTATGTTTTATAGTATTATGTTTTATAGTATTCACACCGCTTATATTTCCCACTTGCACAACTAACTTTTCTCTGCATGAACCTTTTCGTATACTATGTAGTGACTACAACAGATTTTGGCACGATATCGGTTCCGAAACATCGCTTCAGGTTATAAAAACTGCGATCTTGTCCTTCCTCGCTCGTAATTAGTTGTAATCATCTTTATTTAAACCTATCCTGTTTTCTTTTTATATGTAACCTATTATCTTATTACATTTAATATTTCCTATTTCTTTAGTTTAATTTTATGTTTATATATGTAATACGCCTATGCCCTTAGGTCGGAGTGGGTAGAGGTTGTAACATTAACTTTACTTAGGGTCATTCGTAACAGGCCCGGGCCTGGTGTCATATGGGCCACTTGTTCGTACTGAGCGTTGTACGACTACATCTATAATAATAAAAAAAATATCAAAAAAGCTAACTTCGGCAATGCCGAAATTTATATACCCTTGCAGTCCTTGGCAATAATTTTTTTACATTTTGAAATTTCTTTCCCTGCAACTGAATTCATCAATACACAAACAAAACATTAAAATTTTTTTTTCTTCTTGCATTATTCAATAAGCGAAGCACAACACGCATACACATACAGTTCTTGTAGTGCTCCGTCTGTGTGTGTGTACGCATGTGCTGCCGGCAGCGCTGCTTGCTGCCTACTACGTCATTATTTGAACGTATTTGTATTGACTGTAACTTGTGTTCGATTTATCCGATCAGATTCAAATTTTGGGATCTGTCACTTTATATCAAATACTATCATATTGGTAAATTTCATGGGGATACTCCAATTTTTGCAAAAATGTTTGTTCTCGACCTATATGATATAGTGGCCCGATCCTGACAATTTTCATACTTTATCTAACTCGGGTAATAAAAAGCCCACAAAAAAATTTCATCCCAATAGCTCTTAAGATGGCTGAGTAAAACGCGTACGCACAAACAGACGAAAAGATGGACATGGCTACATCGACTCAGCTTCTCATGCTGATCAAGAATATATATACTTATGGGGTCGGAAACGTCTCCTTCTGTGCGTTCCAAACATCTGACCAATTTTATAACACCCTCTGCAAGGGTATAAAAAAAAACCTGTATGTATTACGTTTGAAAAAGATTAAATTTCTGCTTTATAGTTTGTTAGAGGAGACGTCATCGTTGAAATTAGATTTGTATATGTATATTAAGATTTCTTATAATATTTGTTTAAGATTATTCAAATTTCTACCACTGTATTAACATTAACATGTTCTGATGAAGAGCTTCTAACTCATGAAACCAAAATATAAAGAAGACTTCTGAAATCGAAGAGGAGAAGACCTATTTTCCTTATTCCACTCCACATGCTAATGAGCATTGGAGTCTTGTACCATCTGCAACTGGGCAGGTCAAACATAGTTTTATGTTTGGAAAAAGAATGCTATTTTTAACAAAGATTTATATTACTTCGATGTAGTATCGATACATCGATGTTTTTTCCTGAAAAACATCGAAACATCGATGTGGCCAAACATCGATGTTTCAACAGCTGTTCATCAAATCAAACAGAGCACATGCATACACACACACAGACGCAGCACTACAAGAACTGTATGTGTATGCGTGTTGTGCTTCGCTTAGGGAACAATGCAAGAAGAAAAAAAAATTTGAATGTTTTGTTTGTGTATTGATGAATTCAGTTGCAGGGAAAGAAATTTCAAAATGTAAAAAAATTATTGCCAAGGACTGCAAGGGTATATAAATTTCGGCATTGCCGAAGTTAGCTTTTTTGATATTTTTTTATTATTATAGATGTAGTCGTACAACGCTCAGTACGAACAAGTGGCCCATATGACACCAGGCCCGGGCCTGTTACGAATGACCCTAAGTAAAGTTAATGTTACAACCTCTACCCACTCCGACCTAAGGGCATAGGCGTATTACATATATAAACATAAAATTAAACTAAAGAAATAGGAAATATTAAATGTAATAAGATAATAGGTTACATATAAAAAGAAAACAGGATAGGTTTAAATAAAGATGATTACAACTAATTACGAGCGAGGAAGGACAAGTTCGCAGTTTTTATAACCTGAAGCGATGTTTCGGAATCGATATCGTGCCAAAATCTGTTGTAGTCACTACATAGTATACGAAAAGGTTCATGCAGAGAAAAGTTAGTTGTGCAAGTGGGAAGTATAAGCGGTGTGAATACTATAAAACATAATACTATAAAACATAATTCAATCTTTTTCAAACTTAAAAATATAAAACAATGCTATTCAGAGATTCACTTGTGACAATGAATAAAAATAAGCATGTCTACATTAAACTTAAGCGAACTTCTCTTCTCGCTTACTATGATTCCAGCCTTACTGAACAATCGTACGGTTTCAGTCGAAATGCTTTATTTGATGAGATCTTTTCTTAGTGATGGAAAAGCTAGCTAACAAAAACATCGAACATCGGAGAGAAAAAATCGATGTTTTTTACGAAAGGAGCAGAAATTGCAGATTTTCAGAGGCCCGTCAGGGAGAAAGCAAGCATTTCTTTTCTTGGAAAAGAAAATGGCATTAGTTTTGGTGGCATAAACTTTTATTTTCCACTTATGGTAGTAAGCTTTGAGTTCGTTTAGCTCGCTTTGAAGGGCTTGGTTAATGTCAGCGTAATACAATAGATGACTATGTCATCCGCAAACATCGATAGCTTACATTGGGGTTGTTGGGAAATATCGTATATGAAGACGTTAAAAAGCACTGGCACTAGAACTGAACCCTGTTGGACACCAGCTAGTAGCTCTTTTGTTGTTGACCTATTACCATCCATTTCAATATAAAAAAATTCTGAAAAAACTTTTCAGAATGTTCACAAGATATGTGGGTGTTTTAATGTTTATTAGTTTGAATATGAGAGCTTCTTGCCAGACTGTATCAAAAGCAGCTTCAATATCCAGAGTGACGAGTCCAACAGACTGTTAGAGAAACTGTTTTGAATGTAGCTTCTTAGTTTCTTGGTTGGGAACAAGCAGTTTAGGCCAGCTCTGAAACCGCATTGGACAGGTGGTAAAATATTATGTGTTCCTAAGTGGACTAGGAGTGTACTTTGAAATTCAAAGTTTGAATTATTTTTTCAAATATTTTGGAGAGACAGCTTAATAGACTGCTATTGTATAGAGTAGGGAGAAAACTAATAGCATTTGCTGGAAGTTTTTTTAAGCAAATATTCCTTATGTTATCTAGACCGCTGGACTTTTTAGTTTTCAGGCTTTTTAGGAAGGAAACTATTTTGCTGGTCGTAATTTTATTGATCTGAATCTGATCTGACATATTGTTTTGCAGAGTACTGGCAACCATCTATTGACCACCAATCGGATTTAAGTACGAGGATGTCAAGCTGTGTTCAGATGCAAAAGAATTGCTTAATAGATTACCCTTTTCAATTCCGGTTATATAAGCTACATCAGCCTCATATAAGGTGGGAATATAATGTTTCCTTCTTTTGATTGCTTTAGTGGTGTTCCAAAACGGCTTTTAAAAAAAAAAAAAAAAAAAATAAATGTCTCTCTGCGGATTATATAGTTTACATAATTACATCTTGCTTAAATAATAGGCTGTCGAGACCAAATCCATTGTCTGTTGACGGTATTCGTGGATTTGAGTAGCTTAGAAATGTGCTCTGGAAGCTTGATGTTGGTCTCTCGAATGTGTTTTTGAGGAGTCGATCTCATAAAGGCACAATTAATTGTTTGAGAAAATGAATCGACTAGCGGTGCTATTGGAAGATTACCAAAGCTTACTTCATTTGGAATTAGCATATTGTCGACTATACGTTTGAACATTTTCCAGTTAGCTTTTTTGAAGATTGGATACGTTTTCTCGATGAGAGGTATGTTTTTGGAATACTTGATGACTACTACTTTAAAAACTATCGGGTTGCTAATACGCTTTGTTAAATTTGTTAGAAAAAGATGGATAGTGGAGGGATTAGACTTTATACATGTTGGGATATAAGTAGGATCTTTTGGAAATAATATATTAAATTTGCCCAATACGGCGAGGTCATGAAAAATAATTCCCCAACTTTTTGCTCGGATGCAGTTCCCTGGAACTGTACGGTGCATAGAGTTTAGATCAAAAAGAACAAGGAATTCCCCGTTTAATTGAGAAAATTTGATCAGGTTTGACTTGTAGATATTTTTCATATGAATCCTATCACCGGATAATTTACACGCACTGGAAAGGCATTTTGCAGTGTTGCCCGCATAGTAAACGGCAAATATACTCAGGTTAGTCTGAATTTGGATTCCTACGTTTTCTATGAGGTGCGTTTTGACACCGGAGATTTGTTTTTGGTCGAGTTTATTGCTAATAGCTATAGCAACCCCACCACCTCTGCTTGAGGTTCTGTCGCATCGATATAGGGTATAGTTGGGAACACCAATGAATAAAATTATCATTTAGAAACTTAACTAATTCTATTCTTTTTGTTTTGAGGGCACGCGCATTCCATGCTATGATATTAATCGCGTCAATTGAGTTATTTATTTGCATAGACATGTTTAATAGCAATAACTTTAAATTGTTCGCCTTTGTTAGAGCAGCAGCTTAATTTGGAGATCATCACAGTTATGATAGTGTTAATTTCTTCGATAGAGGAGAGATCTGTTGCTTGCGTTTGGATGTTAGGCGAAGAGATGTTGCATGTAAGAGCAGATTTGTAGCATACGAACTTCGTTGATTGGGCACTCGTGTGTGTAGAAGAAGCGAAGATAGCCCTTCTGTCTGCAAATGCTATATTTAGTGGTCTCTTGTTGTATTGCGAAGAGCGTTTCAAAAGTAATCTCAGATAGGAGAGGCGGTACGGGCAGGCGCGGTCCAATGACGGGTGATTGCCTCGGCGGTTCGCACATTGGATTTTCGTTTTTGGGCAGTTTACCGTTTCATGGGGCTTGCCATAGTGGGCACAAGCAGTGTTGACTGAACAGTTTTTGGAGCCGTGCCCGAACAATTGGCATTAATAGCATTGCGTTAGTTTACCGGGTACTTTTTCTTTGTATTCCCAATGAACCCTAGTATGATTGACATACATAAAGTCTTTGAGACATCTTGCAAAGAGACTAAATTAATTCCATGTTTGGTAGGAAGATTTTTATGCCGATGGAAATTGACCTTATAAAGTTCTCCTGGATTTTAGGTTTTGGGGCTCTCGTTTGTAAGTTTTTCTGCGTTGAGACATTGTAGGAGAGGCAGATGCAATTGCATCGCCAATAGTGCTGCTACGTCGTTTAATTTTGTTGGTAGGTTTCGACGGTCTCGGGAAACGGTTGAAGTTAACGTACAGATTCAAGCTCACAGTGAAGAGAGAGAGAACGTAAATTAGCTCGCTATTGTTTGGACTGTACGCGTGGAGATCAGAAGTGTAACTCGATCCAAGCATATGAGCACCCTAGCGACTTCACCAGCCAACGGCCAACTCCGGCCTTGTAGAAAACGTTATAGAAACGTTTATATGCATAATTTGGCTATTTTTAGTCCGATGTTGATCAAGTTTGGTATTTTGCTAAATATTATTACATAATATTATTATATCAAATTCAAGTGTGCCAAAGATGATTGCAAAAGTTAGAAAATTACGGGAGATAATTGAGTTTCCGCCCCTGCGTGGCAAAATCTTTACATATACAAAATGTATATTATAGTTCCCGAGATCTTGGTGTTCATTCGGACAGACGGACAGGGCTAGATCGACTTGGCTGTAGATGCTCATCATTATTTATTTATTTATTGATTAATTTATTTATTTATTTATTTATCTATTTATTTATTTATTTGTTTAGGTCAACTAACACAGAAGTTGACGAAAAAGCTTAAGCTAAAAGACAGATAATAATTAATTGAAGAAGGTAGATTAGCTTAATACTCAACTAAACATCACCGACCCGGTGAAGGTGTTTTATTTGCACAAGGTGCCAGCTATGCCCCGACTTTTAGCAACTTTAATATATTTACACCTTATAGGTGTATGGAAATTCGAGAGTCTTCGGTTTCAATTTTTTCATTCGGCTTTAGGCTTTATTCATTCTAATTCACTCCACTGAATGACATTGCTTATGAGACGCAGTACACAACAACATTCATGCATATTCAATTCATTGTGTGCGTCTGACTTACTCAATTCAATTCGATTCGAATGCATTCATTTAAACGTGCGTTGTGAGTGAAGCCATGCAGCTCCCAATTATTTTGTAATGACCGAGTTCCAGTTTAATTTTATAATGAAGAGCGTCAAACTGATTACTCTTGGTATAGGAAGTTACTAATGGAACAGTTCTACTTGTTATATAGCAGTCGGTGTATCGGTGTCGGTATATACTTGCAACAACGTGTCACAAGTTGAGGTCTTTGTATTAATTGATTTTTGTTTGCTTTGGCTGTGTCTGGGCAAACAAATATTCTTTCTCTATTTTTTTCAAATAGTTTTCAATTCTATGTATTTTTAATTAAATGAATTTAGTTAAGTAGTTAAGTAGTTGACTTCATAAAAATTTAAAAATTTTTTTTTTTATTATTCTTGTTGGATTTTAGTCCATCCTAATGTACGGTTTGTATCTTATTCTAATCGTTTTTAATTTTTATGTTGTTATTTTAAGCTATTTCTATAACTTCGAACGGTCATAAATAGGCTGAATCAAGCTTATGACAAGTTTTGTTTTTAAGAAAACGGTATCTCCTATTTTTAAATTAAAGTCTACTGATTTATTGTCATACAAGTTTTTCTGTTTTTCCATATTTTCTTGTAACATTACTCTAGCTATATTATATGCTAGTTCTAATCTAAACTTAACTTCTTTAGCAAATCATAAAGGTTCTATTCTATTTATGCTACTAAAATGGATTGGTGAGTTATTTTGTTTTGCAAATACAATTTCATTGCCATGACCGTAAGGAACGTCAATATTGCTTCTGTTTCTGATCAGAGTCGCGATACTCTTAATGATTTCAACTCGGTGCCAATTTGAGTTGTTCGATCTCAAATATACCGGCTTAAGGAAACGTTAATTATGTGTTATATGCAAGATGACTACTTTTTGCACTTCATGTTTTTTTGGGTTTATTTTGTCTACTTTGCTGCCTGGTAGTGACTTTCAGCACATGTGAGTTTGTGTTCTTTAGATCATGTATCGTGCTGCAGGATAATGCATCCGCAACAAAATGATTTTTTCCCATCAGATATTTTACTGTGAAGTTATATTCTTCTAGATCAAGTCTCATTCTAGTAAACTTTAAAACCTGGATTTACAATAGAGAATAAATATTGGTTTGTGGTGTAATGACCGGGTTCCTTTGGTTCAAGATTTTAAGAAAAGAACACGTCTGTTTCTCTTTGTGGTAATATTCTGATTGATTTTTATACAGGAAATATTCTTTTAGCCTATGTTTACACATGTATTCTTATGCTGCGACTTATGCAACAGCTACAAAAGAGAGTGAGAGTGTCAGTACATACATACATACTGTTGGAGCGCATGCATCAAAGTGCTTGGTCAGCGGTCACACAATTAGAGGAGCTAAACGAACTGGGAAATCTGACCTGGTAGCTGGACAGCATGTTCAACAGAGCTGACGATGGGAGGAAGCCAGTTCGCCACATAAATCTGAGTACCAAGAACTCGTATGATGGAGCTACATGAAACACTGTGCCGCAAGATGATCGATAGCAATCCCGTAATAATGGTCGAAAAGAGTGATACTGTCACGCAAACAACACCGGCGAAGAACAACCCTCAGGGTTTTCCCACAAATCTTAGCCAGCCAGCTAAAACTGCTACGCCCAAACGCCAGAGAGAGGATGCCGCTATCCAGCGTAAAACCCCACCAAAACGTTCTCCACCAGAACATTTGAAAACCAACTTGGCAAATACAAACTCATGGGCCAACCCGGTCAATGCAGCCGAAGCGGATGCAGAATGGCAGACGGTGTCTCGCAAGCTGCCCAACAAGCAACCAGCTCGGAGGGACAAGCCTGCAGCCATTGTGATTCAGGCCCAAGCGGGATTATCTTACGCCCAAATTCTTGGTATGGTCACAAGAAGAACCGACGGCAAACTCGATGGAGTCAAAAGCAACGTTCTGCGCACAAGAAAGACCGCCAAGGGCGAGCTGCATCTAGAACTCAAGCCATGTTCTAGGCCAACAGGTGTCGGTAAGGGCAGTAGGAACCGAAGCTTGGATTGCGATACGCCAAGTCGATACCTTGCCAGCAGCAGACCACATTATGGATGCTTTAAGCAAAAGACTTGGCGATGCCATCGCAAACGTGCGAGTCAGAAGCTTACGCCATACTTTCAGCGACACGCAGATGGCTATCCTATCAATGCCGCGCTCGACTGCTGACTCCTTGCTCAAGATGGGATCAATCGAAATAGGATGGACGCGTTGCCCAATTCGGGAACGGCAATCAAAGCAGAGATGCCACAAAGCCGCAAAATGCAGTAGCACCATCGATCGCACCAATTGGTGCCTCAAATGTGGGGCGACAGACCACAAGGCAGCCTTATGCAGCAACTTTCCTGTCTGCTTCAATTGCTTAGATGCCAAGCGTCAACAGGTGAAACATTACACTGGCAGCCGACGTTGCCCAATGGTGAGTGCAGGAGCGAGCCAGCAGCAACAATTATGAATATTCTTCAACTGAATCTAAATCACTGTGCGGCGGCGCACGATTTACTACCGCAATCAGTAAGAGAACTGAGTATAGACGTGGTGGTTCTGAGCGAGCCATATAGAACCCCGCCTGCCAACTCATGGGCGGCAGACTCTTCGGGCTAAGCTGTAATCTGGTTGTGCGGCAATCGTACTCCGCCTATGCAACACGTCCACGCACACAATGGATTTGTTAGGGCATTCATAGGGTATGAATATGGGTGTATAGCTGCTACTTGGCAAGAAGCTCAACGCATATAAGCCCACGACTCCCGACGAATCCCAAATGAAACTCATTGTGGAGACTCTGTTTCGAAACACCTCAATGTATACATATAAACATATTCAAGTGCACAATTATATTTTAATGCGTATATGTTTTATTGTTCATACTTGCAACAAAGTGTTACAAGTTGAGCTCATTGTATTGAATGATTATTTTGAGAATAACGTAATATTATGGAGTTATTAATAATTATTTGATAATTGTGTAAAGATAAAATAAAGGTAAGGTAAAGGATAGTATATTATGGTAAAAAAATTTTTTTTTTTTTTTTTTTTTTTTTAGCTCGTGTCTGGAGAGACAAATTTTCTTTATTCTTTTGTTTTTGACATACTGTTGAATTGTATGTATATATTTTAGATGATTTAATTATAGTACTTGAATCCATAAAAAATTTTTTTTATATTCTTTTTTTTTTTGTAAAATTACTTAAGTATCATAAAAATTACCAAAATGTATGGTTTTTCTTTTTTATTATTATTATTTTTTATGCTTGATCATTCCGATTTTTATTTTATAAATGGTTTTTATCTGTTTTTATGAACTTTCTGGTTCTTATTCTTATTATCTGCTATTAATATATTATCATTTTCTACTATACTCACTACCTTATAAGGCCCTATATATTTAGCATCTAGTTTATGACCTATTTCTTTTCTTAATAAGACTTTAACTCCTATTTTTAAATTAAAATCGGAAGTATTTTCGTCGTAGTATTTCTTATTCTTTAACTTATGGTTTTCTAGCATTATCCTAGCTCTTTTATATGCTATTTCTGTTCTAAATTTTATTTCCTTAGAGTAGTCGTCTAAATTGTATATTGGATCTATTCTATCTATTTTGTTAAAATCTATGAACTGATTTGGTAGTCTTCCAAATACTAGTTTGTAGGGACAATATTTATGCACTGCCGAGGGTGATGTGTTGTAACAATAAGTGAAAAATTGTATCCAAGCATCCCAATCGGACTTATCTGCTGATATGTATGAACGAATATATTCATTGAATGTTCTATGACTTTGTTCTATTGTCCCTAAAGTCTGGTGGCGGTATGCTGTCGATGTTAGATTTTTAATCTTCATGTAGTTGCATATATCTGGTATAATCTGATTTTTATACTCAGTTCCCATGTCCGTAATGAGTGTTTTCATTGGACCGTACTGTAGTATACAATTTTCGAATATAGCTTTAGCTACATTACTTGCACTTTTAGATGCAACTGGAATGGCTATTAAGTATTTTGATCGCATATCAATGTGACAATATACTCATTTTCATTATCTGATTTTGGTAGCGGACCTATTGTGTCCATTATAACTTTATCAAAAGCCTTAGCTGGTGTTTCTGTTATTATCATGGGGGTCTTCGTATGTGTCGTCGTTTTTGACACCTGGCATTTATGACATCTTCTTATGTACTCTTTGATATGGCGTCCCACATTTTTCCAATAGTAGTTTTTTTTTTTTTTTTTTTTTTTTTTTTTTAACGTTTAATTTATTTGTTGAATCTACTCTTAAACTAGAGCCTAACAACAAGTTTGAGATATTTTTCTTAATCTAGTACTTATGATATATCCAGGGGATATTGCAGGCGGCCCTAATCATTTATTATTGGGTTGGTCTGTCATTTCTTTTAAGACGAGTTCTATTATTAGTTCGCGTAAGGGAATTGGCAAGAACATTAGGGTGTACATCCAGTTTCGCAGAATACTTTAGTTGTTGACTACCTATTTCATACTTTACGTTAGGTATATTTAGATCATTTTGAATGTTGTCGTTCCGTATGTACCACGGAGCCCCAGTGATTGATCTTAAAATCTTCGACTGCGCTCTTTGTATAATGTCGATATTGCTGGTACTTGCATTTCCCCATAGTACGGCGCCGTAAGTCCAGATAGGTTTCAGTACGGAGTTGTATAGGAGGACTTTATACTCCAGACGTAGAGGGGACCGAGCATTGATGATCCAATGTAAGCTACTCGCTTTCAGTTTAAGCTGTAACTTTTTGCCTCGATGTGCTTGCGCCAAGTTAGTCTTCTGTCTAGGTGGATACCAAGGTAAGTGACATCCGCGGCTTGAGGAATTGGTACGTCGTTTAGCATTATAGCTGGACAGTTTCTTTTGTTAAGCGTAAATGTAACATGTTTGCATTTTTGCTCGTTGACCCGGATACGCCAGGTTGCTAGCCATTCCTCTACCACCTTGAGGTGTTCCTCTAATTTTGCAGAGGCTTGTATTGGGCATTTGGATCTGCTGAGGATTGCCGTGTCATCGGCAAAAGTGGACGTTGTAAGTCCTAAACTCGTTGGTAAGTCTGCAGTGTACAGCAGGTAGAGCAATGGGCCGAGTACACTGCCTTGCGGTACACCAGCTTTGATTTCAAAGTCAGCCGAGACGGAGCCATTACATCTTACGGCGAATTTTCTATTGTAAAGGTAAGATTCCATGAGTTTGTGGGTGTACTGTGGGAGTTTCTGCCGGATTTTGAACATTAGACCCTCCAGCCAAACTCTGTCGAAAGCCTGGGCAACGTCGAGAAAGACAGCCGTACAGTATTCTTTTAGTTCGAATGCTGTTCGTATTTCGGATGTTATACGATTGACTTGTTCAATTGTCCCATGTTTTTCGCGGAAGCCGAACTGATGTGAAGGGATTGTGTTCTCCGATGCCAGAAATGAGTTTAGACGAATCTGCAGGACCTTTTCAAAAAGCTTCGAAAGACATGGCAGCAAACTAATTGGCCTATAGGATGATGGTTGGGTTTTGTCCTTTCCCACTTTAGGAATCATGATGATAATGGACCTTTTCCATGCTCTTGGGAAGTAGCCAATTCTTATTATAGCGTTGAACATTTTGCAGATGTATTGTATGGCGATGGTAGGGAGTTCTAGGATCATTTTTGGTGTGATTAGGTCATGGCCAGGGGCTTTGTTCGGCTTTATGTGGTTTTTAATAACTGCAGTGATCTCATCCGATTGGAGTTCCGAGTACTCACTATCCGTTAATGTGCTTGAAGGGGGGAAGTACAAATGAGTTTGATGTTGGATTTGGCTGGAAAACCATTTTAAGGTGTGTGGCAAATACGGATGCCCTCTCTTCGTCACTGCGGGCCCATCCACCGGTAGTACCCCTTATTGGTGAAACTGTCTCTGTAGGAGCGCTTAAAGTTGGGTGGGCTTTCCACAGAGGATGTTTAGTGCTGGATGGACTGAGCTTTTCTATGTATTTCCTTTGAGCCCAGATTTCCTCTTGTCTTAACTCCTTGGAGAGGTTGCGGCTGGCATGCCTTAGGCGAAGTTTTGCTGCTGGTGATCGAGTAACCTGCCATTCTCTTCTTAGACGTCGTTTTTCCGTTACTAATTGTTCTATCCGCCGGTTCGTAGGCCTGGCAGCAGGTTTAGCGTAAGTAGAGGCATGTGGAGTAGATACTCTTGCTGCAGCTCCCATCATCGACTCAAGTGTAGAGACGCACATGTCAATGTCCTCTGCAGCATCCAGTTTCGGCGAACAGTCAATGTGGGCACTCATGTACATTTTAAATTTAAGCCAATTTGTTTTGTTGTTTGTAAGTATATATGGGCGATCAAGTACTTGAGGTCTTGTTAACAGTGTGAATGGCACTGGAGAGTGATCGGAGGTTAAATATAGCAGTGTTTCCGCAGTGATCCGATTACGCGGAATCCTCTTGGTTACTGCGAAATCAATCAAGTCAGGCACTTTTTGTGGATCTGTGGGCCAATAAGTAGGCCTACCCGGTGAGACGCAATCCATCTTATTGAGGGGGTTGACTATTGTGTTGTACAACTGCTTGCCTTTAGGATTTACCAGGCGAGATCCCCAGTGCGTATGTTTGGCGTTATAGTCCCCTGCTGCAATGAAGCGTCCTCCGAGTGTGTTAAAGAAACCGGTGAATTCCTTTTCAGAGATTGAGAAGCGTGGTGGGCAGTACAGGGCAGCCAACGTAGTGTTGCCGCAGCTGGTTTGGACGGTTATAGCAGTTGCTTGAAGGTGCTGTGTTTCGAATCTGTTGAGAAACGAGTGTTTTATACGGTTTTTGATTAGGATACCAGTCCCGCCATGAGCTTTTCCGTCTGGATGGTTTGTTGCGTAGAAGGCATATTTTGGTATTTGAAAATTATTTTTTGATGTTAAATGTGTTTCAGATATCAGCATGACGTCGATTTCACTTGAGTCTAGGAATAGTTGCAGTTCATTTTTGTGCTTGGAGACGCCGTTAGCATTCCAAAGACATAGACTTAGGGAAGCCATTATTTATTCTCGATAAGCTTCTGGATAAGCAGGTTTTGATTCCGCATCAGTTCCTGCATACAGTTTTGCATGAACGTCATAAAAGCAGTCATGTTTTGATTAAGTGAGATCAATAGGGCCTCTATACCACTTGGAGTTTGCTGGTCAAGTTCTGGTGCGCTAGGTTGCGGATTCTGTAGATGGTGGAGTGACGGGGTCTCTTTCGCGGGCTCCGTCTGTCCAGTTCGGAGTACACTAGCGAAGGATACACTAGGATTGGTTGTAGCAGGCATGTTAGATGATCTAACAGCCTTGGCGAAGAATACCTCCGGTGTAGTTTTGGAGGCGTTGAAGGTGATTTTTGGTCCAGCTGGGGGTTTACGCCCGTTTAGGTGCGATTTAAGATCCTTGAAGACAGGACATCCCCTGTAGTTGGCTGTGTGGTTCCCTCCACAGTTACTGCATAGTCTTAGTGCGACGTTGTTTCTGTCCTTGGGGCAAATGCCATCTTTATGATGTTCGCCGCAGCCAACACACACTGACCTAAGATTGCAATTGTTAGCGGTGTGGTTGTATTCCTGGCAGTTTTTACACTGAGGTGGTTGGTATCTCTTATGGGGCTCCTCTACGGTGATTCTTCTGTGCAATAGGAGCTGAAGGTTGTAGATTGGATGCACTTCATTTGGCTTCGTCCGCTTTGCATCTGGTTGGAGCTCGATTTTAAAGAGCGGCTGTGCGACTTTATTCCTGTTGATGATGTTGACAACGGACTTAACCGCAAACCCTTTTTCGGCCAATGCGTCTGCTATTTCTTGGGGTGGGACCGATGGCTCGATCCCCTTTAACACAACCTGGAGCCCTTTACTGCTTTTTAGTTGGTAGGTATAGAAGTTGATGTTAGCATTACGGAGGTACTTTTCGATGATGCGGAAGTTGTCCTCAGTTTGGGTTTGACATTTAATTTCTTTTATGTTACCCCTGTTGAGAGGGGTTACAACAAAGTTATTTGCCCCTACTGTTTCTACTAGCTTCGAAATCAGGACGCTGCAGTTGGCTCCACGGATGTATAAGGGGGGTGGTCTAGCCGATTTGACTTTATCTACAGCGCCGGCTTGATCGTCTTGCTGATCGGCAAGAATTTTAAAACGATTCCCGCTAAGAAGTGCTACTCGTTCATTAGGTTTGGTTATTTTTGGCGTATTGCCACTTTTTTTCTTTTGCGGGCTTAGCTTCCGCTTAGTTATTTTAATATATCTATCCATTCCAGTTTGGACAGAAGGCGTTGGGTTGGGCGTGGCTGACTCTGGGCGACTTGTCGTTGACGGCTTGAGGCAGGTCAATACTTCGGTAGACGTTGCAGTAGTTGCTGTCAACGAGCTGACGGTGCTGGTCGGTGCAATCGGTGACCCAGTTATCGATATTGATGGAGAAGCACACTGCTCTCTCCACGGTAAATTGCTGTTGATTGCTGAGTGGCTTGCACTTTCGGTGTTATTGCTTACGGTAGCATTTAGTGGGGTCGGCGACACCACCGAAAAGTACGCGTTGTTGCGTTGGACCGAGAGACGACGCTCACGTTGTTGTTGTACAAGTAGTTCTTGTAGCTGTTGCTGGTGGGGATCGAGAGAGCTTGGGCCCGAATTGGTGGACATGGCTTTTCCAGGCTTTCCTGTTGCAACTTAGTATTTATTGCTATTACAACTAATAGCAATATGATTGTAAATAGGCGTCTCTGCGGTGACTGAGAGCCCTACACAATTTTTGCAAACGCGGTCTTTTTTTTTTTTTTTTACACTAAATTTTGCGGAGTGCATTAAAAACACGTCTGCACGCGGCGGCGGTTGAAATGAATATCAATAGTAGTGTCTTTTGATTTTTGCCAGCGTTCTGGTAATGTCAGTATGACTTCCTTGAATTGGATCATCATGGTATGTAGACAGTATTGCTTCTTTTTCTTTTTCATTTTCTATTAAGGTCACCGGCTGATAGATTTAAAAGAATCTATTGAAATAATTTCAAAGATCTTTTCGCTCGGTGCCACTTTCAGTTGGCTGATTTCAAGTATACCGGTTTGCATTTCAACCCTTTGGAAGAACTGACCTAAGTCGAGAATTCCATTGGTGTACAAATCGCTAACATCAATTCTTACCATAACATTCTTTCCATGTTTCAGTGAACATTTAGATTCTGTTATTCGCAAGGTCACTACTTTCCGTACCTCGTCATTATTGATGACTTCGTATACGTAGGGCCTAGAAGCATTTTGAAGTTTTTGCCTTGCCAAAAGTTTTTCTTTATTAACTGCGTAGTTTTTCTGTCTACTTTGTTGCCTGGTAGTTTTATGTCTTAATTCGGATATAGTTATCCGCGATAAGGCGTCTGCCACAAAATTATCTTAACCTCTCAAATACTCTACTGTAAAGTCGTACTCTTCCAATTCTAGCCGCATGCATGTTAGCTTTGAACTCGGGTTAACCATGGAGAATAAATATGTTAATGGTCTATGGTCTGCTCGCACTGTGAAATGGTTTCCATATATATATGGTCGAAAATATGTTATTGCCCAGTGTATTGCTGCTAGCTCTTGTTCTGTAGTACTCTTGTTGCTTTCACCTTTAGTTGATGCATATGAAACTGGAATGCTTGTTTGCTTGCATCTGTGATAATGCAAATTCCTTGCTAAAATCTGGGTACTGCAATAGATTAGGTTGAACGAGCTTTTCTTTTAAGTATTGGAATGCATTTTCGCATTCTGCTGTCCATTCGAATGGAACATTCGTTTTACATAATCTTGTTATGTGTCGGGAATATTCCGCGAAATTTTTTATGAAACTTCTATAGTAATTGCAAAATGCAACGAAACGTCTAGCACTATCTGCATCATGTGGGACTGGATAATTCTTGATGACGTCAAATTTTGTGTCGTCTGGCAAGATTCCTTTGTCTGTGCATTTGAGACCTAGAAATGTCACCTTATGCATAAAAAATGAGCATTTTTCAGGATGCAGTTTTAGATTGCTTTTTCTGCAAAAATTAAAAACATCTACTAGATTTTTAATCATATGTTGTTCAGAACAACCGATAACGATTAAATCATCCATATAGAGGAAAGCTTGGCTAGGCTTAAGCCCTGAGAATGCTATTGTCATCATTCTCTGAAATGAATTAGGTGCTATTTTTAGACCGAAGGGTAATCGTGTGAAGCGATATGAACCATTGCTCGTTGAAAAAGACGTTATATCTCTTGATTTTTCTTCTAGTTCAATTTGATGAAAACCTGACATTAAGTCAAGGCAAGAAAAATATTTTGCTCTTCCCAATTGATCAAGAATATCATCAATTCTGGGAAGCGGAAACTTATCTGACAGCAATTTTTTGTTTATTTGATGATAGTCAATTACACTCCCGAAAGTGTTTTCTTTGGGACTAGTAAGAGTGGGCTATTATAAGGCGAAACAGACGGTTCAACAATATTTTGTTCAATTACCTTTCCAACTTGTCGCTGGATCTCGTCTATTTGGCTATGCGGACTCCGGTAACTTTCACATATACCGGTTCATCATCCTTAAGTTTTAATTTTTGTTTGTAAAAATTATTTGTTGTGATCGGTTCGGTGTCAAGTCCGAACACATCACTATACTCAGTGCATAACTCTTCAAGTTTGTCTTTGAATAGTGTTGGGAAATTTTTCTTCAATTTATGAATTACAGATTCTTTTCTTATATCTTTAGTATTTTGAACTATATCGTAGTTCGAAAGTGATTCAAATTTTAAATTGTTAAAGCCTACTATTTGGCATTTATCTGTAGTATTTAAGAGTCGGACAAAAGTACTTTGGGTTGTTGCAATAGTGTTTGCAACATAAACACCCGGTTTAATTTCCTGATTCGGAATTAGAATGTTACCTTCTGCTGAAGATAGTTCTATTTTGCGTACCACTGGGGATCTTGCTGGTAGAAGTGTTGAGTTATTACCAGAATTGAATGTTATTGGAACATAAATTGGGTACGTTAATTTTCGTGGTCGTAAGTATAAACCAATCTTCTGAATTGCTGTAATCTAATTTGCAATTAAAAGTTTTTATGAAATCTTATCCTATTATTCCATCGCATGAAATTCGTATGGAATAATATATTTATCTGTCTGCAATTCAATTGAGACTAAATCTTTGGAGTTTATTACTCCTTCTCCTATGCCTCGAATGTCTACAGTTTTGTTTACTTGGATGTCGTGAAATACATCAGAATTTTCTTTTATTATTGAAATGTCTGCACCGGTATCAATTAAGAATGTTATTTTCTTATTTGTTTTAACATTCTTAAATGATAAAAAATTATTAAGACTTAGCTTAATACTTGGAATAGACTTTATTTTTCAACTTTGAGGAGCTTGTCCGTGTTCCTGGTCACTTTGGGTAATTCGGACATTTGTGTTGTTGTAACCATTCTGTTGGTTATTTGTGTTTTGTCTATTAATATTGTGTCCACCACCACGGCCGCCTCTTCGGTAGCGTGAATTATTTCGGCCTCGTTGGGCTCTGTGGGCATCGTTATTGCTCCAATTCGAGTTGTTATTGTTCCAATTCGAGTTGTTTCTCCAGTTACCATTATTGTTATAGCGGCGTCTACCGCGGTCATTATGCTGGGCATAAAAAATGGTATTATTTTGGAAACTTTCTGTGGAGCCCGACTCTACTGAAAGAGTGGTAAATCTAGTGATGGCTTCTTTAGCAGAATCAAAGTTTCCTGATACCATTAATATCTGGACGTTTTGACTTTTGGTATGACTTACCATAGCATTTACTGCCACTTTGGTAGTGTATTTTATTGCTTGTTCAGTTGGAAGACCATCCGAAATATATGCGCCTTTAAGGGCGTCGGTCAACTTAGTAATCTCCTTAGTGTATTAAACAGTTATTGGGGTTTCTCTGCAGATTTTTAATTTTTGTTGTTAAAAGATCTACTGATTCACCCTTGAAGATTGTTGACAGTTTTTGTATTACTTCATCAATCGTTGTTTCTGAGTTTGACCTTTGACCTTTTAATTTGCATTTTATAATTTCGATGGCTATTGGTTCGTGCGTTTCTTTTATGGTATTAAGTACGCGAAGCGCTCCAAGGAAACCCAGTTGATTTTTAATATCACCATCAAAATATGGTAGCAACCTGGTCGCTGTGTTCATGAATTCTACCACTGTTTGCGTCATTTTACCTTCTGTACTAAGTAAACTTACACTAAAGTTCAAATCAGAAACATCTTTGAATGTTATCTGATGTCGCCTCAATGCCAATGTTGCTTTTTCCCTGCAATCATTGTAGAAGGCTAGAGCTGCTGTTTGATGGTTTTTGGCAAGGTCGTTGTAATGGGACTTTAGAAGAAGCCTGATTTTTTCTAAAAGGGTTTTTATATTTTTTGTGTGCTTTTCTATGGTGCCCTCAGATACATTTCTATCCTGGGAGAGACACTTGATTGATTTGTGGATTTCGTGTTTAATTTCACGAGCTTCATTGAGAATATCTTCCCACTCTGTCATGATGGGAAATTCCACTCTTGGTCAAGGTCATTTGCTCGACCTATTTATTTTTCTTTACGCTTTGGATATGGAGAAAAATTCCTACCCATTCCTTGCTTAAAGATTATAAATTAAGTATATTTAACTTTTCATCATGCTCTCATGATATATTCATACCATTAAGCAGATTCAAAAGTAAACATTTTTTTTTGATTTTACTCTTCTATATCTATTATTTCTACATCTGAGTCTGTTAAATCTATTGTTTCTCGATTCTGATATGTCTGTCAGAGCGATTGAGTCCTTGAAAAGTTCGTGGACCCATCCGGGCACGTCTTTTCTTAAAGGAGTCTTAGCTAACAATCTACTATAAGCTACTTTTATGGGTTTTCCATAAGATCTACAATATTTTGTTAAATTTGTAGTTGTGGGCTATCCAATACCTTATTTCCTTGTATTTGTGATTTGTTTCACCTGATTGTATCAGGAAATCAAGGAAAGATAAATATTTTTGTAGCTTTTTCGTTTCTATTTTATCCATATTCTACACTAACTTGCTAGTGTACTCCATTCCACTGTTCAATGAAACAATTGAGCTTCTAGCGGTGCATGCGCAGCATCAATATGTCTGTTGTTCCCAGTATTGGGTTTGTTTCGCTGATACTCTTTATTACCACATAGGGTAATGTGCTTAGCACGATGCCCTTCTCGATTTTTGTACAACCGAATGGTGGGGTCACATTACTCTGGAATGTGTGAATGTATTCGTTTTCGAAATTATACATTGTAATAAATTCCATATGCTTCTGCAATATTATCAATGAGTTTAACCTGAAATCTGGATGCTCTCTATGTATTTTTTCAATAATTTCTGCCATATTGTATTTTAATAATTTTAACATTATTGACCACATTGGTCGTGTTATCTTTTCCTTGGGTATCGTCGATACCGAAATATTCTTGAATTAATGGTTGCTTGTGTGCATTTGTATTTTTAGATCTTATCTAGATCATTAGCTTGGCTTAGTGCTCTTTTAGTTACACATTTATTTTGCAATAGGTATGCTTTATATAAGACATGCCGGTATTTGATGATTCGATTTTATTTATAATATTCGCAGTGGAGTCCACTGATTTTGTTTCTATTAACCCCATTGTGGGTATAAGAGATATATCATCAAATTTACTTATGGTATTATCGAAGATATGGAGTTTATTTTTAAATAATTTTTTTTATAAGTGTAATAATGACCTCACTGACTAATGGATCTATATAAGACGATTTTAATTTAATAGAATGAATATAACAAATACGGGGGAAAAAAATATAGGGAACAAAAGCCCATAAAGACAGCTCAAAACCTTTTGTTTAGAAATTACTAAAATACATTTTTTTTTTATAAGTATTTCAAGCTTTGGTCTTTTTTGCTTGAATAAGAATATTATGTGAAATATAAAAAAAAATTGTTATGGATGCATGAATTTTTAAGGATTTTTTTTTTTTATTTATAAAAATTTTTTTTTCTTTGAGAACAAAAGAAAAAAAGTTTATCTCAACTGTGTCTTGCACAGCGAGCCAGAGACGTGGAAAAATTATAGAGCATGTGGTTGGCTCACAATTCAAGTATACATGTCATTTGTTGTTTAGAAATTACTTTTAAAAAAAATTATCCAACCACATTGTTAGTAATAGCCTAGCAGAAAGTTACTAGTTCGAAAGTTGCACTTTCGTGCTTCAACTTGATATTAAGCTCATAATTAGAATTATTAAATTAAAGGCAAGTTAAGGCTTGCGCATTTCTGCGGCCTCCTTGCGTTTCTTCGCTCCTTGGCAAAGTTCTGCTTTTAGGATGTGAATACGCTCTATGCAGCGTTGTCGGTCTTGCTCCTTCAGAGTGGCCTCCACTTTTGGTCTTCTTTGGCTTTGTAGATTTTGTATTGCGGGCCCGGTACTCAGCTATTGTGAGTGGGCGCGGTCCATCGTTGGGATACAGCTCTAACGCTTCTTCTAGCGTCGATGCATCCCTTTGCTCGATAGGAGCAGATTCCGCAAAGGGAATATCTTCATTGTTGCTCATCCGCGATTTGTAGACTGTGCATTTGAACATTTATTTTTGTGCTGCTGCTTCTTTTGTTTATATGTTTGCGGTCAATCTTGTCTTCGAGGCTAACTTAGTTGGCTGGTGATGGTGCTAATGTGACTGCTTGCCTTTTTGTTTCGTCCACAGATGCATTTGTATTGTGTTTTATTTTAGTAATTTATTGTTTAGTTTTTTATTTCTTTTGTATCACTTTTTCAACAAGTCAAAAAACTTCCAAAATCACTATCAGGATTTCTGTTTCTCCTTGTGGTAATATTCTGATTGATTTTTATTCAGAAAATATTCTTTTAGCCTGTGTTTACATATATATTCTTATGCTGCGACTTATGCGACAGCTACAAAAGAGAGTGAGAGTGTCAGTACATACATACATACTGTTGGAGCGCATGCATCAAAGTGTTTGGTCAGCGGTCACACGCTGGCCTGGCTCTAGCCCATGTTACGCTTGTGCATGCAGTGCTTATGTGAATATATGTATGTGCATATACAAATTGTATTTTTATGTGAATATGTTTATGTGCATACATCAATGTATACATTTAAACATATTCAAGTGCACAATTATATTTTAATGCGTATATGTTTTATTGTTTATACTGGCAACAAAGTGTTACAAGTTGAGCTCATTGTATTGAATGATTATTTGAATGAATATACTACAGTGGTCTGTTTTGACTCTGAAGTGTTTGCTATATGTATATGGACGGAAGTGTGTAATTGCCCAGTATATCGCAGCTAGTTCGTGTTTAGTAGTGCTTTTATTACTTTCACTTTTAGTGAATGAACGCGAAGCGTATGCTACTGGTAACTGCTTAAGTTTGTTATTATACAAAATTGTTTGTTAAAATATGGATACTGTAGCAGTGTGGGTTCTATTAAAGCTTGTTTCCGAATCTCAAAACCTTTTTGGCATTCTTTAGACCAAACAAAATCTACGTTCTTCTTATATAGTCGTTATAGTGGAAGTGAATGTTCTGCGAAGTTTTTAATAAAAATTCTGTTGTATTTGCAAATAGCTACGAATCCTCTACTCTGTCAGCATCTTCCGGTACTGGATATTTTTCAATGACATCGTATTTAGTGCCATCCTGCAATATTCCTTTGGTAGTACATTTGGGACCCAAGAATGTCACATCGGGCATGAAGAATCAGAAACAGTTTGCTGGTTTCTATATAATTTTATGACAAAAAAATCCGATTCGTTGATCATAGTGCACCATAAGTGCACCGTTCATATTTGATTTTTTTCAAACTTAAAATTTTTTCTCTTTTGGTTTTGTTTAAAACTCGGATAAATTCCCAATAAATATACCTTTTTCGACTCTTTGACTTATGATGATATTTGTATTTTCGTTTGGAATATTTATACCCTTGCAAAAAGGTTATATTAATTTTGGTCAGAAGTGTGCAACGCATAGAACGAAGCATCTCAGACCATATATATATATACATATCAGAGAACTGCAATGAGTAATAAATTTTACGGTACACTCAATCATTGAGTTTGATTTTGTTCGATGCGGTCCTATGTATTGAGTGATTGAGCTGTATCAGTTTGAATCGAACGCTCACGAACGCTCACAAAAGTATTGCTAGTAGTTCATTCTGTATGAACACATATTTTCCTACAACTTGATTGAGCGGAACGAATTTTTTTTTTAGTCAAATGAGAGTGACCGAAGATTTTTGTTTTGTTCGAATGATTTATCGTCTGTTTGCTCACAATCACACTTTTCGATTGTGCGTGATTAATTTGAATTACTTATCGAATTTTTGACATAGCCAAAACAAAAAATATAAGTTCTTGGACAAAATGGAAGAAATTAATTCGAAGTTCGTAAAAGAGGAAATCGAAAATGGAAACTATTCTCTGTCCACTAAACGCAAAGGACGGAGTGCGATTTGGGAGATATTGTGCGAAATAATAATGTCTGACAATGCGATATTGCCAAATTTCGTATTTTGCCGCACTTGCTGTGCTG
This sequence comes from Drosophila equinoxialis, assembly GCA_018150345.1. NCBI lineage: Eukaryota > Metazoa > Arthropoda > Insecta > Diptera > Drosophilidae > Drosophila > Drosophila equinoxialis. The sequence continues at coordinate 87,271 of JAECWI010000043.1, read as the reverse complement.
TTCTGAAATACACGGCGCATCAGACATCTAATTTGGCTAGGCATGGCTGTTGCAAAGCAACCACAATGCCTAAAAATAGCATCCACATTGGATAAGGCTGAAGCCGTTGAACGATGTGCAACGTGGGTCACAGAAGACTGCCGACCGTTTTCTTCAGTTGGAGGTGCTGGCTTTGTAAAACTGGTAAAGTTTTTCATAAAAATCGGGGCAAAGTATGGCGAAAATGTGGATGTCGAGGACTTACTACCGGATCCCACAACAGTATCACGTCATGTTCAAAAGTCTGCCCTTGAAAAAAAATAAAATTAAGGATGAAATAATAGACACTGTGAACAATGATGGTGCATCAGCTACAATTGACATGTGGACGGACAACTATGTGAGGCGAAATTTCTTAGGCGTGACACTCCACTACCAAAAAAATTTAAAATACATTGACTTGGTTTTGGGAATGAAATCTATGGATTTTGAAAGGTCTACAAGTGCAAATGTATTACAAAAACTAAGATGCCTTTTTAATGAATTCGGTGTGGATAACATAGAAAAGATTACATTTATTACCGACAGAGGAACAAATATGGTGAAAGCTTTGGAGAACAATAGACGTCTAAACTGCAGCAGCCATTTATTTTCGAATGTGTTAGACAAGTCGTTTGCAGCCACCGCAGAGCTCACCGATATGTTAGAGTCATGCAGGAAGACCGTGAAATATTTTAAAAAGGCTAGTTTGCAGCACCTTCTTCCAACCTCGCTAAAAAGCCAATGCCCAACACGGTGGAACTCTAATTATAGGATGCTGAAGTCTATACTCGACAATTGGGGCGAAATCAACAATATTTTGAAAAACAACGAACGAGGCCAACGTATGTTGCATATTAATATAACAACGTTGCAAGCTCTCGTTGAGTTGTGTGGCAGTTTTGAAATCATCTTTAAAAAATTGCAACTCTGCAGCTCCCCATCGCTGTGTTATGTGTACCCGTCGATACATACAATTAAGACCCTTTGCATGGCAAAAGCAGAGGATATCGATGCCATTGCAAAACTGAAAGCAAAGATTCTTCACAGCGTTGATGAAGTTTGGGTCGCCAATTTAAGTATCTGGCATAAAGCTGCATTCTTTTTATATCCACCAGCGATAAATATGCAACTTGAGGATTTAGCCGACATCAAAAGATTTTGCAGTACCCACATTTTGGATACGACACCGGAGGGTGACTTTTTGTCACAATTTTCTTTCGGGGAGCAGGCTCAGAACGATTCAAACAACCATGTCTCACGATCCAATGCTTTAGGCGATTCATTTTTCTTCTCTAATTTGATGAAATCGACAAGAAACCCATTCAAAACACCTGAAGAAGAAGTCGAAAGATATTGCAAGGAAGTTGTTGAAATGAGCGACAAGTTTAATTTGTTGGAGTGGTGGCAAATGAACCAGAACAAATATCCTGGTTTATCTAAGTTGGCGTTCAAAATTCACTCCATCCCAGCTAGTAGCGCAGCGGCTGAGCGATCTTTTTCTATGGCTGGCAACATTATTACCGAAAAGCGGAATAGACTTGGATCGAAAGCGGTTGATAGCTTGCTTTTCCTAAATTCATTTTCTAAAAATTTTTAATGCATAAACGTAATCTGCTCCATGTACAATTTTGCTTCAATATCTTATGTTTATTTAGCACATCTTTATTGCTATTACCTTAATCAGCAAAATTTAAATACAGATGTCTTTATTGAAGTTTTATGTATAAAAGTACTTTAATTTAAAAAGAGAAATAATTTTATAACTTCCATACTTTTTTGTCGAAAACGTAGAAAGGAGGGTGCGGTACACAGTCATATCGCAATTCATATCGATTTTGAATGTCAAATTTTACTCAAATCATGTGCACGAAATCCGATGTTAGTTCGGATTTATTCATTTGTCTTGAATCGAATTTTACAAACGATCAATTCGGGTGAGCGTTCTTGCTACAACAATCAAGGTTGTGACTTGATCGAGAAACTAATATTATAGCAATTGATTCAAACCAATTGGTTGCGACACCCTGAATGATTTTTTCGTTTCAACTGAGTGAGCGGAGTAAACATGTTGTAACATAGGTGTGGAGCGGAATGATTTGATTTTTTGAAGTTTGATTGATCATTCTCAATCATAGCTGCGGGATTCGTCCCATAGCCATAAAGCATGGCGAAGGGGGTGCAGAGGTGTGGAGCACAAATCAAGCACACGATACAGGCTGAGACAATAACCAGCAATGGCTACAGGAGCAAAGGGAAGGCAAGAAGGGACGACGAGGGATTCGAAGTGACTCACCAACGCTGTCCAGGTCCAGAACTACCGTAGAGAAACTTGTCATATCCAACCAAGCCCATAAACAATCGTAAATAAACATTCCACCAAAACAAATCAATAAACAAACCTGTTTTAATTACACCGGGGCACAAAATAAATTTTGTTGTGCCGAACCAGCATAGCATAGATATCCCAAGGGACGAGAATCGTTACAAAATGTTCACTAATAAAACTGCGAAATTGTTAGAAAAGCAGGTAGAGTTGCATACCAGGTTAAGACAGTTAGAAGCACTAGATCCCATTAATATTACTAGCAAGGTGATTGAGGAAGTAAAAGAAATTAGTAGTAGCCGACAAGTTGCTCCAGCAGGGGACCTTCGATCATCAGTATCTCGGAGATAAAATGCACGAAGAAGTGTTAAAGATAGTTGCCAAAATAATACAGGGGAGTCAGAAAAACCATGCACTAGTAGGTCGGTGTTAGTTAAAGCAGAAGCAAATATGTCGGAAATGTTTGATGATAGCAAAGGAGAGTTGCGCAAAAATGCGACCTGCAGTAATGAAAACGCTTATGTTAGCCAGGAAAATGGTGAGCAAAAATTTACGTATGATAGGCAATAGAACAGACGAAATGTATGTGAAAAAAATAGAATTCTTGTTCAAGAAGGTACAGATGTGCCAAGCTTATACGAATAAAATGAAACGTTTAAAGAAGTCAGAAAAATTGGGGTTCGATGTTCATATACCTTGTCAGCATTAGAAAAGAAAATAAACGATCAGAAAAATTCAAAAGTTGAGATTGATACCGTGAGAGGCAAACTACCGGTGTTGTTGAAAATAAAGGTTTCTGGAGAACCTAGAGAATGGGAACTGTTTGTGGAACTATTTTTGGAACTAATTGAAAAAAGAGAGGATTTAAGTCTTGCTCTTAAGTTCAATTATTTAAAATCCGTGTTAAAGGACGAAGCAAAGAGCATGGTAGCCCATATATTAATTATAATACATATATATATTAATTATAGTGCCGCTTGGGAATTGTTAAACAAGCGGTATGAATATAATCGGAGGGTATTTTCCGAACAATTAAGTCGGATTGTTGATTAACCGATGATCAACAATGAATCCGCAAAAAGTGTTAAAGGTATGATTGATATAGTTTACTTAATTAAAATAAAAGCAAATTTGTCCGATCAAGTTGACGTCATATTGGCACAACTCCTACTAAGGAAATTTGACAGAGAGGCTTTACAGTTGTATGAGAGTCAGATTAGAAAAATAAGGCAAATTCAAATCCTATCTGGTGTCATGCAATACTTGGAGCAAAGATATTGCTCGCTAAGTGCCATGAGCAAAGAAGAGAAAAAACCGCTACAAACTGTTTTAAATTATGCGGAAGTCGAATATAAATGTCCGATTTGCAAAATTGTCGGGCATAAAGCGTATAAGTGCTATATGTTAAAAGGTTTGATACCAACTCAAAAGGTATGAAACAGCCAAAAAAGTACAGCTTTGCACGAGATGATTAAACCATTCAAGCCATAAAGTGCACTAATGAAATGGTATGTTCATTTTGCATAAGTGTTGGCCACAGCTGTGAGCACGTAAAAAATGTAAATGAAGGATATAAGAATGTAAAAGCACTTAATGATAGTGGTTCACAGAGCACCATTTTGTGTGAAGAGGCGGCTCAAATATTAAAACTACCTAAAATTAAACGATATACAGAAATAAGAATCGTGTTCTCAATAAAAGTCAAAAAAATCAAAATTTAATGTAATAATATATGTTAAAACGCGAAATCCCTCGAAAGGACATCTTAATGTTGAGGCATTTGTGTTGCCAAAGTTAATGAAAGCTTTTTCATTACAAATAGTGAACGTGGATATGTCAAATTGGCAAACTTACAGCTAGCATGTATCCTACCTGATAAGATTGATATAATAATGAGGGTAAACGTATGTACCCAAATCTTAAAAGGTCCCCCTTTACAAAGATTAATGGCCTGCTAGGCCAAAATACTTAATTTGGTTAAATCGTCTCGGGATGCACCAAAACAAATCAGAATAAATCTGTAGTGGCAACAACAATAGATGTCGGAGTTTTTGAACAATGTTGGGAGGAGAAGATTAATTTATGGCCCCCGGCAGGACCTCACATTGGAGGTAAAGTAAAAATTGGGAAAGAAAAAGTATATATCCCAGAGCCAGTACAAAATGAGAATATTCAGAAGGCAATGGTTATTGAATCCTTGGGTGAATTAGATAATGGTTACCTAAAAAATAATATCAATATAGATTCCGGTAACAAATTGTCCGAATTTATAGTACCAAAAAGGCAGATATGGCAAAATAATTATAAAAGGACAACATTTAATGGTAACCAGAGTAGCCACTCACATTTCAGCAATTAGCGATATTTAAAAATAGTGGAGCGAAGGTAACATTGGAACAAGTAAAAAAAAACAGGTAGTTATTTTTTAAATTCACCACCGTATAAAAAGGCTAGAAGTCAGCACAGTAATGCACATTAGGAGTGGGTAGATATCCCGAAACAGAATTTATTGGGTAATATTCCAACTATAGTATAAAAACCACTAGAAGCCAACTCAGTAATACATACGGAAGAATTGGTAAGAATAAGAAGTCAGTTACAATCAATAAAGGAACATCAGATTGACTAAGTTCAACGTCTATAATGTAACTGGTCATGCTTCTTTAACAATAGTTCTCTTACTAATGATGATATTTTTAATAATTTGGATAAGACAACTAACTATAAAGATGAAGTCCAAATCGCCGCATTTGTCGGCCCTTTGCAGATTGTTTAAGAATAAACATTGTGTTTATCTGAACTGGCTTTACTAAATCAGATGCACCAATGAAATATACAATTCGAAACAAAAACATAAAACAAAAGTAAGTCATAAAATTCATATGACAATTATTGCTTAATACCCACCAAAACATGCATCCACACTTTGTGGAAAACACTTAAGATTATATCAGCTGCGCGGTATCAAGTAACCAGCGCTGAGCATGAAATATAAACAATTTTTAACCCCCGAACACGTGGGGCATTAGAATAAGTATTTTTAAGAACAATTGTCGCTTCTTAGAGTTTAAGAGTTTTGTGTCTTGACCGCACAACCAAGCTTACTCGCGCCTTGCTTATCTGTGGTTGACCACCCTCTCCATTTATGTGCACATGAGTCTCGTTAATTTTTAACGATAACTTCTTTACCAGCCTCTCTGAGACGAGGTTTACTTGTGATCCGCTATCTAGAAGTGCTCGAAATTCTTCTTTCCTTTCATCGATCCCTTTTACCACTATCTTGGCCGTTACCAACAGAGTGTATTTTCTGCCAATTCCATAAGCAGAAGCAGCGGAAACAGATGTAGCAACTTGGTTGCCTGTTTCCAAATGCAACATTGTGGTATGTTTTTTATCGTACTTGAAGCATCCCATCCAAGAGCAATTTTGTGCCATATGGTCCGGATTGAAGCAATTGACACACAATTTGTGTCTCTACACCCAATTAAGCCGCTCTGCTGTGGATTTCATTTTAAACTTCTCATATTTGAAACATTATGACAGGATCTGCTCGATTCCATATTGACGTCTACATTTTTTAAAGCTTGCAACGATGTTATCATGCAAGTTTTTTATCGAAGCTGTGTCATTTCCCACATTTGGATGATCAAACAGTTTTCTCAGTATGGCTGTTACTGAAACCCGTTTATTATTAAATCGTTCCTGCAACACTGACCAAGCAATGTAATTGGCTTCTGTTAATTCCAGGTGCCGTATCAATCTCTCTCCTTTTTCAGAAAGGTTTGATTTTAAGTACCACTTTTTCTCTATTGTGAATACATTTGATTCATGAATCACCTTTTTATAGACGTCATAAAATTGTTGCCACTTCAGATAATCCCCATCAAATTTTGGGCAGTTGCAATGATTGAATCGATTGCAATACAGGCGGTGATTGTATCACTATATTTTCTGCTCACGCACTTTATTTTACATAACAATAAACTTTTATGATTTGGTCGCCCTGTTGACACAAATCGTTGTTAAATATTTTTGGGAAAGTGATCGCCTAGTTGATCAACTTTTATTCATTGGGTACGCACTGCTACCCAGTTACGGAAAACCAACTACAAGTATATGCTACGCAATGCTTGCCAAGTTAATCAATTACGATTTTTCAGTCGAGATCCCAGATTGATGTGGATTGTTCACCAATTTGTGCCCTCGCTTAGGATTGTAATTTGTGCAAAGTGTGCAAAGAAAGTAGTCGCCTAGTTGACCAGTGCCCTTGTTGTTGATGGCACTCACTTGATGGCGGTTTCACCAAGTCTGTGAATATTACAACTTGGAGCCGCCAATGTCGGGGTCACCAAAATGGTCAATGAAAGACTTTAGTATTTCTTGAATTTATTAATTGTTTATTTATTTATAATATTATTTATATATTATTTATAGGCACTAGAACATAAACCAGTGACTAATAGTCGTCGCAACCAGCACATAAATTGTGTGGACTTTGAAGCGAGATTAAAAAGGTAGAGATGGGGGCCAAAGACACAGCGATGCACACCCGATGTAATAGCAACTTAATCAACTAGGTCTTTATTGTTAACTGCTGACCATATCAGATCTACTTATGATTGATTAGCCATCGATATCTATAATCGGGGCATACTAATCTTGACATGCATTTCCATTTGTTCTATATTATGATTTTCTTATTGTTATCTTGTTTTATATAATCTAAACACCATCTAGTACAACTTCTCTGAAAATTCTCGTTCTAAAGCTGACTTTAGACTAATCTAATCGGTAAGACCGTCTTCGCTACGGACAAACAATTTCGCAGCTCCATTTAACAATTGTCTACTGTAAATAAATTTCTGTAAATTGTTCCATTTGAGTATCTCTGCACAGTTCTCAAAATCTGCAAGCCAGTTGTTGACATCTTGCTGTTGGCTGCATCGAACACAGTTAACGAATCTTAGATATCTTTTAGTGTGAACGCCATTTTACTTGGTACCTCTTGATGGTCGTTTACTACTTGTAAGCTACGCTCTAGATAATACTCGTAGAAGGATGCTTCTTCAACTCCTGACTCGAAAGAAGATATTAGCCTCACTTGTAATTCTGCTTTGTTTCCCTTAACACTCGAATTATTTTATATAATTTAACAAACAAATCATACAACAAATTTTAAAATGTATTTTGAGCTAACGTATGTTTTTTTTTTTATTCTTTTATTGACTAAATAGGTATAGATAGTATAGATGGATAGCTAGTTTCTAGGGGACGTCCTCGTGGGAATTGCTTCCTATGATCCGTGGCTCTCTCTATGACACTCCAGCTCTCATATGTTCGGATTTTCGAAGATCCCGCATAACCCGCAAATCTGTTTACAGCTTCCCAGGTTTGTGGGCTGCCAACCATCTCATCTACCAAGGGCCAATTTTTTTGTAGGCTTGTCTCTACCTGCTGCAGCGACTGCTGTATCTTCATCCGCCTGAATGTCAATTGGTATCATCCCAGCTAACGCTAATACTGTGTCGTCAGATACAGTTCTGAACGCGCAGCAGACTCTGAGTGCGCATAGTCTGTGGGTTGACCGTATGCCCCTGCTGTAGCTATCTACTAACAAGGCCAATTTCCAGATCTGAGCCCCATAAAGAACAATGGAGCTGTGTACTGTCATCAGCAGCTTTCTCGTCTCCTGTTTTGGGCCCCTAGTGTTTAAAAGAATCCTTGACAACGAACGCACGCATACAGATGCCTTCTCCTGGATGTTCGCTAGGTGCTCTCAAAAGCTTAATCGAGTGTCTATCCACACGACAAGATAGTGGATAGCTCTTTTGGACTGGACCGTAGTCCCCTCAACGGTAATTTGCGCTGTCTCAACAAGTTTTCTGCTAGAAATTAGAACGGCCTCGGTTTTTTGTGCTGCTAGTCTAAGTCCCATGGAGCCGAGCCAATCTATCTTTGTGATGGCCATGTTTGCTGCAACCTCTGCTTGCTGTATTTCTTTTTTCACAACGACTAGTGCGACATCATCTGCATAGCCTATTAGTTGATAGCTATCAGCGAGTGGCAGCCTCAGGACACCATCATACATTATATTCCAGAACGGATCCTTGGGGAACCCCGCCAGATATGCAATCCAGCACTCTTCCGGCATCGGATAAACTGCAGCTGCCTCCTACCTAAGTAGCTCCAGGTGATTGCATGAATGTGGGTAGGGACTCGAAAATTTTGCAGCGCGTCAAAATGTTGGTCGAGGGTGACCAACAGGCAATACTTTTTGTCGTAGACTTAGTTTGCCTAAAGCCGTATTGATTCGGTAATAAATCGCCGCCTAACCTTATGGCTGACTCTAGCCTCGCACATATTATTGATTCCAGGACCTTGCCAATGGTTTTGTATTAGACCTGTGCAAATATCGCTGAATGCAGGGTCATTGCCAGGCTTACAGCGCGATTTGGTATGGCGTCTGGCCCAGGAGCTTTTCTTGGGTTAAGGCGACCAGCCGCGGGCTTTATCTCCTCATTCGAGACTTCATCAACGTCAAATTGTGTCTGTATCGGTCTTCTGCACGTAAGTGCACCACTTCTAGATGGAAGCAGTGATTCTACTATTTCCTGCAGCTGCTCCGGATTTGTTGGTGCAGATTTTTTGCGTTACCCCAGGGGTCCTTATTTGCTGAGTCGCACATCTCAAGAAAGCATTCCCAATTGCTGGAGTGTATGGCCCGTTTCAATGCCTTGCGAGTTCTTTCTCTCGCCCGTTGGTAACACCGTCTTGCCGTAAAGCAAGCCCGCCGTGTTTCTGCAATGTTGTCATTCTACCAGAATACCGATCTATGGTGGCCTCGGTAAACTTTTCGTTGCTGCATGCTTTTGCACACGCCTCGTCTAGCTTTTGAGCCAGTTGGTTTGCCATACTCTGGGCTGACTCCGTTAACAACTCTATTCCTGTGATAGCGGCAGTAAATTGGGGAACATTTAGTGTATCCGAATTGTAGGTTTTACATGCCACCGGATGCGCATTTCGCTGACGATTTGATCCTTCGATCTCGAAAAGTATCGCCTCATGGTCGCTAGCCATATAGAACTTGCCGATTGTTTGAACTGCAGCCCCACTCTAAGGACCACGCGTTGAAATCACCTGCTATAATGAGTTGGCTGTGGCATCTTGCATCAGTAGCCAGCTCAACCAGAGCTGCGCAGAATTCTTGGTGATTAATTCTAGGTGGCATGTAGCAGCTGTACACCCGGTTTGAGACATTTTCGTTGCGTGCTGCAGGTCAAGTTGTTGCCGCTATGGAGTCTATATGGCTCGCTTACGATGACTACATCAATATTTTTCTCCCTCGTCGTTTGCTTTAGCATGTCATGTGCTGCTTCACAGTGGTTTAAGTTCATTTGCATGAACTTAAGCATGATAAAACAATTTATTATTTGCATGAACTTAAGCATGAACTTAAGCATGATAAAACAATTTATTACGTGAGCGTTATGGCCACATCGAGGCCCATAAGGACATCGCTGGCTTCCGGCGACATAACCCGCTTCCTTTATGCCATTTGCAGTACATAGGAAACACTTCGCTGCGTTTTTACAGCATCTGGCTTTATATTGAAAAAAACTTAAAGTGAATTTATTTTTCAACAATTTTAAACTATTTTACATGAAAACATAGAAAGTAGTCAAAATCCGACAACTCAAATAAGAATCTAACTAATCTAAGGCTATGGACTATATCTTTCACAGTTAATGATTTGACATTCATTATTTATTTATTTATTTTACGTCAACTAAGTCAGCAGTCGACGAAAAAGCTTAAGCTAAAATACAGATAAAAATTAATTCATGAAGGTAGCTCAGCTTTATGCACAACATCCCCGACCCGGTGGAGGTGTTTTATTTGCAACAAGGTGCCAGCTATGCCCCGATTCACAGCCAATGTGGTCAGGGATGAGTTGCAGCCGATCCAATATCCAGTCCAGAATACTTTCAGTGGTTACGCTGTAGATAATTCAAAAGTATAGCGCGAAGAGAAGTGACAGATAGATGAGGAGAAATAAGGTGAGAAAGGTTGTTAAAAGATTGGCAAAGAACACGAAGAGGTTCGTGAAGAGAGTAGTTAGTCAGACATCTACTAAGGTGAAGAGGAAAAAAGTTTCTGGTCCGACGTGAGGGAATACAAAAATATAGCGTATCTAGTAAATTGGTAGAACTGACTTCGCCGTTGACTACTTTATGTAGAAAGAGAATCCCAAATACGAGCCTACGGTTGTAAAGTGAAGGAAGATTAATAAGAAGAAGTCTGTCCGAATAAGAAGGTAGGCGAAGATTCGGGTCCCAATTAAGACCGCGTAACGCAAACTTAAGGAATTGCTTCTGTACCGATTCAATACTACGCTGGTGAACATCATATTGAGGGTTCCACACTGGTGAGCAATATTCTAGAGTAGGGCGAACTAACGAAGTGTATAAAACCTTTGTCACATATGGATCATCAAATTCCTTGGCCCAACGTTTAATGAAGCCAAGAAGACTGCATGCTCTATTAACAATTGAAGATATATGAATATTAAAAGAAAGCTTTGGGTCAAACATAACGCCTAAGTCTTTAAATGATGGTACACAATCTAACAGAACAGACTTAATAGAGTAATGAGCTAGGAACGGCGACAAACGACTGAAAGTCATAAAAGAGCATTTAGAGGCATTAAGGTGTAATTTATTAACGTGACACCAAACACAAAACGCATCGATATCTGATTGCAAGTACTGTTGGAAAGAAGGATCATTATATGAATAACAAATCTTGACGTCATCCGCAAACATGAGCACGCGAGAATGAGCCAAGGCCAAAGGCAAATCGTTTATAAACAAGGTAAATAACAGTGGGCCCAGATGACTGCCTTGGGGGACACCTGACGTAACTCGAACAGTTTTAGATATCGAGGAACGAAAAGACACCTTTTGGGTTCTGCCAATAAGATACGACTTTAACCAAGCCAATAGTTTCGGGGAAAAACCCATGATGTTAAGTTTCATGAGAAGCATAGAATGATCAACCGTATCGAAAGCCATACTAAAGTCAGTATAAATAACATCAGTCTGACACTTTTTACGGAAGCCATGGTGTACAAGGGTAGTCAATTCTAAAAGGTTGGTAAGCGACGAACGACCTTTCATGAAGCCATGCTGACAAGGAGAAATAGTGGATCTGGATAGGTGTTGAAGGGAAGACGTAATAATTTTCTCAAACAGCTTAGGTATTGCCGAAAGTTTGGCAATGCCACGGTAGTTAGAAATATCCGATTTGTTACCCTTTTTAAAAAGCGGAATAATAAAAGACTCCTTCCAAATATCAGGGAAGCGACAAGTCTCACTCGATATAAAAAATAACCGAGATAAAGGTTTAGATAGGGAAATCGAACACATTTTAAGGATGCAACTAGGTATATTATCAGGCCCGGGTACGAAGGAAGACGTCATAGATGACAAGCTAGAGATAATACAGTCTTCAGTAATATTAGGAAAAAACATACAATTTAAATGTGGAATTGTGAAGGGATAAGGTGTAGGATCCGAAGCAGTAGAAGAATAAGTCGACTGAAAGAATTTAGCAAACAGATCTGCAATATCTGAATCACTATTAGCAGTCTGGTCATTAAGTCTGAAGGTGGAAGGTAGTAAATTAGAACGTCTTTTGGAATTAACAAAGTTATAAAATCTTTTAGGGTTCTTATAAAATTCAACCTTACAGCGAACGATATAATTATTGTAGCATTGAGTATTTAAAAGGCAAAATTGAGATTTGGCTACACAATAATTTGCATAGTCACGTCGCGAACCAGTTTTTTTAAATCTTTTAAAATATCTCGATTTAATGTTACGGAGATTAGAGAGCCTACGTGTGAACCAGACTGGCGCACTGGAGACGGTAGAGACATTCACATAAGGAACGCATTTATCAATTAGAGAATTAAGAGCAGAGTAGAAAAAATTTACTGCACAATCTATATCACAGCACTCAAATAGAAATGACCAATCAAAAGAGAAAATAAGGCTGTTAAGAAGATTGAAATTTGTTTTACGAAAACATCTACGACGAGAATTTGAGATGTTATTGAATGAATTTTTAACGGAATTGTAAGAAATAGTAATTTCAATGGTAGGGTGATAAGTATCTTCGGGCTTCACTAGGGGCTGTGTTTGTGATACAGCACTAACAGTGGGATCAGAGACAAAAACAAGATCGAGGATTCTTTTAGAAGAGTTAAGAAAAGAATTCAACTGATATAGCGGACATTCAAGTAGGCTATCAAGAAAAACATGTTGAGATGAGGGAATTAAGAAAGATAGATTATCATCAGCAAGCCAAGAAATATTAGGCAAGTTAAAATCACCTAAAGCTATAAAAAAATCACGATCTTTAAGACGACTAAAAATAGTTCGCAAAGCATCAGCATGGTGCATGTAGATCATGATATCAGAAGTTGGAGGAATATATGAACAAGAGATATATAAGCTAAAGTTAGAACATGTAACTTCGACGCAAATAAACTCAACACCTAAGGGGAGATCAATCGGCACAACACTTGAACACAGATTCGAGTTGACAGCAATGAGTACTCCACCGCCACGTCGACCAACACGATCAAGCCTATAAGAAATAAAGTTATTAGTAAGAATTTCATTATCCAAAACAGAGGAATTAAGCCAAGTTTCAGAGAAAGCTAATATGTCAGCCGAAAAGGTTAAGCTATCGCAGAATAATTTAGAGAGCTTGGTAAGAAGTCCTCTTACATTTTGATAGTGAATGCAAAGACTAGACGTTATTAGTTTTTTGAAGCAGAAGATGCATTAGGAAGGTGGACAGGCAAAGGGCGGGAGCGCTTATTGGGCACAAATTCGTGTACAACTAGGCCCTCTGGCCAAAAGTTAGGGTCAACCATAGCTGAGAAATACTCATTTGGTACAGTAATTTTAAAAGAGGAGATTTCGCGAGGCCTAGAAAACTTAAACTTTTGAATTAAAACCTTAGCAGGGCATATATTACCAATGTAAGCTGCCACAGACGATTCAGAAGTATCTGGAGCAAGCCTAGAGATAAATAATTGTTTACGATGGGGCACTACAGTTAGTGGAGGCGGAGGAGCATTGGGATCCGCAAGTGATTGAAAGCCAGCATGATCAGAGTTCCCGTGAGGGATAGATTGAGGTACACCAGGGCTTGTAGTGGGTACATCAATCTGAAAAGAAGAGCATAAAGAGGGACAAGAAGATGGTGTAGGCGAAAGTAAAATGGGAGAAGATGTAATAGAAAGTGCGGGCGACTGCTTATGAGGCAACTCAAGGGTACATTTCTTGGGCAATTCCTTAGAAGGTGAACCAAACTTGAATTGCGACAATAAGTGTATGCTAGAGTCACACTCATTAGACAGCTGTTTGGCCATTTTATTAAGAGAAAGAAACTTTAAACGAAGATCCCTATACATTCGGCTAAAATCAAGCTGCTGGCTGGCACAAGATGGGCAAGTCCAGCGCATTAAGCCAAGCTCAGGCTTAGACACAGACAAACCAGAAAATTTGTCGTAATCACGGCCGTTGAGGCCAGCACATTTTAAGTGAATAAGATTATCGCAAAGCCAACACGATATTGCTCTATACTGATCGTCAAAACGATCAGAATGCTTGCAATTGGGTAGACAACAAGCCATTGAAAAGCCAAAATAAACAAGGCAAAAAAAAAAAAAATATATAGAAAAATTTAAATAAACAGCACAAAGATAATTATCGATAAAAAATCAATAATTACAAATAAAACAAAGAGACAGCTGGAGTACACAGCACAAGAGAGAGTGCAAGAACAGTTATAAGACGAGCTTTGAGAGGCGGCTTTATAAAAGTGAATACGCGGGAGGGAAGCTGAGCACAAGCACAAAGCAGAGAGAACAACAAAACCACTAGCACGGATGGTATGATGGGGGCGATGAGGGGAGCAACTGCAGAAGCAATGACGAGAGAGAACAATAAGAAAAAATAAAAACAATTTAAATGCACCAAACACTAATCACGAAAAAGAAAAAAACAAAACTGTTTAATTTGGCGAATTATGCAAATAAAACACAAGGGTTTCAAGCAAACGACACCAGCGAAAACGAAAACAAACTAGGCACAATTAAAAATTGAGAGAAAACCATATATATTAATAAAACTCAGGAGCTAAGCAAAAACACGACCGTCACGTCAGAGAGCAGAAGCACCGCAGGCACCAGTCGCTTCTGTCTTCTTGGCAGTTGCATTTTGCTGAAACATGCCCGAATTCGTGGCATCTGAAGCATCTAACAGGTGTATAATCTATTCTAATGCGGCTTTCGTTCAGCCTGATCTTGATTCTGCCCACATTGAGGATATCTTTGGCTAGGGCAGCCTGAACGCTGATGGTCGCCCGCTGAGTACCAGCGTATGCTAGTCGTAAACTCGTTATCGCCAAGTAGTAATTTGGACGCCAAACAGGCTCGAAATTTCAGCCGCTAGCTCGTCCTTAGACACCATCTCATCCAAGTCTTTGATATCGAACCTGATGAAGTCTGAAAGGGCTTTGGCTTCAATCTGAGCACCGAGAGCTACTTCGATATCTTTCGTAAGCTTCTGGAGGTTTTCAGCCATCAGCTTGTTCATATCCAGTAAAAGGTCGCCTTTCGCTGTGCGTCTTGCCTTACCCACATTAGCGCCGATCGTGCGCACTTTCTCATCTTCATTCAACGTTACCATTTTTGGCATATCGCTTTATCTTGGCTTCATTAAACGTTGGGCCAAAGAATTTGATGATCCATATGTGACAAAGGTTTTATACAACTCGTTAGTTCGCCCTATTTATTTGCAACAGGTGCCAGCTATGCCCCGATTCACAGGCAATGTGGTCAGGGAGGAGTTGCAGCCAATCCAATATCCAGTCCAGAATACTTTCAGTGGTTACGCTGTAGATAATTAAAAAAATATAGCGCGAAGAGAAGTGACAGATAGATGAGGAGATATAAGGTGAGAAAGGTTGTTAAAAGATTGGCAAAGAACACGAAGAGGTTCGTGAAGAGAGTAGTTAGTCAGACATCTACTAAGGTGAAGAGGAAAAAAGTTTCTGGTCCGACGTGAGGGAAAACAAAAATATAGGGTATCTAGTAAATTGGTAGAACTGACTTCGCTGTGACTACTTTATGTAGACAGAGAATCCCAAATACAAGCCTACGGTTGTAAAGTGAAGGAAGATTAATAAGAAGAAGTCTGTCAGAATAAGAAGGTAGGCGAAGATTCGGGTCCCAATTAAGACCGCGTAACGCAAACTTAACGAATTGCTTTTGTACCGATTCAA
The DNA here is from genome assembly GCA_018150345.1 of Drosophila equinoxialis. NCBI lineage: Eukaryota > Metazoa > Arthropoda > Insecta > Diptera > Drosophilidae > Drosophila > Drosophila equinoxialis. The sequence continues at coordinate 71,568 of JAECWI010000043.1, read as the reverse complement.
TACTACGCTGGTGAACATCATATTGAGGGTTCCACACTGGTGAGCAATATTCTAGAGTAGGGCGAACTAACGAAGTGTATAAAACATTTGTCACATATGGATCATCAAATTCTTTGGCCCAACGTTTAATGAAGCCAAGATAAAGCGATATGCCAAAAACGGTAACGTTGAATGAAGATGAGAAAGTGCGCACGATCGGCGCTAATGTGCGTAAGCCATGACGCACAGCGAAAGGCGACCTTTTACTGGATATGAACAAGCTGATGGCTGGAAACCTCCAGAAGCTTACGAAAGATATCGAAGTAGCTCTCGGTGCTCAGATTGAAGCCAAAGCCATTTCAGACTTCATCAGGTTCGATGTCAGAGACTTGGATGAGATAGTGTCTAAGGACGAGCTAGCGGCTGAAATTTCGAGCCTGTTTGGCGTCCAAATTACTACTTTGGCGATAACGAGTTTAGGACTAGCATACGCTGGTACTCAGCGGGCAACCATCAGCGTTCAGGCTGCCCTAGCCAAAGATATCCTCAATGTGGGTAGAATCAAGATCAGGCTGAACGAAAGCCGCATTAGAATAGATTATACACCTGTTAGATGCTTCAGATGCCACGAATTCGGGCATGTTTCAGCAAAATGCAACTGCCAAGAACACAGAAGCGACTGGTGCCTGCGGTGCGGCAAAAGCGGCATAAAGCCAGAGGCTGTAAAAACGCAGCGAAGTGTTTCCTATGTACTGCAAATGGCATAAAGGAAGCGGGTAATGTCGCCGGAAGCCAGCGATGTCCTTATGGGCCTCGATGTGGCCATAACGCTCACGTAATAAATTGTTTTATCATGCTTAAGTTCATGCAAATGAACTTAAACCACTGTGAAGCAGCACATGACATGCTGAAGCAAACGACGAGGGAGAAAAATATTGATGTAGTCATCGTAAGCGAGCCATATAGACTCCATAGCGGCAACAACTCGACCTGCAGCACGCAACGAAAATGTCTCAAACCGGGTGTACAGCTGCTACATGCCACCTAGTATTAATCACCAAGAATTCTGCGCAGCTCTGGTTGAGCTGGCTACTGATGCAAGATGCCACAGCCAACTCATTATAGCAGGTGATTTCAACGCGTGGTCCTTAGAGTGGGGCTGCGTTTCAAACAATCGGCGAGTTCTATATGGCTAGCGACCATGAGGCGATACTTTTCGAGATCGAAGGATCAAATCGTCAGCGAAATGCGCATCCGGTGGCATGTAAAACCTACAATTCGGATACACTAAATGTTCCCCAATTTACTGCCGCTATCACAGGAATAGAGTTGTTAACGGAGTCAGCCCAGAGTATGGCAAACCAACTGGCTCAAAAGCTAGACGAGGCGTGTGCACAAGCATGCAGCAACGAAAAGCTTACCGAGGCCACCATAGATCGGTATTCTGGTAGAATGACAACATTGCAGAAACACGGCGGGCTTGCTTTACGGCAAGACGGTGTTACCAACGGGCGAGAGAAAGAACTCGCAAGGCATTGAAACGGGCCATACACTCCAGCAATTGGGAATGCTTTCTTGAGATGTGCGACTCAGCAAATAAGGACCACTGGGGTAACGCAAAAAATCTGCACCAACAAATCCGGAGCAGCTGCAGGAAATAGTAGAATCACTGCTTCCATCTAGAAGTGGTGCACTTACGTGCAGAAGACCGATACAGACACAATTTGACGTTGATGAAGTCTCGAATTTTTTTTTTTTTTTTTTTTAACGTTTAATTTATTTGTTGAATCTACTCTTAAACTAGAGCCTAACAACAAGTTTGAGATATTTTTCTTAATCTAGTACTTATGATATATCCAGGGGATATTGCAGGCGGCCCTAATCATTTATTATTGGGTTGGTCTGTCATTTCTTTTAAGACGAGTTCTATTATTAGTTCGCGTAAGGGAATTGGCAAGAACATTAGGGTGTACATCCAGTTTCGCAGAATACTTTAGTTGTTGACTACCTATTTCATATTTTACGTTAGGTATATTTAGATCATTTTGAATGTTGTCGTTCCGTATGTACCACGGAGCCCCAGTGATTGATCTTAAGATCTTCGACTGCGCCCTTTGTATAATGTCGATATTGCTGGTACTTGCATTTCCCCATAGTACGGCGCCGTAAGTCCAGATGGGTTTCAGTACGGAGTTGTATAGGAGGACTTTATACTCCAGACGTAGAGGGGACCGAGCATTGATGATCCAATGTAAGCTACTCGCTTTCAGTTTAAGCTGTAACTTTTTTGCCTCGATGTGCTTGCGCCAAGTTAGTCTTCTGTCTAGGTGGATACCAAGGTAAGTGACATCCGCGGCTTGAGGAATTGGTACGTCGTTTAGCATTATAGCTGGACAGTTTCTTTTGTTAAGCGTAAATGTAACATGTTTGCATTTTTGCTCGTTGACCCGGATACGCCAGGTTGCTAGCCATTCCTCTACCACCTTGAGGTGTTCCTCTAATTTTGCAGAGGCTTGTATTGGGCATTTGGATCTGCTGAGGATTGCCGTATCATCGGCAAAAGTGGACGTTGTAAGTCCTAAACTCGTTGGTAAGTCTGCAGTGTACAGCAGGTAGAGCAATGGGCCGAGTACACTGCCTTGCGGTACACCAGCTTTGATTTCAAAGTCAGCCGAGACGGAGCCATTACATCTTACGGCGAATTTTCTATTGTAAAGGTAAGATTCCATGAGTTTGTGGGTGTACTGTGGGAGTTTCTGCCGGATTTTGAACATTAGACCCTCCAGCCAAACTCTGTCGAAAGCCTGGGCAACGTCGAGAAAGACAGCCGTACAGTATTCTTTTAGTTCGAATGCTGTTCGTATTTCGGATGTTATACGATTGACTTGTTCAATTGTCCCATGTTTTTCGCGGAAGCCGAACTGATGTGAAGGGATTGTGTTCTCCGATGCCAGAAATGAGTTTAGACGAATCTGCAGGACCTTTTCAAAAAGCTTCGAAAGACATGGCAGCAAACTAATTGGCCTATAGGATGATGGTTGGGTTTTGTCCTTTCCCACTTTAGGAATCATGATGATAATGGACCTTTTCCATGCTCTTGGGAAGTAGCCAATTCTTATTATAGCGTTGAACATTTTGCAGATGTATTGTATGGCGATGGTAGGGAGTTCTAGGATCATTTTTGGTGTGATTAGGTCATGGCCAGGGGCTTTGTTCGGCTTTATGTGGTTTTTAATAACTGCAGTGATCTCATCCGATTGGAGTTCCGAGTACTCACTATCCGTTAATGTGCTTGAAGGGGGAAGTACAAATGAGTTTGATGTTGGATTTGGCTGGAAAACCATTTTAAGGTGTGTGGCAAATACGGATGCCCTCTCTTCGTCACTGCGGGCCCATCCACCGGTAGTACCCCTTATTGGTGAAACTGTCTCTGTAGGAGCGCTTAAAGTTGGGTGGGCTTTCCACAGAGGATGTTTAGTGCTGGATGGACTGAGCTTTTCTATGTATTTCCTTTGAGCCCAGATTTCCTCTTGTCTTAACTCCTTGGAGAGGTTGCGGCTGGCATGCCTTTGGCGAAGTTTTGCTGCTGGTGATCGAGTAACCTGCCATTCTCTTCTTAGACGTCGTTTTTCCGTTACTAATTGTTCTATCCGCCGGTTCGTAGGCCTGGCAGCAGGTTTAGCGTAAGTAGAGGCATGTGGAGTAGATACTCTTGCTGCAGCTCCCATCATCGACTCAAGTGTAGAGACGCACATGTCAATGTCCTCTGCAGCATCCAGTTTCGGCGAACAGTCAATGTGGGCACTCATGTACATTTTAAATTTAAGCCAATTTGTTTTGTTGTTTGTAAGTATATATGGGCGATCAAGTACTTGAGGTCTTGTTAACAGTGTGAATAGCACTGGAGAGTGATCGGAGGTTAAATCTAGCAGTGTTTCCGCAGTGATCCGATTACGCGGAATCCTCTTGGTTACTGCGAAATCAATCAAGTCAGGCACTTTTTGTGGATCTGTGGGCCAATAAGTAGGCCTACCCGGTGAGACGCAATCCATCTTATTGAGGGGGTTGACTATTGTGTTGTACAACTGCTTGCCTTTAGGATTTACCAGGCGAGATCCCCAGTGCGTATGTTTGGCGTTATAGTCCCCTGCTGCAATGAAGCGTTCTCCGAGTGTGTTAAAGAAACCGGTGAATTCCTTTTCAGAGATTGAGAAGCGTGGTGGGCAGTACAGGGCAGCCAACGTAGTGTTGCCGCAGTCTCGAATGAGGAGATAAAGCCCGCGGCTGGTCGCCTTAACCCAAGAAAAGCTCCTGGGCCAGACGCCATACCAAATCGCGCTGTAAGCCTGGCAATGACCCTGCGTCCAGCGATATTTGCACAGATCTAATACAAAAACCATAGGCAAGGTCCTGGAATCAATAATATGTGCGAGGCTAGAGTCAGCCATAAGGTTAGGCGGCGATTTATTACCGAATCAATACGGCTTTAGGCAAACTAAGTCTACGACAAAAAAGTATTGCCTGTTGGTCACCCTCGACCAACATTTTGACGCGCTGCAAAATTTTCGAGTCCCTACCCACATTCATGCAATCACCTGGAGCTACTTAGGTAGGAGGCAGCTGCAGTCTATCCGATGCTGGAAGAGTGCTGCATTGCATATCTGGCGGGGTTCCCCAAGGATCCGTTCTGGCCCCCATGCTATGGAATATAATGTATGATGGTGTCCTGAGGCTGCCACTCGCTGATAGCTATCAACTAATAGGCTATGCAGATGATGTCGCACTAGTCGTTGTGAAAAAAGAAATTCAGCAAGCAGAGGTTGCAGCAAACATGGCCATCACAAAGATAGATTGGCTCGGCTCCATGGGACTTAGACTAGCAGCACAAAAAACCGAGGCCGTTCTAATTTCTAACAGAAAACTTGTTGAGACAGCGCAAATTACCGTTGAGGGGACTACGGTCCAGTCCAAAAGAGCTATCCACTATCTTGTCGTGTGGATAGACACTCGATTAAGCTTTTGAGAGCACCTAGCGAACATCCAGGAGAAGGCATCTGTATGCGTGCGTTCGTTGTCAAGGATTCTTTTAAACACTAGGGGCCCAAAACAGGAGACGAGAAAGCTGCTGATGACAGTACACAGCTCCATTGTTCTTTATGGGGCTCAGATCTGGAAATTGGCCTTGTTAGTAGATAGCTACAGCAGGGGCATACGGTCAACCCACAGACTATGCGCACTCAGAGTCTGCTGCGCGTTCAGAACTGTATCTGACGACACAGTATTAGCGTTAGCTGGGATGATACCAATTGACATTCAGGCGGATGAAGATACAGCAGTCGCTGCAGCAGGTAGAGACAAGCCTGCAAAAAAATTGGCCCGCGCACAGGCTACAGGCAGATGCCTAACAACATGGCAGAGAAGATGGGACGTGGGAAGGGAAGATGGATTTCAAATATAGAGAAGTGGATATTGAGAAAGCACGGGTCAGTAAATTTCTATCTAACCCAGATACGAAGCCGCCATGGATGCTTTAGGAAATATCTCCATCCATCCGATAATAAGTAGCGTAGAAGACGCACAAGATATCCTCTTCAGTTGTCGGCGCTATGAATCCCAAAGAATGCGCCTAGAAAACATTGCAGGAGTCGGATTAGCGATGGACAACTTGGTAGATGAGATGGTTGGCAGCCCACAAACCTGTGAAGCTGTAAACAGATTTGCGGGATATGCGGGATCTTCGAAAATCCGAACATATGAGAGCTGGAGTGTCATAGAGAGAGCCACGGATCATAGGAAGCAATTCCCACGAGGACGTCCCCTAGAAACTAGCTATCCATCTATACTATCTATACCTATTTAGTCAATAAAAGAATAAAAAAAAAAAACATACGTTAGCTCAAAATACATTTTAAAATTTGTTGTATGATTTGTTTGTTAAATTATATAAAATAATTCGAGTGTTAAGGGAAACAAAGCAGAATTACAAGTGAGGCTAATATCTTCTTTCGAGTCAGGAGTTGAAGAAGCATCCTTCTACGAGTATTATCTAGAGCGTAGCTTACAAGTAGTAAACGACCATCAAGAGGTACCAAGTAAAATGGCGTTCACACTAAAAGATATCTAAGATTCGTTAACTGTGTTCGATGCAGCCAACAGCAAGATGTCAACAACTGGCTTGCAGATTTTGAGAACTGTGCAGAGATACTCAAATGGAACAATTTACAGAAATTTATTTACAGTAGACAATTGTTAAATGGAGCTGCGAAATTGTTTGTCCGTAGCGAAGACGGTCTTACCGATGAGATTAGTCTAAAGTCAGCTTTAGAACGAGAATTTTCAGAGAAGTTGTACTAGATGGTGTTTAGATTATATAAAACAAGATAACAATAAGAAAATCATAATATAGAACAAATGGAAATGCATGTCAAGATTAGTATGCCCCGATTACAGATATCGATGGCTAATCAGTCATAAGTAGATCTGATATGGTCAGCAGTTAACAATAAAGACCTAGTTGATTAAGTTGCTATAGTTAGCTATTATCAATAAAGAAGTATTTTGCTAAACTAACATTATGTCGAACTGGTGAGCTCTACTAAAAAAGAAATGCATTATTCGTTGTAAGATCAGATACCAATTGTAGTTACATCGGGTGTGCATCGCTGTGTCTTTGGCCCCCATCTCTACCTTTTTAATCTCGCTTCAAAGTCCACACAATTTATGTGCTGGTTGCGACGACTATTAGTCACTGGTTTATGTGCTAGTGCCTATAAATAATATATAAATAATATTATAAATAAATAAACAATTAATAAATTCAAGATATACTAAAGTCTTTCATTGACCATTTTGGTGACCCCGACATTGGCGGCTCCAAGTTGTAATATTCACAGACTTGGTGAAACCGCCATCAAGTGAGTGCCATCAACAACAAGGGCACTGGTCAACTAGGCGACTACTTTCTTTGCACACTTTGCACAAATTACAATCCTAAGCGAGGGCACAAATTGGTGAACAATCCACATCAATCTGGGATCCCGACTGAAAAATCGTAATTGATTAACTTGGCAATCATTGCGTAGCATATACTTGTAGTTGGTTTTCCGTAACTGGGTAGCAGTGCGTACCCAATGAATAAAAGTTGATCAACTAGGCGATCACTTTCCCAAAAATATTTAACAACGATTTGTGTCAACAGGGCGACCAAATCATAAAAGTTTATTGTTATGTAAAATAAAGTGCGTGAGCAGAAAATATAGTGATACAATCACCGCCTGTATTGCAATCGATTCAATCATTGCAACTGCCCAAAATTTGATGGGGATTATCTGAAGTGGCAACAATTTTATGACGTCTATAAAAAGGTGATTCATGAATCAAATGTATTCACAATAGAGAAAAAGTGGTACTTAAAATCAAACCTTTCTGAAAAAGGAGAGAGATTGATACGGCACCTGGAATTAACAGAAGCCAATTACACTGCTTGGTCAGTGTTGCAGGAACGATTTAATAATAAACGGGTTTCAGTAACAGCCATACTGAGAAAACTGTTTGATCATCCAAATGTGGGAAATGACACAGCTTCGATAAAAAACTTGCATGATAACATCGTTGCAAGCTTTAAAAAATGTAGACGTCAATATGGAATCGAGCAGATCCTGTCATAATGTTTCAAATGTGAGAAGTTTGAAATGAAATCCACAGCAGAGCGGCTTAATTGGGGGTAGAGACACAAATTGTGTGTCAATTGCTTCAATCCGGACCATATGGCACAAAATTGCTCTGGGATGGGATGCTTCAAGTACGATAAAAAACATACCACAATGTTGCATTTGGAAACAGGCAACCAAGTTGCTACATCTGCTTCCGCTGCTTCTGCTTATGGAATTGGCAGAAAATACACTCTGTTGTCAACGGCCAAGATAGTGGTAAAAGGGATCGATGAAAGGAAAGAAGAATTTCGAGCACTTCTAGATAGCGGATCACAAGTAAACCTCGTCTCAGAGAGGCTGGTAAAGAAGTTATCGTTAAAAATTAACGAGACTCATGTGCACATAAATGGAGAGGGTGGTCAACCACAGATAAGCAAGGCGCGAGTAAGCTTGGTTGTGCGGTCAAGACACAAAACTCTTAAACTCTAAGAAGCGACAATTGTTCTTAAAAATACTTATTCTAATGCCCCACGTGTTCGGGGGTTAAAAATTGTTTATATTTCATGCTCAGCGCTGGTTACTTGATACCGCGCAGCTGATATAATCTTAAGTGTTTTCCACAAAGTGTGGATGCATGTTTTGTTGGGTATTAAGCAATAATTGTCATATGAATTTTATGACTTACTTTTGTTTTATGTTTTTGTTTCGAATTGTATATTTCATTGGTGCATCTGATTTAGTAAAGCCAGTTCAGATAAACACAATGTTTATTCTTAAACAATCTGCAAAGGGCCGACAAATGCGGCGATTTGGACTTCATCTTTATAGTTAGTTGTCTTATACAAATTATTAAAAATATCATCATTAGTAAGAGAACTATTGTTAAAGAAGCATGACCAGTTACATTATGGACTTTGAACTTAGTCAATCTGATGTTCCTTTACTGATTGTAACTGACTTCTTATTCTTACCAATTCTTCTGTATGTATTACTGAGTTGGCTTCTAGTGGTTTTTATACTATAGTTGGAATATTACCCAATAAATTCTGTTTCGGGATATCTACCCACTCCTGATGTGCATTACTGTGCTGACTTCTAGCCTTTTTATACGGTGGTGAATTTAAAAAATAACTACCTGTTTTTTTTTTACTTGTTCCAATGTTACCTTCGCTCCACTATTTTTAAATATCGCTGATTGCTGAAATGTGAGTGGCTACTCTGGTTACCATTAAATGTTGTCCTTCTATAATTATTTTGCCATCTTTGGTACTATAAATTCGGACAATTTGTTACCGGAATCTATATTGATATTATTTTTTAGGTAACCATTATCTAACTCACCCAAGGATTCAATAACCATTGCCTTCTGAATATTCTCATTTTGTACTGGCTCTGAGATATATACTTTTTCTTTCCCAATTTTTACTTTACCTCCAATGTGAGGTCCTGCCGGGGGCCATAAATTAATTTCTTGAGTTTTGTTATTATATTTCTTTGGACCTTTCTTCTCCTCCCAACATTGTTCAAAAACTCCGACATCTATTGTTGTTGCCACTACAGATTTATTCTGATTTGATTTGGTGCTTCCCGAGACGATCCAAGCAAATTAAGTATTTTGGATTAGCAGGCCATCAATCTTTGTAATTCCCCCTTTTAAAATTTAGGTATATACGTTTACCCCCATTATTATATCAATTCTACCAGGTTTATGAAAGGTAGGATAAGCTAGCGTAAGTTTGCCATTTTGACATATCCACGTTTGCTATTTTTAATGGAAGAGCTTTCATTAACCTTGGAAACACAATTGCCTCAACCTTAAGATTTCGAGTCTCTACATCTATTTTTACCTTATATTTTGATCTATTAGATTTTATTGATGACACGCCAATTATTTCTGTATATTGTTTAATTTTAGGTAATTTCAATATTTGAGCGGCCTATTCAGACAAAATGGTGCTCTGTGAACCACAATCAATAAGGGCTCTTAGAGTCTTTTATCTTTCATTTATATTTTTTACTTGTATTAAAGCTGTGCCCAACAGTGTTGGTTGTGCGGTTACACAAGTATTAACTCTCTCCTGTTTTTCTTCAAAATGGTATGGTATGGTGTTCCTTACTACAGATCAGACCAGTGCACACTTTATTGCTTGAATGGTTCAAACATTTTATGCAAAGCTGCACTTTTTGGCTGTTTCATACCTTTCAGTAGGTGTCAAACCTTTAAACCTATAGCACTTATACGCTTTGTGCCCAGCAATTTTGCAAACCGGACATTTATCTTCGACCTCCGCATAAATCTGTTAAATTTCCTTAGTAGGAGTTGTGCGAATATGACGTAAACTTCATCGGACAAATTTGCTTTTATATTAATTAAGTAGACTGACTCATTCACTATGTCAATAACTCCTTTAACACTTTTTGCGGATTCATTGTTAATCATCCGTAAATCAACGATCCGACTTAATTGTTCGGAAAATACCCTCCGATTATTTTCATACCGCTTGGTTAACAATTCCCAAGCAGCACTATAATTGTCAGCTGAACCTGACAATAGATGGGCTACCATGCTCCTGGCTTTGCCCTTAACGCGGATTTCAAATAGTTGAATTTAAGCGTAAGACTTAGATCCTCTCTTTTTTCAATCAGTTCCGCGAATAATTCTACAAACAAGTCCCATTCTCTTGGTTCTCCAGAAAATGTGGGTACTTGTATTTTTGGCAGCACCGGTAGTTCGCCTCTCACGGTAACATTCTCAACTTTCAAATTTTTCTGATCATTTATTTTCTCTTCTAATGTTACCAAGGTATTCTGATGATCGAATTCTAATTCTTCTATGACCTCTTTAAGCGTTTCATTATGTGTAAGTTCACCTGTATAAGCTTGGCACATCTGTACCTTCTTGAACAAGAATTTTATTTTTTTAATATACATTTCGCCTGTTCTATTGTCTATCGTACGTAAATCTTTGCTCACCATGTCCAAATATATCTGGAGCTGACGGACTTTTTCTTGAAATTTTTCCTGGCTAACATTAGCGTTCTCATTACTGGAGGTCGCATTCCCGCGCAACTCTCCTTTGCTATCATCTAGCTTTTCAAACATCGTTGCATTTGCTTCACTGCTCTCCGACTCAACAGTGCCCTGCCTACTTGACTCTCCTTTGGCTATTAATCTGGCTGCCATATCTAAACCTTCCTCATACTTCCTATCTGTGAAATAGTAGAGTTCGTTTACTCCACTCTGTAGCATTTGGCTATGGTAACTAATCCATTGCTTCTGTATCTGAGTTACTTCATTAAGAATCTTGCTAGTTAACTCACTAGCATCTAACTCTTCTCGCTTCTTTAATCTTTTGTGCAACTCGTGTTGCTTCCCTAACAATTTTTCAGTTTTGGTAGGGAACATTTTTGTCTTATGCGTATATTAGGATATCGATATAAGTATATAATAATAAAAATAGATAGATGTACTTATAACTATCTTAATTTATATCTCATCTGATGATCCTGTTGTTAACACCGTTCGCCACTGTTGTCCGCCAAGTAGAGTTTGCCGATAGTCTGCTGCTTGTCTGCCAGTGGGTAGGCTTTGCCGATAGATTTCTGTGTCGTTGCTCAGCTGCTGTTGTCCAGTGCCTATGGGCTCAGGCGGTATCGGTGCCGGTCATCGCACCAGATTTTCTAGTATTACAAGCCTCTTCTTTGCAACTATCTTGTTGCTCTGCTGCTGTTTGTAGTTGCTGACTTGCAACTTTTTAACTTTAACTTTTTTTTTCGATATTAGGGCTTCGAACACGCCACACACCGGTTCTGTAATTATTTTTTGTTTGATTTCGATATCTGAGCTTCGAAAACGCCACACACCACATCTGTTTTTATTTTATTATCGCCTCCGAAGTTATTGCAGTTGCTCGACTAGCCAAACTTCTTTTGTTTAACTCGGTCGCACACACTTTTTATTATTATATTATATTCTGTCTCTTACCATTGGTGGGGGAAAACAAGAGTTGATTTATATTGTTTTTATTGTCTGTCGAATCTTCCTCTTTTCCATCTTTTTGGAAAAAAGTCGTAAATCTTTCCTCTGAATAAAAATGGCAAAAAGTCCGAAGCCTCTAATTATAGTGGTATTTCAAAATTGTCCGCTAATCCGAAGGCTTTTAAGAAAATGATAACTTCGCAATTTCAACATTTTTGCAGTTCTATTATTTCGCCATCCCAACATGGGTTTGTGAAACGTAGATCTACAACCACTAACCTTTTATAATTTACATCTATAATTATCAAGGGGTTCAAAAATGCTAAACAAACTGACGTCATATACACCGACTTAGGTAAAGACTTTGATTCTGTCAATTAAACCCTATTACATTCTAAACTGAACGACATTGGGTTTCCACCTGTTTTCCTTTCTTGGTTTCGAGAATATTCAACAAATAGAAAACAAAAGGTACGTTTTAAGTCTTCTTTTTTCAATTCCATTCCTGTGACATCTGGTGTACCTCATCTTGGCCCTCTGCCTTTCACATTATTCATAAACGATCTTCCATCAGTGTATGCTGACGATGTCAAGCTATGCCTTACTTATAAATATACAGATTCTTTTAGTCGGCTACAATCTGATCTTAAAAACTTTCAATCCTAGTGCCAGTTAAGATAATGACTTTTTTTCGTAACTCTCCTCAACTGGTCACTTATTTTCTAAACAATAGTCCTTTAGAACGTCTAAATAATATGAATGATTTGGGCGTGCTTATGGACCATAAGTTGAATTTTAACACCCGTATTTTCACCACGGTCGCAAAGGCCATGAGTGTCCTGAGTTTTATTAATAGATGGTCAAAAGAATTTGACGACTCCCATACAAATAAGGTTCATTTTAGAATGTGCATCTTGCATTTGGTCATCTCACTATGAGTCGCACCAGATTAGACTTGAATCCGTTCAAAAGGAATTCTTGCTATTTGCTCTTCGTGGCTTAAGCTGGGATCGGAATGTCAATTTGCCTTCGTAGTGTAGTAGACTTCTCGTGATTAACCTTCGTTCCTTAACTAACCGTAGAATTATGCTTGGTGTTATTTTTATGCACAAGCTCCTAACTGGTGATATTGACTCGTCTGAGTTAATAGCTTAGGTAAATCTGTCGGTACCATGTAGATGGAGTAGACATCCTTTGATACCTTTATCCCTTAGTCGTTGCATGGCATATTATGCATGAACCTTTTAGGGTCCCCTTCTTTGATTACAGCCTTCTATTTCCTGTAATGGGCTCAGAGTTTTCTATTAATATACTTAAAACATCTATCCTATCTCATTTAATTAATACAAAGCTGTAGTATTATTTGTTTGTCTGTTTTTTCTATTGTGTATTTGTCCAAGCGATTCGGGCCCTGCGTTATACGTCTGCACCCCTCGGTCGGTCGTGTGGGAGGTGGTCAGTTATGTGCTTGGGCTCGCGCGTAACAGGCTTTGTCCTGGTGTCACTTGAACGTACTGCGCATAGTATCGTCAACGTCCGCTAAAAAAGCCATACAAAAGGAATAACCAGACGTGTGGTGCTATCTGAAGTCGGTCAAATCTTCGATCCTTGGGCCTGTTCGCACCGGTAGTGGTAGGAGCGAAAATGTTTCTTCAACATGTTGCAACCGAAATAATTGAGATGAATGGTGACCTACCATAGGTATGGCCAAATTTCGGTCAGATTGTTGTGCGTCAAGTCGGGCTCCCCAATTAGGATCACAAAGTGTTGAATCATTTCTCTGGACAGTCTTAACAGTAGTACTCTCTTGGATTAATTCACGGGTATCACATTTCCATTCTTTTGTGACTAATCGGTTGACCAAATTACAGGCAGTATCACATCCATGCAATTACGTCATGTGTCATCAGCGCCCAATGCAGCAGATGTTCTGTCTCAAGGCATATGAGCAGTCCAGCTTAGCACACTTACATTATGGTTGTATGGACCACTATTTTTACAACACTATTTAAGCCTATACAGCACACGATGGATACCGCTGAGGAGTAAACCAAGGTATTCAGCATTGTGACTGCCACTGGGGCACTGAGCACTGGGTATCTCAGAATAGACCGTATCTCAACGCCGGAGTAGACTATTGTGGACCATTCTGGACCCAACATGAGGTTCAACGAAAACGTCCTGACAAAGCTTACATTGCAGTTTTTGTATGTTTTGCAAACTTTGTTGGAGCAAACAACCAACTGAAGGAGCTGACCGATACAGTACACTCAGAAAAGGCAGCATGTACTATTAAGGAGTATTGCAACCAAAAAGGAGTACAATTTAAGTTTATACCACCACGGTCTCGACATTTCGGAGGATTATGGGAAGCTGCGGTAAAAACGCATCGACAGCAAAATTGACGTTTCAACAACTGTCTACCATAATTGTTAGTGTGGAAGCAGTGCTGAACTCTCGTCCGTTAACCCCAAACTCAGACGATCCCAATGACTTGACAGCTTTAACCCCAGGCCATCAATTGATCGGATATCCAATTCCCAAGCAGACCCTCGTATCGAGGACACTGTAAAACCAAAGAGAAAAAGTCGTTTGTCGGTCGGTCTGCCACCACTGGCAATGACGATCTGTCCAATGCTGTTCTTACTTCCTATAGCATTTGCTCAAGGGACCAACATAACTCGATTCAACCCCAAACCAGGCATATACTACGAAAGTATTGGAACAGGAAGAATGGCAACATTTGATTGGACTATCGTGGCATTGTACGATCTCGAACCATTTGGGCCGACCTGAAGACATTTTCAGACGGAGTAGTAAAGGTTGGAGAAATATGCGTATTGATGAAAATTCTGGAGGCATGCACAGCTATGCATAGACCCATCGACCATGTGAATTCGGAGCTATGAACAGGAAATAAACTCCTTCACATAGAACGCCAACGACGATCGCCTTTAGTTATAATTGGGAATATTGCAAACATAAACACAAACACAATATTGTTGGTGTTCTTGACTCAAAATATGCATCAGAGATGTCAGGCACCATACGAAAGGTTAAATCCAATGAAGACTACTTATTGACCTTGCTACAAAACCAAACATCTGTAGTTGACACAACGATAAACACCATTAAGCGAGACGAAGCCACAATTGAAAATCAGATGAAACTAATGGAACAACAAATGAACGTCCAGGACAATGCAGTAAAGGCATTGCAAATGTATATCACGCTTACTACTCAGATGACAATTATTGCAGGGAATTTGCAACGAATTCAAACTGAAATCTCTCGAGTATTTACAGATGCCCATCACAGCAAAATAAGCCCGTTACTACTGTCATGAGGCCAGCTTCGGGAACATCTGAACCAACTTAAGAGACATCTTCCATTTGGTTTGGATTTGCCAGTTCCAGATAACGACGTCTTGCAATAATATGCCTTATGGAAGGCACAAGGTACAGTCGCAAAGAATCATGTGATATTTAAAGTCACGTTTCCATTAGTGGCAACGCAGGCAGTGCAACTGTACAACCTGGTACCCATTCCAGCAAATGGAACTCATGGGATTGTAATCATGAACATTAAAATTCCCATCATTGCTGTCAACAAGGAACAGAATCAACACATTGGACTCTCAAGAGCTGATTTGGAACAATGTCACCAGCTCAACAACGAGCAATATATCTGTTTTGATAAACAAACGACGTTTACGGCTAATAGCAACTGTGAATTCCAGCTATTCAAAAACACAAAATCATCAACCTGTCAAATACAACACACAAACAGGACATTCGTCTGGTACGACATGTATCACAAAAATCTGTGGATTTTTGCCACCACCAGACCAATTGAACTCGCAGTGACCTGTGACGATAACACACAAGATGTCATTATCAAGAAGATTGGATTGTTAACTCTAGACCCGACCTGTAGAGCAAGGAGTTCTGCTATCCGAATAACAGGTCACCGTATCACCACGACAGACACAATGAAATTGTCGAATGTCCGATTTGGCAACTTCAGCATTGGCCCAACAAAAGTAGCGCCAACAACAACACAATTCACGAAGATGTGCTAAGCTACGACGAACTAAGCAACATTCAAGGAAAACTGGAAACTAAGCAAAACTGGAAGTTACCAGGAGACCCCTGCCAACCGGCACACCATGTGATCGTCTCCTACGTAGCGATAACTAGCAGCCCCCTGCAGTTTTACCGTCAACGTGGGATAACGTTGAACAGGTGTTCAACGGCCGGGAGTATGTTGGTGTTTAGATTATATAAAATAAGATAATTCAACTTTTCTACTTTTAATTCGTTGCAGAGGTTGGACGTGTTTTTTTGCGCTTATCAAATTTTATTTGTTTCTCGTGATTAAAAACTTTTCTGTAACTTTTAAACTCATTATCGGATTAATTAAAATTTTAACATTCGAATTGTATTTTCATTTCGTGATTTCTTTCAGTCGGTTTTGTGCTTTTTGTTTCAATATAACAATGACTTGCATTAGAGGTGTTGTTTAGCTAAACTCTTTTGCTTTTGTGTCTTTACCGTTGTAACTAACTATTGCGCTTTTGCGTACCAATTGTTGTTGCATGTGTTCAATTTGAAGCCCTCTCCCGCTATTTCCTATTCTTGTTTGATTTGCGCTGTCGTCTTTGCCTACTCGCGACTCAGTGATACGTGTTTTTGTTTTTGTGTATTCTTGTAATTTTTACTCTTTAGTTGTGAAGGCTTACTCTGCACATTAACCCTTGTGTCACAACTGGTCAGAACATTTCTTATACACATATTTGGTTACTTTTACAATTTTTTATTTTATTTCTTATTCCTTTGTTTTTCTAAATTAAATTAATTTATTTTTAAAAATGGTTGTCCGCTCAAAAAATAATTGCATAGTTGCAACTATGGATGTGATGCTTGCCGGGAGGTCGAGAATGAGATGCGCTCATTAAAGAGGACAAGAGATAATTTTGACACTTTAAGGGCAGATTCAAGCGGAATTATCGCTGATGAATGAGTCTTCGAAACGTAAAGGAACCAGTCCTTGGGGTGTTTCTTTATCTGTAGATCCGCCAGTGTCTTTTATCGTCCCCAACCAGCCTCTCGCACCGTCCTCTCCCAATGTACAGCAATTGATATCGTTTAAGAGCCCAGTGGTGATTAGTAAGGAATTACCGGTATCACCTGGGAATGATCTCTTAAAAACGATACCAACTGTAGTGTCCGAAGTGTCCGGGCAATTACCTATTCCAATGGAAATTGCCGATAGCTCTAAAAGTATCGAGGGCCCCGTGAACAAGTTAACTGCTGCAGTGGGTCACTTGTCCAACGTTGCTGTTACAGATTTTTGGCCAAAGCATATAATAGTTAAGGAATATACTGTAAGGAAGAAAAATCGGCAACCGATTCGTCTGCCAATAGCAACAACTAACACTATTCCTGGCGCATCAGCATCTGCTGGTGTGTCAAAAAACTAGTTTCGTCCCTTAACCTGGGTAACGAGAACGATAGAGGACTGAAATCTAAACTTCCTAATCTCTATGTAGATAGTCTTTCTTTTGAATATAACATTCTTGCTTTTACGGAGACGTGGCTAAAACCTGACATTGCTGATGCATCGGTCTTTTCCACAAACTTTTCTATATTCAGACGTGACCGGATTTCTCGCGTAGGCGGTGGCGTTCTGATAGCTGTTGATGCTGCTTTATCGTCTGAAATAATGTCGGTGTTAAAGTAAATCTTTAATCTTGTAATGCTTTTATTACTTGTTCCTATATTCCCCCATCGTCAGACATTATGGTCTA
The DNA here is from genome assembly GCA_018150345.1 of Drosophila equinoxialis. NCBI lineage: Eukaryota > Metazoa > Arthropoda > Insecta > Diptera > Drosophilidae > Drosophila > Drosophila equinoxialis. Next base: position 54,150 of record JAECWI010000043.1, on the reverse strand, counting down.
TTTAAATCATTTAGAGGCAATTCAAATGTCTCCTCTTTTGTTTCTAGTCAAGATATGCTCATAGTTTTAGATGATTTTAATTTACCTGCTTTGTCATGGTCATTAACAGATGAACCTACCATGCTGCTGCCCTCTATGTCACATGACTTTATTGATGGCCTTCTAGGCTTATTTTTATCCCAAGTCAATCGTGTCTTAAATTCAAATGCAAAATCGTTAGATCTTATTTTTGTATTGGATTCTTCTTATTGTGATGTTTCTAGGATCGAAACTTTTGTTCTTCCCGAAGATAAATTTCATCCAACCTTAAATTTAAAAATTGATTTACCCTCACTATCACCATTACTTGGTTCGAATGAGGTAGCTCTAACTATGTGTTTTCGTAAGACTGACTTTGCCAGACTTAATGAAAATATTTTTACTACCGATTGGTCTTATCTGTACAATTGTAGAGGTATGAACTCAGCTGTTTGCTTCTTTTATGATACTCTGAATTCACTCTTTGATATTTGTGTGCCTCTTGGTAGGCAGGAGCGGCTTAATAAACCTCCCTGGTTCTTTCGAAAGTTATACAATTTGAAAAATGTGAAGACTCGATATTATAAGAAGTTTAAAAAAACACGTCTTTTAACTGATTGCGCTCTGTATACAGTCGCTCGTTTAAAATTCATGATGCTTAATACACAATATAAGAATTATTTTCAGCGCTGTAAGCATCAGTTTTTTTTTAACGTTAAATATATATTTGTTGAAACTTTTCTTAAATTAGAGGCTAACAACAAGTTTGAGATATTTTTTATAATCTAGTAAATCCAGGAGATATTGCAGGCTGCCCTAATCACTTATTGTTTAAGAATAAACATAGTGTTCATCTGAGCTGGCTTCACCAAATCAGATGCACACACGATGTGGGAAAAAACACTTGTAATTCTAAACTAACCCAAAAGATCACAAAGACAGGATGTCAAGTGGCCGACGCCGTACCCAAAATAATAATAAATTTTCAACCACCAAATACGTGGGTGTGAGTCTGGAATAAAATCTTCTAAGAACAATTGTTACCTCCTAGAGCCTAAGATAATCCTATATAAACTCCGTACTTTTGTAAATAAGATCAGTTCTCATATCTTCAACGAATGAAGATTGGGAAATTCTCTCTTCTCTCCGGGAATCCCTATTCATTTTGGTCCTTCAAAAAAAGGAACTCTGCAGTTTTCCCCTACCAGTGCACTGTGGACGGAAAGCCCTATTTTTTGGCATAAAGTCTTCAAAATCATGGAACGATATGGTGCCTTTTGTTATTTATTTAGAAACTAGACACTCTAAGCACAATATATCGATGAACTATAGATTAGTTGTTGCAGCCCTATATGAGAACCAGGGTCCGGCCACTCCCGGAAGTGAAGTCATAAATAAAAGTACTTACTTGTTAGAGGTAATAATCTTATTTGCGTCTTCTTGCAACCCTCTTTGCACATAACACATATTGCAGCCACTTTTGAATTCAGCAATGCACAGTTGCTTGATGTATGGCGCAACAACACAAACAAAAAAGAATCAATTTATGATTGGATTGTTGATCATATCAGCAGCAAAAATATAGACAATCAACAAAAAGATTCGATAAATAAAAAAGCTGCTACTATTCACGACTTCATTCGAAAAAATTTGTCGAAATGTCATAGAAGTGTGGCAAACTTAAAAAAAAAAACATTCCGATTGGCTATTAATAACATCTTCAGTCAATAAGAATCCCTACAAACCACCTACATTCCAAAAAAAAGGGGCCGACCGAATGTGGACTATGAGGAAGATGGCCCAAGCTGAAAAGAAAAATGGCAGCATATAGTTCTACAAGCCTTTTTGAGCACGCCGCAGCACTTTCAGCAAAAGATCCAATGAAAAAGACACTTCATATGTGTTAAAAGAGTGTATGAACGACAGCAACCCCAGCATGATAAAGAAGAAGATTCTCATGTCAGATCCAACTCCTCTTACACCACAGGAGGCTCTAGCATTTTTACTAGAAAATTCGTTTATTATATATAAGTTAGCACACGCGTTTCTCCACGATACGCAGACTCCTAAGTAGAACCGTGCCCTGCACCCCGAACAACTATGGTTCAGCAATACAAGACGCAATACCAGAAACTGCTCAATGAGCTCCGGGTAGTATACCTGCCCTCATTAAAAGTCACGTTGATAACACACACATCCCATAACCTTAAGTACATTGTGACCCATTTGATCCACACTATCCACTTGTTCCATTAATGACTTCCTATACCTAGAGTAAGCACTTTAACTTCCTATCACATAGCGTAAGCACTTTTCTATTCTTTGTAACCAACCTGCTTCTGCTGACTTCACCGGAAGAGCAATTTGCTCAACACCCTCTTGAGGTATATTTAAGGCTCCGATCTCTGGAAGAGCCTCAGTCTTAGTTTAGTCTTAGTCTGGCCTCGGAACCAGAGGGACATTCAAGTAATAAACGAATTATAACTTTAAATCAAGCTTCTGTGTAATTAGTTTCATGGTAAACTATTAGTTAAAGAAAGAATCTTGTGTATCATCTCTCCGAAGAATCATGGTAATGCCACACCCCGACATGGCGACACGGATGATAGACTCGTAACTGGCTCCACAGCAGGGACCAGATTTGTATCCACGGACCAGACTCGTACTTAAGACTCGTAACTTATATATACAATAGTATAAGAGAAATTGGAAAGAACCAATTTTGTGATATATATCCTTCTTACAATATCGTGCAGAATGCAAAATTGCAATGTAGGCCCAACGAAATATCAGTGGCGGAAAGCAAAGCTGAAGTTACTTTGCAAAATTTATTAGATCACACTGTGAACCGAATTCTAAATATGCAAGAAGAAGTTATTGAGCGGTACAAAAGCATCAATGCGCCAAGTTAATTTGTAGTTATGGATTTGACGAATCAACAGGTCAGAGTGCATACAAGCAACGATTCGAAGAGGAACCCATTTGTAATGACCATTCACTATTCGTGACTACCATCATACCCCTTAAGTTCACAGGAAATTGTGGAGAAATCTTATGGATAAATCGTTCACCTCAGTCAATCAGATTTTGCAGACCTTTGAAAATGGAGTTCACTAAGGAAACCAAAGACCACATTCTCACAGAAAAATTAATTTTGGACTCACAAATCCAGAAGTTGTCCGATTTTGTGTACACAATTTCAAATATAGAAATTAGTGTGAGCTATAAATTGTATATGACTAGACGGGAAAATCTTAAATTCACTTACTTCTACAAAGTCATGTCAATTATGCCCAATTTGTGGAGCTGGCCCGAAAGATTTTATGAGTATTACCAATCCATTCTCATTAAAGTATAAGCCGAAACCTGGAAGTCTGCAATTTGGAATAAGTCCACTCCATGCTTGGATAAGGGACTTCGAGTTTATGTTAAAATTATCATATAGAATGGGTTTTAAAAAGTCGCAAATACGAGACGACAAGGACAAATTAGAAATGTCAAAGAAAAAAAGTATATTCAAAAGAGGCTTCGTTCAGAAATGGGGCTACTTGTAGATCAGCCAAAACAAAATGGATATGGCAATACGACCGACGGTAATACTGCGAGAACAGCATTTTCAAATTCAATGTTATTGGCCTTAGTTTTGAATATTGAGTTTGATATAATAGATAGACTCCACACTATTCTGATAGAAATTTCCAGTGAATTACCAATTAATTTACAAAAATTTAAGGACTTTTGCGAAAAAACGTTTTCGTTATATATTAATAAGTATCCATGGTTTCCAATGTCTCCTACAGTACATAAAATTTTAGTACATGGATTTCAAATAATGGAAGCCTCTATTCTGCCAGTAGGATGCCTGGGTGAAAATGCGTCAGAAGCGCGAAATAAATATTATAAGCGCGATAGGCTCTCCCATGCTCGCCATAATAGTCTAAAAAAAACAATTTAATGGATGTTTTAAACAGAGCAATCGATACATCGGCTCATCTGCTGTCGAGCATATATTTGAACAAAAGATCGCAACACAACAAAACAAAAATATTACCTCCAGCAGTTATTAACCTCTTAGAAAACCCCTCATTTAATTATAGTGAAACCATTGACGGTTCAAAATATGATGCTAGCGATGACTCAAATTATAGTCCATATATTTAAATGCTTAAGATTCTAATAATGAATATATTTAAATAATATTTTTATTTATTGGATAATTTATTTTTTGTTAATGTTTTTTTGTTATTAATATGTTTTTTAAAATAAATTTTGTAGTAAACTAAGAGAAGCAAATAATTAAAATTGAAAAATAATTCATTAGCAAGATTGGGTGGGCTGAGTGGGCGTGGTCGGATCCGTTTCAAATTTTAAAGACTTACTATGTATGATATTAGTATCACCTGTACCATGTTTCAACTCTCTATCTTCAAAATTGGACCTTATGCCAAAAAATCGGGCTTTCCGTCCACAGTGCAGTGGTAAGAGACTCAGAGTGTGAATCAGCTCCTTAAAGTCTGAATTCTTACGCAAGTGTGAATGCTAAGATCAGCTGAAGGTAGCAAAAATAAATTAACTCTTGTTTTCCCCCACCAGCGGTAGGAGACAGAGTGTAATATAAAAAAGCAAAATATTGCTTAATAAATAAAAAGTTCGTGCGACCGAGTTAAATAAAAGCAGTTTGGCTAGTCGAGCAGCTGCAATAATTCAGCGGCGGTAAAAAAATATAATTGCAGAATTCGTGTGTGGCGTATTCGAAGCCCTAATATCGATTGGAAACAAAAAAATTTTAATTACATAGTGTACATATATATACGCTATATATAGTTGCAAGTCGGCAACTAGAGACAGCAGCAGAGCAACAAGATAGTTGCAAAGAAGAGGCGACTGGAGGGGAGACCACCAGCAAACTATCGGCAAACCCTAGCCATTGGCAGACAAGCAGCAGCAGACTATCGGCAAAACCTACTTGGCAACTCTATTTGGCGGACAACAGTGAACGGTGTTAACAACAGGATCATCAGATAAGATATAAATTAAGTACATCTATCTATTTTTATTATTATATATTTATATCGATATACTAATATACGCATAAGACAAAAATGTTCCCTGCCATAACTGAAAAATTGTTAGGGAAGCAACACGAGTTGCACAAAAGATTAAAGAAGCGAGAAGAGTTAGATGCTAGTAAGTTAACTAGCAAGATTCTTAATGAAGTAACTGCTACAGAGTGGAGTAAACGAACACTACTATTTCACAGATAGGAAGTATGAGGAAGGTTTAGATATGGCAGCCAGATTAATAGCCAAAGGAGAGTCAAGTAGGCAGGGCACTGTTGAGTCGGAGAGCATTGAAGCAGATGCAACGATGTTTGAAAAGGTAGATGATAGCAAAGGAGAGTTGCGCGGGAATGCGACCTCCAGTAATGAGAACGCTAATGTTAGCCAGGAAAAATTTCAAGAAAAAGTCCGTCAGCTCCAGATATATTTGGACATGGTGAGCAAAGATTTACGTACGACAGACAATAGAACAGGCGAAATGTATATTAAAGGTTTGACAACTACTGAAAGGTATGAAACAGCAAAAAAAGTGCAGCTTTGTATAAGATGCTTGAACCATTCCAGCCACATGGTATGCACTAATGAAATGGTCTGTTCATTGTGCAGTAAGGAACACCATAGCTTACTCCATTTTGAAGAAAAACAGGAGAGAGTTAATACTTGTGTAACCGCACAACCAACACTGTTGGCCACGGCTGTAATACAAGTAAAAAATGTAAATGGAGGATATAAGACTCTAAGAGCCCTTATTGAATGTGCTTCACAGAGCACCATTTTGTCCGAAGAGGCCTCTCAAATATTGAAATTATCTAAAATTAAACAATATACAGAAATAAGTGGCGTCAATCAATCCTCAATAAAATCCAATAAATCAAAATATAAGGTAGAAATAGATGTAAAGACGCGAAATCCCTGGAAAAGACATCGTAAAAACCTTACGATGGCAATTATCTTGCCAAAGTAAATGAAAGCTCTTCCATTAAAAATAGCAAACGTATATACCCAAATCTTAAAAGAGGATTTACAAAAATTGATGGCCTGCTAGGCCAGAATAGTCAAATTGGTTGGATCGTTTCGGAAATGAAATCAGAATAAATCTGTAGTGGCAACAACAATAGATGTCACAGGCATTGAACAGCGTTGGGAGAAGAAGAGAGGTAAATTTCAAAATAAATACGACACAATTCCAAACAAATACAAAACTCAAGAAATAAATTTATGGCCCCTGGCAGGAGGTAAAGCGAAAACTGGGGAAGAAAAAGTATATATCCCAGAGCCAGTACAAAATGAGAATATTCAGAAGGCAATGGTTTATTTAATGATTATCTAAAAAAAAATCTCAAAATAGATTCCCGATTACTAAAGTAGGCGAGCGCAAGGTTTGACTTGAAGTGATCTATTGGGGCCCCAAATACACGGAGTCTTATGGCTAGTGTTCTTAATGGTACTTAAAAGTATGTGTTCGTGGAGGGACGGAAGGATCCAAATTAAGTACAAGGATTTGGCGGGTGCCAATTTCTTCGGGTCGGTGAGCTGGTAAATAATTAAAAACGCGCGGGAACTTCGTTTAAGTATAATTTCACACACGGAAAAGTTCGATTGAAGGTAAACTGGATATTTTAACAAGTGGAAAAAATACGGGTGTTCGGGTGAAAAATTCGTACTAGAATAAATGGCGATGCCCAGCAGAAAAATCAAGTCACTCCTCCTGGTGTGACCGTAGACGCCGAGGTTCAGAAAACCCTCCTCATTCTTAACTGTTTTTCGCCGCTCACTGCTGTTCACACGGTGGCGTGAACATACCGCACCCTTGCAACATGTTGCAATTGCCACCATGGACATATGTAGGATGGGGGACGGCATCGTCCTGGAGCGCCTAGATCCCACAGGAGCCGGAGAGGACCCATCCGAACACTGTGCTCTGTGCTCTATGGAGCAGGGTGTGGTGATTTTGCCCGCATCGGTTGATTAGCGACATAGGCTCGACTAGGATCTCCGATTCTGCAATGGATAAAAGCTGTCCTCCAACAAGGAAGTGTTCCGGGCTCAATGCCAGCGGATCTTCTGGGTCCTCGCTCATGGGAGAAATTGGCCTGGAGGTTAGGCACGCCTCGATTCGACACAGGAGTGCAAAGTTCCTCGGACGTGTACTTAACATTAAACGAGGACTTGTAAAATAGAGTCTTAAAACGTTTGACCCCTGCCTCCCACAGTCCTCCCATATGGGGGCGCTCGGCGGAATGAAATGCCAAGATAAAATATGCTGAGAAATTGTTCATTGGTGAGGTCAAAGGTAGCCTCGAGATGGATTGCCATCGTACCGAACCATTAGTTGATTGCCGCCATATTCAGCGGCACGGAGTCATCCGCAGGAGCGGAGTATCCCATGTTGGTCGGGAAATGCGATCAAATTGAGTAGCGTACTGGATGATGGAAGGGGTCGCCCTTCACCATGGGACGCTGGGAGATCCGAATCAAGGCGCGCTCAGCGGAGAGCAATTCGTCATTGGTGAGGTGGACCGTGGAAGTCGTCGAAATCCTTTTGGTAACGAAACGTCGTCGTCGTCGAGCGGAGTGGTCGCGGTGGTGTGGCATTGGACTCGTTGCTCCAGCTGGGTGTCTGGAAGTTCATTATTGAGAGTTGGGATCCCGCCGGAGCCAGTCCGGCCCATGCCACCAGAGGCTACTGGCCAAAAGCTCGGCCACTGAGACGCGGAACGCACATGTGACCAGCCTTGGGCACTGGTGCTTTTGCAGGATGCTAGATACTCGATTGGCCACGAAGATCAACCAACTGCTCGGGGGTTTATTAAGCCAAGCCAGCACATTGGTGGAGTTGGTCCAAAACTGGGAGGTTGAAGGTGGGATTGACAATTCAGGAACGATCGACGCCCAGAGATCGGATAGCAAAACTGCTACGCAGAACTTCAGCCGAGGTAGCGAGACTGTATTGACCGGTAGGTGAAGAAGAAGACGTCCTCGGCGGCTTGCCAGCGGATTCCCAAGGTTTTCGCAGTGCTCGCGCCTTCCAGATCGAGAAAGTCTTCTCGCAGCAGAGGATCCGGTAGAAGATCCGCTGAAAAGGGGTACGACTGTGGTTGACTCGGATTTGTCCATACATCTGCGTTATGTCAGCGTTAAAAACGAACTGAAAGAACCGCCATTTCAGTACCTGAAGCGTAAGATCGGCCTGAAGAGTAGGCCCGAAGTGCAAGACATCGTTAAGGCTGACGCCTCGTGTGGAGGGGCTCGACGCGTTAAATACCACGCATACCTTGGTGGTGGTACTATCGGGCTTAAACACCGCGCGATGGGGGAGATAGAAATTTTTCCCATCTTGAGGCGGCGTCACCCGAATAATATGACCCAATTCCTCGTACTCTTGAATTATGGCATCGTACTGCGTTTTTAGGGCGGGATCCTTGAGAAGGCGTGTTTCGTTTCGCAGGAATTGGGCCGGCGCGATCGGTCTTGAATGACCCAAGTCGACGCCATTCGGACCTTTAAACGGAAGGGACACAATATATCGGCCGTCCTTCCCTCTTCGGGTGGTCTCCTGGAAATTCCGCTCGCAGAATACGTCATCGTCCTTCTCCGGCTTTGCGGGTAGGTCTTCCACCTCCTAAAACTTGGTGAGGAGTACATCAAGTTTGTTTCCGGACTGACCCGCGTCTGTGCAGCGAAACCTAATCGAGCGACCGGAGGGTCTGGCATGATCGCTCCACACAGAACCCATCCAATGAAATCACCAATATCCTTTTTGATCCGCTCTACGAGGATGTGGGGAAACAGGTCTACACCGATAGGCGCGGGCTTGTTGTAGTACGGGTCAGCCAGGGGGAGATCGAGGCACTGCGTCGGAACCGTGTTAAGGAATGGAGCCGTTGGAATGGCCCCCGACAATTTGGATACGACCACCTCACACGGAGGAACCCTATGCCCCGGTGGCCCCGACGGAGCGGTCGGCTGACGTCTAAGACTCTCCATATCTACCGAGAGCTGTTCGATGCGTTCTCCAAACAATGTCCCGCATCGCACATACGCCGCGTAAGCGTATTCGTGCTTCGCCTTGATGTGGCTTATGTTTGCTAGGCTGTCCTCGTCTGTTTGGGTTGTCAAGGCCTTGTGACACCGGGAGTATTCCATCTCGACAGTTGACCAAAGGGATTTGAGCTGCTCTAAGTGCATTTTAATCGAAAATAAGGGCACTTCAGAAGTTATAGCTTCACTCTCACGAGCTTTTTACAGAGTCAATGCATCTCACGCCAGAACGAAATGGGAGAGAAACATTCTGGATTGTTCTGTACGCTGTTGGGATACGGATCGGGTGACGGGAACGTGGGATCTGAGTCTGGATTGAAAGCTTGGAACGACCTTTGTGTTCGCTCGAGTCTTTAACTGAGAATCTGCGACCTTTAGGTAGGCTGGACGAGGACGGACGGGACTTTCGGGATTCGCTGAGACTGCGAGCAGACGGGGACTTGCGCGGAATGTCCGTACGCTTCGCGATCACCGGAGTCTTCGGAGGCCGAACCTTCTCCGGAGTTACAGAGGGAGACGAGAGATTGTTAGACTTCGGCGCAGTATTAAACGGCTCCTTGGACATACTTAGGGGACGACCTTACCGACGAAGTCCGAGTTTGCGCGCCATTTTGTTTTGGAGAAGGCACAAGAAAGAGATGTGGACTGTATGAATACGAGAGAATTCTCTCAGTGTGAACCGCAGGATGAGGGAGAATTATCTCGCGCGTAGCTCGAAAAAGGAGTCCTTATAGTGAAGGTATATTCGGAACAATAAACGAACGCACGAATGCGGATCGAAAGATACACGTAGGCAAAACGGATTGATTACAAAATTTTAGATGGATATATAAGTATCGATGGGAGTACGTAAGCAACAAACCATGGATAAAATATACAAGTAAAGACGAATATAAATTTGTATACAAATATTGCTGGACATATGTATGTATGGGCAACTAATGGCTGGAAAATATTATGTATATGTAATTTATAAGTATGTATATATGGGCACAATAATGGCTAGAAGAAACAATATATATATGTGGGTAAAATAAGGCTGCAAAAATTATGTATATATTTATTTATATATATAGACGGATATATTAAGTAATGTCTGGAAAAAAATTATATATATATATATGTATTGTAGTGTATGCACATACGAGTTCTGATTACTCAACATAAATATTGAACGCAACACTTTGTTAGCCGAATATGCATGGGCATTGCCTTTGTCACTCAGCGACAGCGTGCCAAGTGCCCGCACACATTGCAAGTGCAAACGTAATATGATATGTACTCATTGTATTCATTGCTTAGAGCCGAGTCAGCATGTTTCCCATACTGACCGCTAATATAAATATGTGCATGCATAACTCACACTCTCTGCCCGTCTTACATTTTGTTACTTTACTTTTATATAAGATATATATAAATCGGCTGCTCTGCCGATGCGCCGACAGCTAGCAAGCCTTTAGCTAAGAGAACCAGATTCATTCAATAAAAGACATTCGTCAAGAACACATACCAATTTTATGACTGGTGAATAATAATGGAACATCATACAACAATACATATAACACCTTTAATACAGTATTATTAATATGGACGCATATATATAGGCAAAATAATGGCCGGAAAAAATATATATATTAATGTATAAATATGGACGGATATTTATATATACATATATATGGGCACAATAATGGATGAAAACAATTATATATATATATATTAGTGTCCCAAAAAAATTAAAATGTTTTTTTTTTTTAACGCATACCCTCTAATTTTGTTTGTATGGTCTAAAAACATCTGAAAATAAAGTTTCGACTATTTAGAATAACGGCAACACGTGCCGAGTTGATCGCAAACATGTCGGTACTTGTATAGTATGGCGCAAGCACCCTGTCGCTTTGATTGCGTGTAATTACTTGTTTATTTTATTAGTCATCGCGTTGTTTTCGTGTAGTGAACATGTCAATGAAGTTACGAAGTTCCAAAACGTAAATATTTTTAGTAGGGGACGTAAAACATCAAATCACCGGTTCTAAACTTCCCTCTAACGGGCAAGTACTGGCAGTTTTGTTCTATAATATTCGTGAAGTGAAGTTAAGTGGCAGTGAAAGTGCAAATCTCACAATTCGTGAGTGTATTATTTATTGGAAAAAGGCACGTATACCGACAAGATCAATACCCAACTGTGTTAAAACACTAGTTAACTTATACCAAGTTTGGAGAGAATTACAAAAAAATGCGAAAAAAAAAAACTCAAGAAATGAATTTGTTTCAAACTTAAGCAATTTGTTTGACATAGCACAGGCCGATGCTCTTCAATCGATTAAAATAAATGAAGATAAATTCTTCTTGCAGCGCCAAAAGAACCAGGTCGGCCCGGTCACTTAGCCGGAGTTGACAAACAAGTAACAGACAAAGAGGAAAGGACGCGGCTTAAAATCATCGACGAGGAAAAGCGACCTGCTAAATATTTTTAGTCCTTAGCACCATTATCATCATCTTGGGAACCACCACTAAAAAAGTCATCTTCTGATTCTGAATTAATAAAATTAGTAGAAAATAGGCTCCTCCTCTCAGCCCGATAAAACTTGTCTTCGACAAGTCCTCGATTCATAGAGTTCGTACGGAAATGCGAAAAGAACGAGCTGAAACTATAAAAATTGATTTTCAAAACAAGATCCCGGACACAGTAACTGTGCACTGCGACGGAAAACTGTTGCCAGCTCTAGATTCACGTAAAAGTAAAGAAGAACGCCTGCCGATAGTTATTACATATGATAATAAAGAACGAATTATTGCTGTTCCTAAGTTGGATAGCTCGACAGGAAGGGAACAGGCAGATGCAGTTTGGAATGCTATTACAAACTGGAACCTTGAAGACAAAGTGCAAATTCTCTGTTGCTGCTTCTAACACAGGCCGCATAAATGGAGCATGTGTGCTTCTCGAACAAAAACTGGGTAGAGAAGTGCTTGTTTTTGCTTGCCGCCATCACGTTTATGAATTAGTACTTAAAGGCGTGTTTGAAGCAAAAATCAGTCAAGTAACTACAAGCCCAGATATTCCATTATTCAAGAAATTTCGAGAAAACTGGAAAAACATCAACCCCGAGAAAATGCAAAGTTGTTCAGAAACGCTATCTTGTTTAAATGTTTCGGAAATTGACAAACTGCTAGCATTATACAGAACTGAATTGACCAAAGATATCGTTAGAGATGACTATCGCGAATTAATTGAGCTTTCAATTATATTCCTTGGCGGAGATTCAGAGAAGAAATTTAAGATTCGGCCTCCAGGTGCTATGCACCAGGCTCTATGGATGGCGAAAGCCACTTATTCATTGAAAATATCGTTACTTAGATCTCAATTCAGAATTTCAAACAAGGATAAGGGAGCTCTGTTATAAGTATGTCTGTTCATCGTGACATCCTACGTTAAACCCTGGCTCCAATGTATTTTAGCAGTAAAGGCGCCGTATCAGGATTTGTGTTTTTTGAAGGCCATGAAAAATTACGAAACAATAGACAAAAGCATTTCAAAAGCAGCATTGCAGAAGTTTTGCCAGCATTTGTGGTATTTGACAGATGAAGTATCTATTCTGGCTTTATTTGATGGTGATGTCAATCTAGAAACTAAAGTAAGAATGATTTCTAACTTAACTAGAGAAAACCCCACTGCCCACAATAAACGTTACATTACATCCAACGAAGAACTCTGTAGCCAACTTTTTGGTAAGTTAATTAATCTTTGAATTTGTTCTTTTACAAAGTTTGCTAATAGGTATAATAATAAATGATCAATCTCTTGTAATTTTAGAGAAAAACATTGATGACTTCGTCTCTGTCAAAAGCAAGTTCTTGTTTAATTGACTCCATATTGACGACAGTTTTTTGAACAAGTGTCCCTCGTCGTGGTCAAATGATAATTCGTTTCTACAGGCTAAAAAGAAGCTGCTAGAACTGAAAGCAGTCAATGACACGGCGGAAAGAGCGGTTAAGTTAATGCAAGATTTCCATGGTTTGATCACTGTTCAAGAGGAGAAAAAACAATTTTTATTACGTTGCGTACAAGAACACAGACAGGTATATCCCGACTGTAAAAAGAAAACTTTGAAAAGAAAATTGGATAATTGAAGTCTCTTTTATAATAAAAAAAAAAATAAATGCGAACTGTATGTTTTATTTTTAATTATTTAATTAATTTAAAAATTCAATTAAACATTTCTCTATAGTATGCTCACTATAGCTTTCATACTAACTTTTAAACTTAAAGTTTGACAGCAAGTCGGCACGGGTTAATGACATCCGATCTCAATAATATTTTATATTTAAGTCTTTAGAGTCAAATGGAAAAAAAAAATAAAGGGTATGCAAGTTAAGCACTTCTATTACACTTATACCATAACATAGAAGCCATAGACCCAAGTCCGTCAACACATGCCCATTAACCGCATGCCCATTGGCCGACCCTATTTCATCATCACATGCAATACCCATTGGTCAACCCCACTCAATCGTCACATTCTCATTTGTCGCATGATCACCAATCCCAAGTACCAGTACGATCGCTAGGATAAACAATAAGCCTGCACCCCACTTTCCCAGGCCCTAGAAGAATGGTGTCGGGTTCGGTGCATACCCAGAATCACTTTACAAATTTCGGCAATAAACAAAGAATGGTCCTGAACACTTGTGTAAACAAAGAATGGTCCAACGCACTTAAAGTGGACTATTGGACTTAGCCAACGCCGCCGCCTACGACGACGTCGATCACCCAAGCCTTCATCCAACATAATCAAATCATAGAAAATCAGTCTTGAGCCTAAGTCCTATTCATACGGTAACTTCGCTTAAACTCCGCGGAACTCACTCACCAAAGTCAGCATCTTTCAGTTATAAGTAACATATACTGTATTGTAATAAAAGTGACTTTTAAATAAAACTTTATTTTTTTAACCCGTGAGTGAAGGAAGTGTTTAATTGGCGCCCGAGCAGGGACCCTGCTAAATACAACGTGATCGTGTGTTAGTGAAAGATACCAGTGATTCGTGACCAAAAAACGCTTTAAATGCCTTTAGAGTCAGTAAAGTAAAAAAACTATATCGAACTACACCACGAATCAGACAGGGTCATTTTAATCGCTGCGAATTCCTCTAAGACCAGTTCGGAGGAAAACTGAAAACCCAAAAGTGTTTGCCCAGGAGCGTTAGTACCTTCGAAGTTGGAAAAGCGACACCTCCTACAAACCAATCAGTAAAAGCACCGAGGACGATAGCATTAATGTAAGTTAAGAAAAATAAATTTAAGCAAGAATAAATCAAAATAAAATTTTTATTGTAAAAACACAGTGGGTGAAAAAAATTGTGAATCAATTTCAAGAATCAACTATTGTTTAAAAATAAAAGAAACAAAGAAAAGTAGAAGTTAAAATTTTTTATATAAAATCCTTAATTAAATTTTTTCCCCACTAAAAATTGAGAAAGAAAATAATGAAAAATTAAGAAAGAAAATAATAATAAGTAATATTGAAAGAAAAGAGAAAATAGTTCTGAAATTTTGAAAAAATATTTTTACCAAAAATAACCACATAATATTGAAATTTTTGTATAATACCACAAGCCATTTCCATCCAAGATTAGCGGACATATCGCTATATTTTTATCAACACAAAATTAGCGGACGTACCGCTATATTTTTAGCAACATAAGCAAAAAATTTAATTTTCGCGGATTATATTTTTCGTATTCGCGATTTCGTAACAGCTATATCCTTGAATCAATCCTAATTTAAAAAAAAAAAAAAAAAACCCATTTCCAAAATGACTAAAGACAACTGGGTAAAAGACGAAGTCCTCCAGCAGGGTGGTATTCATGCAGCAGGTTCTGATGCTCCGACAGCATCCACCTCAAGTGCATCAACCGCAAATAGAATCGAGGCACTGTCAATACAGGGATTAGATGTAGCTATCCAGACAATTTTGTCGTCTCAGTTGCAGGAAATAGTGAAACAAATAAATTATTCTCAGCCAGGACATATTCCCTTTAGGGACCAGACAGCTAGCGTTCAGGATAATTGGCATGAACTAGATAAAGTGCCAGACATCGTAAAGAATCTTGACAAATTCTCAGGTAGCCGTGAAGAGTTCTCAACATGGTTTGCTTCTGCCACACGTTTGATGGAATTGTATGCCCCCATTGAGGGAACACCCAAATATTATGCAATTCTTGTGATCATTCGAGGCAAAATTACAGGCCATGCCAATACATTGTTGAAAGTCTATCGCACAGCATTACATTGGGATGCAATCTCGCACTGTTTGTTATCTGAGTACTCGGACAAACGAGATTTAAGCACTTTAGAATATCAGCTATTTACCATGACCCAGAAGGGCACCTCCATCCACGACTTCTACTTCGCCGTTTATCAACAGATGTCGTTAATTCTAGACCAAATCGAAACGATGGGTTATACTCCCGAGACTATGCAAGCCATGGCTAAACAGG
The DNA here is from genome assembly GCA_018150345.1 of Drosophila equinoxialis. Classification (NCBI taxonomy): domain Eukaryota; kingdom Metazoa; phylum Arthropoda; class Insecta; order Diptera; family Drosophilidae; genus Drosophila; species Drosophila equinoxialis. The sequence continues at coordinate 38,534 of JAECWI010000043.1, read as the reverse complement.
TCAGAGATAGGGCTCTAGATACCTTTATCAGAGGTCTGAACGGAGATCTTTCAGACAGAATGAGCTTAGCCCAACCCAAGGATCTGAGGCATGCATTGCAATTGTGCGAGATGTTGGATAACAAGAGGGCTAGGAACATTATCGGCCATCGTGACACACGTCCACCTGTAGGACCAAAACCCCCGCAGTATGCTAAAATTAACATGCAACCCCAACGATCATACATACCAGCAATTCCACTCAAACCTTACAACAACAACAACTATTATAATCAGAAACCCATGCAAAACATGTTCATCCCCCAAAACAAATTCCCTCAATCTAATAACCCCGTATTTTTCAACGCACCACCGATGCCATTTGCCCCGAAACCTCAGCCGGCACCAACTCCAATGGATGTCGACGGCTCTATTTTAACCAAAAAAGTTAACTACATGAACAAACCGAATGTTAATTCACCACAACAATTTGCTCTCAAGAGAGTCAACCAGTCCACCGCAAATTTTCCCAATAAAGTGCAGAGGCAATTCCATATCGAAACTGGTATGTCAGGTGAACAATATATCACCATACCGCCTCAAGAAGAGCACTACTCCGATATGTCCGATTATCAGGCTGCTTATCAGGGCCAAGAAGACCTTTTTGAATTAGTCCCATACTCTGAGGTTCAAGAATATCAGCAGCAGGAGGAATATTTTACCTCACAAGGAGACAACTCAGAGTTAGTCCCACAGAACAAAGAGGAAACCAGACCACAATCACAGGAGCCTCAACAACCACAAATCGAGGACACCATTAATTTTTTAGGTTAAAGTGTTCCTCTTTGCCGTACTTTGCTGTCCGGGACAAAGACGGAACCTCATACAATTTCTTAATAGATACCGGCTCGAACAAAAATTATGTCCAACCAGAAATAGCAAAAAATATCAAAATGAATGAACACAAGTTTTACGCGAACACCGTAAGTGGTCGCATTCTAATAACCAGCCATATCCATTTGGGTTTATTTAACGAACCCAATAAACCAATAACGTTCTTCCTACTACCTAATCTGAATCCGTTCCATGGAATTCTAGGTAATGACTCACTAAGAGAGTTAAACGCTATCATTGATGTAGGGAAAGATCTACTATGCGTCAACAACTCTCATGTTGTTAAAGTGAAGCAGAGGCGAGCCCATCAAGTCCATACCATCAAATCAGATGAGCTCACTAATCAGCAGAAACTAGGGTTAAAAGCGTTCCAAGAGGAGTACGAATCGCTATTCGCGGACCCAAACAAAAAATTGACTTATGCCACTAATGTCCAAGGAGAAATCCGAACGACAACAGACACTCCAGTCTACACCAAGCATTACCCATATCCAGCCTCTCTAAGAGAAGTAGTAGAAGACCAGCTACAAGAATTATTACGAGATGGTATAATACGACCCTCACGGTCGCCCTATAATTCCCTTGTGTGGATAGTCCCTAAAAAGAGTGACAGCCTTGGGAATAAGCAATATAGGATGGTCATCGATTATAGAAAGCTCAATGCAGTCACAGTTTCGGATAGGTATCCTATCCCCGAAATCGGAGAAATGGTTGCACAATTGGGCAACAACAAGTATTTCTCTGTTCTTGATCTAAAGAGCGGATTTCATCAGATTTCCCTTAAGGAATCTGATATCGAAAAAACTGCAGGAACTGGAGGGAAATACGAATTCACGAGACTCCCCTTCGGCCTAAAGAATTCCCCATCAATATTCCAAAGAGCTCTCGATGATATTTTGAGAGATCTCATTGGAAAGATCTGTTACGTCTACATCGACGACATAATAATATTCAGTAAATCGGAGGAAGAGCATTTCCGACATCTAGCTCTGGTATTTTCTACCTTGTCCAAGGCAAACATGAAGATCCAAGTAGATAAATGCAAATTCCTAAGACATAGCGTTGACTTCCTAGGCGTAGTAATTTCAAGGGAAGGAGTTAAAACCAATCCAGAGAAAATCCAAGCCATTAAAAAAGTTCCCCATACCAAAAAACCTAAAACAACTAAGGTCCTTCCTGGGATTAGCTAGTTATTACAGAAGATTTATCAAAGATTTTGCCAAATTAGCTAGACCCTTGACTGCGTTATTGAGAGGAGAACATGGCAGAGCCAAGAAAAATGTCTCAAGCAAGATCGAAATCCGATTCGGTGAAGCCGAAATCGATGCCTTCGAGAAAGCAAAAAATGCATTAGTGTCACAAGACGTTATGCTAGCATACCCCGACTTTAAACAAGAGTTCCATCTAACCACCGATGCCTCAAACATCGCATTAGGAGCTTCTCTAGAACAGAATGGGAGACCCATTACATTTCTTTCCCGTGCGCTATCCAAAGCTGAAGAAAACTATGCCACAAATGAAAGAGAAATGCTAGCAATAGTATGGGCATTGGATAAGCTAAGGATGTATGTATACGGCAAATCCAAGGTGATCATTTACACCGACCACCAGACTCTCACTTATGCTCTCAGCCCAAAAAATAACAACGTAAAGCTGAAAAAGTGGAAAAGTTACCTGGAGGAATATAACTACGAGTTAAAATATAAGCCGGGTAGCTCAAATACCGTAGCAGACGCACTCTCCAGAAACCCTACCAGCATAAATGCTAGTAGTACGTCAGCTACAGTCCACAGCGATGAAAGCTCAGGGCATGAACTCATTCCAGCAATGGAAGTCCCCATCAATGTTTTTAAAAACCATTTGTTTATCCTCACTGGTGATAACGAATCCACCACCTTTGAAATACCATTCCCCACATACCATAGACATACAATAGTGAGAAGTAATTATTCCGAAGACGATCTTGTAACTATTTTAAAAGAAAAAATGGATCCGAGAATAGTAAATGGTATTTTCACTTCCGAAAGTATCATGGGAAAAATTCAACAAATTTTTCCGGAGCATTTTAGGAATTACAAGGCAAGAGTCACACAAATCCAAGCTGTAGATGTCCATGATCAGACCCAAGAACAAGAAATCATAATTAAAGAACACCTTAGAGCACATAGAAATTCCATCGAAAATAAAAAACAAATCCTATCTGAATATTTTTTCCCCGGTATGAAGAAAAAGGTAGAAGCAATAGTAAACTCTTGCCAAACATGTAAACTTTCGAAGTATCAAAGACACCCTCCGAATCAAGAAATACAACCAACCCCTATTCCGACATATCCAGGCGAAATAATCCATATAGATTTATATTCCACCCAAAATAAGATAATTTTAACAGCCATAGACAAATTTTCTAAGTATGCGCAAGTCAAACTCGTAAACTCAAAAGCAGCAGAACATCTTACGTGAGTTATTGATAGCCTTCGGTATGACGAAAACCGTGGTAATGGATAACGAAAAGTCTTTAAATTCTGCATCAATAAAATTTCTTTTAAACAATCAGTTAGGGATACAAGTCCACACTACCCCACCATATACTTCATCTAGCAACGGCCAAATAGAAAGATTTCATTCCACATATACGGAAATAATGAGATGCTTGAAGTTAGAGCACCCCGAAATGGAATTTGAGGATTTAATATTTAAGGCTGTAGATGAATACAATAAAACGATCCACAGTACAACCAATAAAAAGCCAATAGAAGCATTTTTCGCAACAAATTTAATCCATACACCAGAAAAATTAGCACTCGAAAGGGAAAAGATTTCAGAAAATATCTTAAAGAAACAAAACAAAGATCTAGGGTACCATAACAAAACAAAAAAACCAGTAAAAACTTACGATCCAGGTGAAATCATCTACGTTAGGATTAATAAACGATTAGGTTCGAAACTAACGTCTAGATATAAAAAAGAAATAGTAGCCGAAGATCTTAATACCAAAGTTAAAACCAGGTCAGGCAGGATAGTTCATAAAAACCACTTGAAATATTGATAAACATCCTCTTCCGACAGATTGCTTATGTTACCACTTTGCTGGGGTCACACAACCATATTAGACTACACTAAGTCAAGAGTGGTCATGTTGGAAACCGGGTTAGCCGCGCGCCAGAATGGAACCTTTAAAATCGTCCATGTCATCGAATTAGAAAAATATCAAATGGCCATATCCGTTTTAAAAGAAGTCGTCAGAAATTCGACAAACCTAAGTCCGTACCAGCCTTTTTTGGCCTATGAGATAACGCGGATACAGAATGAACTGAGGAGGCTTCAGCCGATGCAGTTTAGAAACAAAAGATCGCTTGATATACTTGGCACGGCATGGAAATGGTTAGCGGGCACACCTGATCATGAAGATCATATGATTGTGGTAAATAAGATCAATGAACAATTGGTAAACAATAATCGGCAGGTCGTAATTAATAATCTAATAGAGAATAAGATAAATGATTTAATTAAGATAACCAATACCATATTAATTAGTGGTAAACCCGAATCTAATAATAAGTCAAAAGAAATTGAAATAACCAAATTTAAATTGAGTCTCCTAAGAGATGAAATAAATAAATGCGTAAATATTATCTACGCAATCGATTGGGCCAAGGCCAATACAGTAAATTCACTAATACTATCCTCTGCCGAAATAGATTTCATCGAAACAATTAAAGAAGAGAGTTTAACATTTATAAACATTGAAGAATTAATAGAGTTTGCCGAGGTTAGTGTAGCCTCAGATGGTAAATCACTCCTTTATATTGTTAGCCTACCCAAAGTAATTAATGAAATTTGTAAACAAATCCTAGCAATACCAATTAAATATCAAAAATTTATAGAAGAAATAGACTATGAAAATATTATGAAATGTAACAAGAAATACTTCGGGTTAACCAATAAGATTAATTGTAAAATGGTAAGACAATTTGTAAACTGGAAGATCTGACTAATTTAGAAAACAGTAAATGCATAGGAGCCTACTTGCAAAGAAGGAATCCCCAATGTAAGGTCATCAACAACCAGCATGTAAAATCTCATTCGGAAATAATGCCCGGTACCTTGCTGCTGAATCAATTCCAAGGGGACTTCAATGGAGAAAACATCACCCTAGAAGGCACCTTTATAATCCAAGCGTCATTATAGAAGACTCCTGGTATATTGTGAAGACACGCTTTGAAGCCGAGGTTCAACCGCCGCTGTTACAATTGCTATCAAATAAGCAGCAGAGAGGTGAAAAGCTATCGCTGGAAATGATCAAGGAGCTACACATTAATAATACTAATAATCTGGAGCGTATCCAAAGAAACAACTTGATTATGTCTTCATCAAACTGGATTATTCTAACCCTTCTAGCAGCTGCGACGATAACATATTGCATCATCAAAAAATACCGCAGCCACGGAACAGGCCACCATGGTCCACCAATGGAAGTCTCAATCGGGCCTGTCCAATATGTTGTTGCGACCGAGGACGTCCGCACTTAAAGGGGGAGGAGTAAAGCACTTCTATTACACTTATACCATAACATAGAAGCCATAGACCCAAGTCCGTCAACACATGCCCATTAACCGCATGCCCATTGGCCGACCCTATTTCATCATCACATGCTATACCCATTGGTCAACCCCACTCAATCGTCACATTCTCATTTGTCGCATGATCACCAATCCCAAGTACCAGTACGATCGCTAGGATAAACAATAAGCCTGCACCCCACTTTCCCAGGCCCTAGAAGAATGGTGTCGGGTTCGGTGCATACCCAGAATCACTTTACAAATTTCGGCAATAAACAAAGAATGGTCCTGAACACTTGTGTAAACAAAGAATGGTCCCACGCACTTAAAGTGGACTATTGGACTTAGCCAACGCCGCCGCCTACGACGACGTCGATCACCCAAGCCTTCATCCAACATAATCAAATCATAGAAAATCAGTCTTGAGCCTAAGTCCTATTCATACGGTAACTTCGCTTAAACTCCGCGGAACTCACTCACCAAAGTCAGCATCTTTCAGTTATAAGTAACATATACTGTATTGTAATAAAAGTGACTTTTTAAATAAAACTTTATTTTTTTAACCGTGAGTGAAGGAAGTGTTTAATTTGCATATTGAGATTCCGAAAAAAAAATTTCCCCTTGTAGCCTGTGACAGCCTAATATATATGTATTATTGATATGGACGCATATATATATGTAGGCTAAATAATGGTCGAAAAAAATATATATATATTAAAATATATTATAAAATTTTTATATAAATATATTTGTTTATAAATATGGACGGATATATATTTAGGCACAGGAAAGGAATCGGAAATAATGTAATTTGAAATTGGCGCTATTTACACACCGCGAGTGTTGTGCGCGAAAGAAAGAGGAAAAAAAACTACCAGTCCATATGGACAAATGCCTTTATATATGTATGTACATACGTAAGTACACAGGTAAGTATATATGTATGTACGCGCGTTGTTCAAAAAACGTAAGTAATTTTTTATTTAGCTAACCCGATTAGATGGATTAGAAGGAGAACGGAAAATTTGGAAAAAAGTTTGCGAGGGGAAGTAGCTCGTGTGGTACTGCGAGCGAGGGTATTGCTTCACACAGGCGTGCTTCCACCCGCTTCCTGCTCTCAGGTCATTTGACTTAGCTGCTCCACTCTGCGGAGCTCGGTCATGGTAATAGATGAGAACTTGTTGAATGCCTCCCAGTTTTCCCTGCGACAAATAATCATTGGGACAAAGTTGGATACTGTGATTTGCTCCCCGAGTTCCGCCTCGAGGTGTTCTCTCTCGATGTCGAAGCGTCCGCACCTGAAGAGGACATGTTCAGCCGTCTCGTCTTCTCCGTTGGCGCACCATGCGCACTCTGGGCTTGTTGAGTGTCTGAATCGGTGTAGGTAGCCACGGAAGCAGCCGTGACCGCTCAGAAGTTGCGTCGAGAAGATGTTGACTTCTCCATGGGCCCTGGCCAACCAGTCTTTTAGTATATCCCATAGCGATTGCCACCTTGATATACTTTTTTCGCGCGCTTGAACCCGTAGCAATTCTTTTTCGCTTGGCACTACTGCCAATTCCGACTGGGATTGCGCTTGCTATTACCATGGCAGCGATGCCTGAAATCGTACGAAATCCGCAGCAGACTCTTAGTGCGCTGATTCTAAGTATTGAGTCCAAGTCTCGGGCGTATGATTTTGTGGACATTGCTTCTGCCCAAACGGCCGCGGCTCTGGCTCGGTCCCCTTGTGTTGGGCGTGATAAGGCAGAGCAAGTTATTCTGGCCTTTTGGCCGTTGCTGAGAGGTGATCTTTAAAATTTAGCCTTGTATCGATGAGTACTCCAATATATATTAATATTATTATTCTTATTATTATTCTTATTATTATTATTATTATTATTATTATTATTATTATTATTATTATTATTATTATTATTATTATTATTATTATTATTATTATTATTATTATTATTATTATTATTATTATTATTATTATTATTATTATTATTATTATTATTATTATTATTATTATTATTATTATTATTATTATTATTATTATTATTATTATTATTATTATTATTATTATTATTATTTGATCTGCCAGTTGCAGATGGTACGAAACTCCAACGCTCAATAGCATGTAGAGTGGTGTGAGGAAAAATAGGTCTTCTCCTCTTCGAATTCCAGAAACAAGTCATTTTTATATTTCGGTTTCATGAGTTAGAAGCTCTACATGAGCCATGTAACAGAAGCTTTTAGAACATATTAATATAAATACAGTAGTACAAATTCAAATAATCATAAACAAATAATATAAGAAATTTTTCATATACAAATCTACTTACTATGTTGTTTTCGGGACGCAACCACGTAGAGCGTTCTTGTAATTGATGTATACAATCGCGCTTCCAGAGTTCCCAGATGCGTTGCTTGAGATAAGTCACTCTTTGCCAATAAGATAGATAAGAAAATTTGGAGTTATTTACTGCCGGTTCGGGGATCGCTTGCAGTCAACATCCGATCAATATGTGGGCTGGCGTCAGGGCCTCCCCGTCATTGGGATCATCGCTTTGAATGGATATTGGACGGGAATTCAAAATCGGCTCCAATTGCAATCGATTGAAGCTCTTCGTACGTTAAATGAGAAGAGGTCAAATTTTTGATGAGCAGAGTCTTCATTGACTTTACAGCGGCTTCCCATAAGCCTCCAAAATGGGGAGCGAGCGGTGGAATGAAGTTGAATTCAAAGCCGGCATTTCGGATAAATTCCTCCAGATTTCTTGCATTGAGTTCTGAACAGAATTGATGTTAGAAGCCTTCAAGTTGCGAATATGCTCCGACAAAGTTGGTGGCATTGTCACAATAAATCTTTTTGGGTATGCCACGTCGTCCGATGAATCGCTACAAACAGAGAATAACATTATTAGCAGATAGGCCTGAAATTAGTTCTGTATGAATAGCTTTTGAAGAAAAGCAAACAAATATGGCCAAATAAGTTTTGTAAGGAACTTTGCTTCGAATGCGATACTAAGTAAGAAATGGTCCAAATAGATCCACTCCGGATATCAGAAACGGGCGTTCGGCCAGGAGACGGTCAGCTGGGAGGTTACCCATGATTTGTCGCATTAATACTGGTTTGTATTGATAGCAATGTGTGCAACTTCTAACAACCTTTCGGACCAATTCGCGAGCATTTACAATCCATACTCTTAGTTCTTAAGTTCTTTCGCAAACACATCACTCTGAATGGAAGAGATTATATGATTAAAAGCCAATTTAAATTCTTCTACTGAAATGCCTTTTGTAGCCTTAATGGAGGACGATGACGATACTATGCGCAGTACGTTCAAGTGGCCCCTACGACATCAGGGCAAAGCCTGTTACGCGCGAGCCCAAGCAGATAGCTTCCCACCTCCCACCCGACCGACCGAGGGGTGCAGTCGTGTAACACACGGCACGAATCGCGTTGACGAATACACAATGGAAAAAAAAAGACAAACAAAAAATACTACAGCTATCTATGAACTAAATAGGAAAGGATAGATGTTTTAAGTGTGTTAATAGAAGACTCTGAGCAGATTTCAGGGAAGAGAAGGTTGTAATCAGAGAAGAGGACCCTAAAAGGTTCCTGCATGGCATAGTTAGAAGAACTAAGGGTTAAAGGTATAATAGGATGTCCACTCCATCTACATGGTACCGAAAAATTTACCTGAGCTAATAACTCAGGCGAGTCAATATCACCAATTAGGAGCTCGTGCATAAAAATAACACCAAGCATAATTCTACGGTTAATTAAAGAAGGAAGGTTAATCAAGAGAAGTCTACTAGAATACGATGGCAAATTGACATTGCGATCCCAGCTTAAGCCACGAAGAACAAATAGCAAGAACTGCTTTTGAACTGCTTCAAGTCTAATCTGGTGCGACTCATATTGAGGTGAACAAATGCAAGGTCCATACTCTAAAATAGGACGGACAAGCGAAGTAAAAAGAACTTTAGTGGTACAGGGGTCATCAAATTCTTTTGACCATCTTTTAATGAAACCCAGAACACTCATGGCCTTTGCGACCGTGGTGGAAATATGGGTATTAAAATTTAACTTATGGTGCATAATTTCGTCCAAATCATTCATTTTATTTAGCCGTTCCAAAGGACTATTGTTTAGAAACTAAGTGACCAGTTGAGGAGAATTACGATAAAAAGTCATTACCTTCAATTTGGTAGTGCTAAGATTTAATAAATTAAACTGGCACCAGAATTGAAAATGTTTAAGATCAGCTTGTAGACGACTAAATGAATCTGTTTCTTTATAAGTAAGAGAAAGCTTAACATCTTCAGCATATATACGCACACGCGAATAAATAATGACTGATGGAAGATCGTTAATAAATAAAGTGAAAAGCAGGGGGCCAAGATGACTACCTTGAGGTAGGCACCAGATGTCACAGGTCCATTCCATAGGAAAAATAAGACTTGAAAAGTACCATCTGTTTTCTGTTTGTTTAAAATTCTCGAACCCAAGAAAGGAAAAGGGGTGGGAATCCAATGTCGTTCAGTTGAGAAAGTAATAGTTGAGAAAATAATAATATGATTAACAGAATTAAAGGCTTTACTGAAGTCGGTGTATATGACATCAGTTTGTTTAGCAGTTTTGAACCCCTTGATAATTAAAAAGGTGTAAACACCTATTTATTGAGTTAAAAAGATAAGGATTAGTTTAGAGTCTTCAGATTTAATTTCTAAGTTTTCGGCAGTTTTCGGCAGTTTCGGCAGTTTTCGGCAGTTGGTGCGTCTAGCTCGTTCAAGCGTCAACGGAAGAAGAGAGAGAAAACTTTCAGTGCGGCACCAGGCCGATACCGATATTTTCCATAGGCGACTTAATACTAACAAACGATACTTATTACTAACAATCGATACTTATTACTAACAATCGATATTACAATACCGGTTTCGATATATGCGTGACTATTTGAAAGACTTGTAAATAATTGGGATCTTACAACTCGGCCGTCCTGACGAAGGATCGACCTCGATCCCAGTGGCCAACCAGGGGGTAAACAACAACATCAACTGGCCAGGTTAAATTTCACCTCATCAGCAGCGGCAGTTGCAGCAACTCATGCTGTCCTCGGTCGGCGTCGTCAGTTGCTCGTCCGGACTGGAGGAGGCAGAAAGCAGCAGGCGTGATGACTGTAGCGGAAGACGGCACGGAGGGCACTACGGCAGGCATGTCTTCCCCTTGGTCAGCGGCCAAGGGAACGTCAGAGTCAGTAGGATGCGGCCAACAGTATGCATGGCGGCATGCAAGGCATCGAGCAGGGCAGCAGACGTCATCGTCAGATGAAGAGCAGGAGTAATAACGGAGGTACCAGTGGCTCGAATCGCCACTGACTGTACTGGCAGCGGTAGGCTCGGAAGCGGCAGCCGAGACAGCAGCGGGAACTGCAGGGGCCGGCATGGAAGCACGTACAGTAGCAGCTGGTCTTGTAGCGGCAAGCCTGGAAGCGGTGAATATGTAAGCTGCGGGTACTGCAGCGGCAGGTCTGGAAGTGGCGGCTACAGCAGTAGCGGGTATGGCAACGGCGGACGCGGCAGCAGCGGGTACTGCAGCGGCAGGCATGGAGGCAGTGGGTACTGTAGCGACAGGCCTGGAAGCGGCGGGCACAGCAGGAGCTGGCACAACAGCGGCGGGCACAGCGACAACCGGTACTGCAGCAGCAGGCCCGGCAGTGGATACGATAGCAGCGGGTACAGCGGCGGCGGGTACAGCAGTGGATACGGCGGCGGCAGTCACAGCAGTGGGCACGTGAGCAGCGGGTACAGCAGCGACAAGTACTGCAGCGGCAGGCACATCAGTGGGTACGGCAGCGGCAAGCCTGGAAGGGAAGGATGAGGAAACAGCGGGTACGGCAGCGGCGGGCACGGCAGCGGCAAGTACTGCAGCGGCAGGCACAGCAGTGGGCACGTCTTCAGCGGCGGCAGCGGTTACAGCAGGGGCGAATATAGCCGCAGCGGGGCCGGCAGGGGCGAGTATGTCAGCAGTTGGCCCGGCAGGGGCGAGTATGTCAGCAGTTGGCCCGGCAGGGGCGAGTATGTCAGCAGTTGGCCCAGCCGTGGCGGATGTGTCAGCAGTTGGCCCAGCAGGGGCTAGTATAACAGCAGTTGGCCCAGCAGGGGCGGATGTGTCAGCAGTTGGCCCGGCAGGGGCGGATGTGTCAGCGGTTGGCCCAGCAGGGGCTAGTATAACAGCAGTTGGCCCAGCAGGGGCGGATGTGTCAGCAGTTGGCCCGGCAGGGGCGAGTATGTCAGCAGTTGGCCCGGCAGAGGCTCGTATAACAGCAGTTGGCCCAGCAGGGGCTAGTATATCGGCAGTTGGCCCGGCAGGGGCTAGTATATCGGCAGTTGGCCCGGCAGGGGCTAGTATATCGGCAGTTGGCCCAGCAGGGGCGGATGTGTCAGCAGTTGGCCCGGCAGGGGCGAGTATATCAGCAGTTGGCCCAGCCGTGGCGAGTATAACCGCGGCGGGCCCGGCAGGGGCGGATGTGGCCGCAGTCGGCACAGCAGCTTTCGGTACTGCAGCAGCGGCGGCTCCAGTGGCAGTCGGTACCGCAGCGGCAGTCACAGCAGTGGGTATAGCAGCAGCGGTGGGCGTGGAGGCAGCCATCTTAGACGCAGAACGTGTGGCCTGCGTCTGAGCCGATGAAGTTCCATCAGGTTTGGCGGCAAGCGACGACAGCGCCGATTCTTCACTGTCTCGTGTGGCGGTGCCCAGTCGGCGAGTTTGCCCGACTGTGAATGACGGCGGTACCTCGACTCCGCTTGCGCACAGAGCTCTCGTCATCTCCTCCTTAGTAACTCCCATCGTGGAGTAGGTCAGGACAATTTTCCTTAACTAAGCATAACTTGTCAAAATTGGTGGCGTGCACAGAAATATATCTATTTCCGTCTAGTAATCCCACTTCTGAGTTGTAAACACCTATTTATTGAGTTAAAAAGATAAGGATTAGTTTAGAGTCTTCAGATTTAATTTCTAAGTTTTCGGCAGTTTTCGGCAGTTTCGGCAGTTTTCGGCAGTTGGTGCGTCTAGCTCGTTCAAGCGTCACCGGAAGAAGAGAGAGAAAACTTTCAGTGCGGCACCAGGCCGATACCGATATTTTCCATAGGCGACTTAATACTAACAAACGATACTTATTACTAACAATCGATACTTATTACTAACAATCGATATTACAATACCGGTTTCGATATATGCGTGACTATTTAAAAGACTTGTAAATAATTGGGATCTTACAAAGGAAAATTCTAAAAGGTTAGTGGTTGTAGATCTACGTTTCACAAACCCATGTTGGGATGGCGAAATAATAGAGCTGCAAAAATGTTGCAATTGCAAAATAAAGCGTTTGCACAGAACCTGAGTACACACCCAGGTAGGCCATCTGGCCCCGGAGAATAAACAGGTGTAACCAGTTTAAGTTCACTAAGAAGAGAACTTGCATCAATTACTGGATTAAAAATACCATTATCATCCCAATGATAAGGATACGGACTTGCTCGATATTCCGTTGAGGAATAAGTTGTTTTGAAAAAACTCGCAAAGAGAAGAAAACTGAAGCTTACAGCGCTGAAGATAATTCTTATAGCATTGTGTATTAAGCATTGATCGTGGAGGGGCGAAAGGATTCGCTGCGGTACAACGTTGGCGGGTGCCAATTTCTTCTGGGTCTGGTGAGTTTAGGTCGAATATAAAACGTGCGATAACTCCGTGTAAACTAATGATGATTTATTTGATTCACAAGGTTTATTGTATTCCCGACACACACGAAATGGTTCGGTTTGAAAGAAGTGACAATCGCAAGAAAAAAAGAAAGAATAAGGAAAAAGAACGGGTGTTCGGATGAAAGGCTCGTACGTTAATAATATGGCGATGCCCATCAGAAAATCAAGTCAATCAAACCCTTCTCACTCCTCACTGCTCTTCGCCGCTCACTGCGTTGGCACCCGCCAACGTTGTACCTCACTGAACATACCGCCCCCCTTGCAACATGGTGCAATTATCACCCTGGACACATGTAGGATGAGGGATGGCGTCGTCCTGGAGCGTCTAGATCCCACAGGAGCCGGAAACGACCCATTCGAACACTGTGCTCTGGGCTGCGGGAGTACCGCCACGACCGGGCACACAGCCTGGTTGGATGACCTCAGAATAGAGGTCTGCCCCGAGCACCACGGACACCGACGCCGGCCGATAGAAATTGGGGTCGGCCAGGATCAGGGTGGCGGATGAGCAAGTTCCTTCGACTCGGAATATAACATTCCGCCGTAAGGTACGGTCGGACCTCGACGTGCATGCCTTTTCGACCCCGACCGTAGTCACGTCCTGGATGGATGACTGGCTGCGACACCGTCCTAGGGAGCGTCGCACAGTTGGGCCTTTTGCTGGAATAGCGTTGCAAAAATACGTTTTTTCATAATCGCGTTTGGGAAAAATGATATATGCAATCGATAGGAAATACTTCAGAGATTATGAATCCAAAAAATTTTTGAAATCGGTTGAGATTCATGGGTGCTAGAGGCTTCCAAAGTTGAGACATTTTTAGTGAATGGGAAAAAATGATAATTTTTAAAAAAAAATCGCAACTTTAAAACTGAATATTGGGCGATTTCAACAATCGATCTTGAATTTTTTGGTTTTATCTGAAAAGTATGTTCTTTATGAATAGCATGTTTCATAAATTTTAATAATTACTTAAATCGTTATTGAACTAGAAGCGTTTAAAATATGTACTAAATATTGGCATTTTTTGAACTTTGGTGGAATAAAACTAGCAAGGATCAACGAGTATCAATACCGGACTACATACACTAGGTAGGTGAAATATTTACCTATCAGATGTATATAGTCCCAATATGCGGAGACCTGCGACAGCGAAGCGTAAGCCATAAAACTAAGGCAACCTCGCCTAAAAAATGCGCTGCAGGTATAAGGAAGAAGAAGAGCGCATGCGTATCGGCCTGTAGCTTCTTTGTATTTGAATGATAACATTGCGTAATGCTGTTTTGCAAATACTACCTGTTTACAAATATGCCTTTCTACAATGATAAATTGCTAATTGACATAAACTGGACGTTTTTCCCGGATACAAAAAAATTGGATTCGCCAAGAAGGAAGCAGTACCGGCAAATAAAATTATAACAGAGGTATCTGTAGAAATAAAACTCCAGGATTTAATAATTCACACTGCGAGGCGTCTTGTTGAAAGTATGCCTGATGGAGAGGTGGATCTTCTTCCCGAAAATTTGACCTTACTCAACAAATGGGGATGTGATGAATCATCTGGACAAAGCGTCTACAAGCAGTATAATCTAAGACGAAGATATTTCTGATGAAAATATGTTCATGGCTTCTGTAGTTCCTTTGCGCCTAAAAAGTGAAAGTTCTGAACATTGGAGAAATCTTCGACCGTCATCGACCCACTATTGTCGGCCTTTGTTATTCAAATATGCAAAGGAGTCCTCGGAATTAATCAAATCAACTGTTGGCGACATAAAAAGTCAAATAAGCCAACTGAAACCTGCTGTTTTCCAAACCAAGAGTGGAAAAACATTTACGGTTAACTTTGAGTTTTTCCTGACAATGATTGATGGAAAAGTGTTAAAAGAAATTACAAACACTTCCTCAACGTTAAGGTGTCCAATTTGCAAAAGAACTCAAAAAGAATTTCAGAACTTAGACGATTCAATGAGTGAGGAGAACTGCTACGAATATGGAATTTCTCCGTTGCATTGCAGAATAAAATGTATGGATTTTATTCTGAAGCTAGCTTACACACTTCCTCGGCCAGGAGAAACAAAAACGGATAAAACATCTCGTGGGGATATTCAGAGCAGGAAGGAGATTATACAAGCTGAATTCTCTCGGAAGCTGGGACTGAAAGTTGACTGCCCAAAGTACGGATACGGAAACACGAATGATGGAAATACTTCAAGGAGATTTTTTGAAAATGATGAAATGACATCTCTTATAACAGGTGTTAGTCAAGAGATCATTAAAAGGTTGGCTGTTATCTTGAATGTTATAAATTGCAAGGAACTGGTAAATGGTGAAAAATTTGCCGAATATACTTTAAAGACTGTTCATCTTTTGACTGAATTGTATCCGCAAAAATAACTTACCCCAACGGTACATAGGACTTTGGCTCACGGAAAGGATTTAATAGAATATCAGTGTTTACCACTTGGAGAGCTATCCGAAGAAGCACAGGAATGTAAAAACAAGGACTACAAAAGGTTCAGATACACTAATACATTAAAAACTTCTCGTTTTAGATAAAATAAAGACCTTTTTAGCATGCTAGCAGCGTCTTCGGACCCACTTATTGCATCACTGAGACACGTGCGATCACGAAAGGATTTGGAAAATAGCAACTATAGTCCCGAAATGTTGAGTTTATTAGATATTGATGTAAATATTAAGAATTATTTTGAAGAAAATCAGCCATCAATAGCAAATTTTCAAAATTAACCTAAAAAAAAAATTAAAAAAATTTTTTTTTTTCTTTTTGTAATTATGTTAAAAAATCAAATTAAAACATTAAAAAATGTTACACAGTCGTCTAAAACAATGAAAAATTCCATTTGTGATTGAAAAAAACCGGGTTTCGATCCATTTTTAAAGGAAAAACATGCTTGGAAATATTTTCTGACTTTGACCTTGAATATTACAGCACCACAAACACCCAGCACTTTTGACAAATATTCATTTTGAAGCTTAAGGTATTCTTTATCATATGCTTTTTAAATTTTTGAAATCGCTTTATTGGTTTAGACGCTATGATTTTTGCAATGCTAAATGCCAGAAATCCCCACTGTGCGTCGTCTCGGCGGTTGGTCGGCCATATGGAGCAGGGTGTGATGCCTTTGCCGGCATCGTCGGCACCCATGAGGACTCCGGCACGCGTCGGAAGAGTACTCGTGTGCCAAGCAATGGGGGCAGTACTTATTTATAAGCACCGCCCGGAGCCGCTTTTCCCCTCGGAGGTTGAGGAAGCGCTGACACTGCCGAAGTGCTTGAACCCCCCGACAGATCCGGCATCGATACGAGTTCGTCACGCGTGGAGCCGATCGCTTGCTGCGGTGGTGCGGAGATCTGAGAGGCGATCTGAAGAACTACAACGAAAGAAACTACGGGGGGAAAGTGGATAAGTCGAGGCGCCGGAAAAACATGGACGGAGAGGAGGACATTCGGACAGAACATATAGGAATTGCTAGTCACTATGGGTCTTTAGGCTCAGGACTCCTGTTGTCTTGCAGCAGGATGAGCTTCAGCTTAGTGGCGTCCAGCAAGTCTTTTTTCGAGCGCCTTGGAGGCCAAGGCGAAGGTTTTGCTATTGTCAGAGTAAATGCGCTGTGGGCATTGCCTCCGTGCGACAAATCAAGAGAAGGCTGCGAGAAATCGTTTAGTGGTGAGGTCGGAGGTAGCCTCGAGATGGATTGCCTTCGTGCTGCAACACACAAAGACGCAGACATATTCCTTCGTAATGAGGCACGCATGCCCGGTGTAATTCTTGACCTCGAAAGGCCCTGCGAAGTCAATGCCCGGGCCGGGGAGATCACCCATCATTTGAGTGCGCAGTCGTCGACGATAAACTATGCAGACTTTACACCCCTTGATGTGGGACTTCACAAGATTATTGATCCGTGGAATCCAGAATTTGGTTGGCAGGTACCGCACCATAAGTTGATTGCCGCCATGCAACGTGATGCGGTGGGCGAATTCAACGAGAAGACGCGTGAAGTGGGGAATTATAGGGGAGGAGAATAGGCTGTCGTTCATTGTATCGGAGAGATTCAGCGGCCCGGAGTCGCCCGCAGGAGCGGAGTATCCCATGTTGGTCGAGAAATGGATTCAAATTGTGTAGCGTACTGGATGATGGAAGGGGTCGCCCTTCACCAAGGGCCCGTATCTCCGCGATGTATTCTCGACGCTGAGAGATCCGAATCAAGGCGCGCTTTGAAATCCTTTTGGTGGCGACGCGTAGAATGTGCGCGGTGACTCGTAATGCCCTACCATAGTCCGAGAAACGTTCGCTAACATCATGGAGTAGGGTGGGCGCGGTGGTGTGGCACTGGACTCGTTGCTCCAGCTGGGTGTCTGGGAGTTCATTATTGAGAGTTGGCCAGTACTCGGGGTCCCGTTGGTGTCAGTCCGGGCCATGCCACCAGAGGCTACTGGCTGATAACTCAGCCGCGGAGACTCCACGGCTTGCCAGATCAGCGGGGTTGTCCTCGGAACGCACATGTGACCAACTTTGGCCACTGGTGCTTTTGGAGATTCTGGAGACTCGGTTGGCCACGAAGGTGGACCAACTACACATGTAGAACCCGCACATGTAGGGCTGGTCCGCACTCTGTGACGGGTCACAGAAGCTCCCACGAGAGCGTATCGCTGGTGTTTAGCCAACGGGGGATGAGGAGTGGACTGAGGCCTGGGTAATCCTGCAGGAATTCGTGCCGTTCGGAGTTTAACGATATGGGACAGAACCTGCCTCTTGGAGATAGACTCCTGCACTGGTGGGTCCGCTACGGTGAAGAAGAAGATGTCCTCGGCGGCTTGCCAGCGGATTCCCAAGGTTTTCGCAGTGCTCGCGTCTTCCAGCTCGAGAGTGTGCTCTCGCAGCAGATGCTCTCTTGCGATAGCTTGAAGTACTTCCTTTTTATTGGAAGTCCATTTCCGAAGCGGGAGGCCCGCAGATTGAAGGGCAGCTTGAAGCTCTCGTATGGCGAGACGGGCGCCGTCTTCAGTGTGAGAGACCGCTAGGACATCATCAACATCATCCGAAGGATTTCGCTCGTCTGAGGGTACATAGCTTGCACGTCTCGTGCCAGTTGTAACAGGACTCGGATCGCAAGGAACGGCGCGCAGCTAACCCCAAACAGTTTGTAGCCCATAGTCCGGAATACTGCCGCAATGGTCTCGGTAGAGCATCCGCTGAAATGGGTATGCCTGGGGTCGACTCGGATTTGTCGATACATCTGCGTTATGTCAGCGTTAAAAACGAACTGAAAGAACCGCCATTTCAGTACCTGAAGCGTGAGATCGGCCTGAAGAGTAGGCCCGGTGTGCAACACATCGTCAAGGCTGACGCCTCGGGTGGAGGGACTCGACGCGTTAAATACCACGCGTACTTGGTGGTGGTGCTATCGGGCTTAAACACCGCGCGATGGGGGAGATAGAAGTTTTTTCCATCCTAAAGCTGCGTCACCAGAATCATATGGCCCAATTCCTATTGCGTTTTTAGGGCGGGATCCTTGAGAAGGCGTGTTTCGTTTCGCAGGAATTGGGCCGGCGCGATCGGTCTTGAATGACCCAAGTCGACGCCATTCGGACCTTTAAACGGAAGGGACACAATATATCGGCCGTCCATCCCTCTTCGGGTGGTCTCCTGGAAATTCCGCTCGCAGAATACGTCATCCTCCTTTTCCGGCTTTGCGGTAAGGTCTTCCATTTCCCAAAACTTGGTGAGGAGTACATCGAGCCACCGGAGGGTCAAGCATGATCGCTCCACACCGAACCCATCCAAAGATGGTTCTAGCCCGACGAAATCACCAATATCCTTTTTGATCCGCTCTCCGAGGATGTGGGGAAACAGGTCTACACCGATAATCATATCAACAGGCGCGGGCTTGTTGTAGTACGGGTCAGCCAGGGGGAGATCGAGGCACTGCGTCGGAACCGTGTTAAGGAATGGAGCCGTTGGGATGGCCCCCGAAAATTCGGATACGACCAAGGCGAAAACCTCAATCTTATTGAGTCTGTCACACGGAGGGGACAGCATCAGCAGACACACTTTTTCGGCGCATCCTCCATCACTCTGGCCCATGCTAGTGACCGCGGCGTCTACTGAATAAAAGGGGGGCTGTCGTATTGCGTGATTCTCCCGCTGACAAGGCTTTCAAGACGCCGGTTTGAGCTGAACTTTCGCGGAAAACGCTTGGACCTTCATCGTCGCAGAGGATTTGCGGGGGCCAATGGGGATGGTCTGGACACTTGGGACCGACTTTTGTTCTTCAGTGGCATCCAGGACACGATACCAACCGGTGGTAAATTCGTTCAAATCGTACGAAGTAAAGACGAATGTCTTATTTGGCACTGATTGTTGGAGGATTGTGGCCTTCGGCAAATTTCCAATGCATATGGCGATAAGTAAGACATCCTAATTCTCAGTACTAACACCCGAACGCTCAAGAGTGGTAAGACCCCCTTGAAACGCAGACTGCAGCTCTCGCAAGGCTTTGCCCGACTCTTGTTCCACCGTGGGAATCTGAAGGAGTTGTCTGGCTTGAGTCATGACAAGCAGATGGCTATTTTCGTACCGTGCGGTGAGGTTCTCCCACGCGGCCTGGAAACCCTCATTCGTCAGGGAGGACTTCGCCACGATGGTTCTCGCTTCCCCTCGAGTCTTGGCTTTCAAGTGATAGAGCTTCTCCACTTGTGTGTACGGATTGGCGATATAAGTGCAGCGAACAAATCGCTGAATGTGGGCCATGCTAGGCTGTCGCCATCAAATGTCTCCACCTCACACAGAGGAACTCTATGCCCCGGTGGCCCCGACGGAGCAGTTGGCTGACGCCTAAGACTCGCCATCTCTACCGAAAGCTGTTCGATGCGTTCTCCGAACAACGTCCCGCATCGCACATACGCCGCGTAAGCGGATTCGTGCTTCGCCTTGATGTGGCTTATGTTTTCTAGGCTGTCCTCGTCTGTTTGGGTCGTCAAGGCCTTATAACACCGGGAGTATTCGATCTCGACAGTTGACCAAAGGGATTTGAGCTGCTCTAAGTGCATTTTAATGGAAAATAAGGGCACTTCAGAAGTTGTGGCTTCACTCTCACGAGCTTTGAACAGAGTCAATGCGTCTCACGCCAGAACGAATTCGGAGAGGAACATTCTGGATTGTTCTGTACGCTGTTGGGATACGGATCGGGTGACGGGAACGTCAGAATTGTGCGTCACAATAACGTGTGGGATGTGAGTCTGGATTGAAAGCTTGGAACGACCTTTGTGTTCGCTCGAGTCTTCAACTGAGAATCTGCGACCTTTAGGTAGGCTGGACGAGGACGGACGGGACTTTGGGGATTCGCTGAGACTGCGAGCAGACGGGGACTTGCGCGGAATGTCCTTACGCTTCGCGGTCACCGGAGTCTTCAGAGGCCGAACCTTCTCCGGAGTTGCAGAGGGGGACGAAAGACTGTTAGACTTTGGCGCAGTCTTGGACGGCTCAGTGGACATACTCAGGGGACGACTTTACCGACGAAGTCCGAGTTGCGCGCCCTTTGGTTTTGGAAAAACAACAGAAAAAAAAGAGAAGCGGACTGCATGAGGACGCAAGAATTTTTTTTCACTGTGCACTGCAGAATTGTGGGAGAATTATCTCGCGTGTGGCTCGGAAAAGGAGCCCTTTTAATAAAAACATAAGCAGAATAATATACGAACGCACGAATACGGATCGAAGAATTCTAGATTACAAAAAAACTTAGATGGCTTTGTATAAACGATTGAGTACGTATAAAACAAAATACGTATGAAATATATAAATAAAGATATATAGGACAAAGAATATAAATTTTTATATGAATCTGGATGGAAATGGATATAAATATAGATGAGCACAATAAAGGCTAAAAAAAAAAATATATATGTATGTGTATATAAATATGGGCGGATAGATATATATCTGCGCATTAAATGGCCGGAAAAAAATTATGTATAATTTATAAATATTGTAAAACCTTCATCGACCGGATTCCATTGGGTTATAAATAAATAGAGCGGACACGTCTGTGTCGTTTGATTGTAGTTTTAGGATTGATTCTTTATTCCAAATTATTCTTTTGCTTAAGCTAATTTTACATATATATTTTTATGCTGCGACTTATGCGACAGCTACAAAAGAGAGGGAGAGTGTCAGTGCATACATACATACTGTTGCAGCCCATGCATCAAAGTGCTTGGTCAGCGGTCACACGCTGGCCTGGCTCTAGCTCATAGTACGCTTGTGCATACAGTGCTTATGTGAATATATGTATGTGCATATACAAATGGACATATATATATGTTCATGTTTAATTGTATGTTTATGTGAATATGTTTATGCGAATACTTCAATGTATACTCATGAACATATTCAAGTGCACAATTATATTTTAATGCGTATATGTTTAATTGTTTATACTTGCAACAAAGTGTTACAAGTTGAGCTCATTGTATTGAATGATTATTTGTATGAATATACTACACCTGCCCTTTTTAGAGAATAACGTAATATTGTGGAGTTATTGTAATGATTATTGATATAGAAAGGTAAAGTAAAGGTGTATCTTAGGAAAATTTATTTTTTTTTTTTGTTTGTGTCTCTTCAGACAAACATTCTCCCTCTTGTTTTTAGAAATTGAATGAATTTGTTTTCAATAATAGATGAATCCATAAAGACTTTTTTTTTTTTTTTGTAAATGTATGTATGTTATTATTTTTACGGTTGATCATTCCGAAAATGGTTTTAGTCTGTTTTTATGAACCTTCTGGTTTTTACTCTTATCATCTGCTATTAATATATTGTCATTTTTTTCTATACTCACTACCTTATAAGGCCCTATATATTTAGCATCTAGTTTATGACCTATTTCTTTTCTTAATATAACTTTATCTTCTATGTTTAAATCGAAATCGGAAATATTTTTGTCGTAGTATTTCTTATTATTTAACTTATGATTTTCTAACATTATCCTAGCTCTTTTATATGTTATTTCTATTCTAAATTTTCTTTCCTTAAAGTAATCGTCTAAATTGTATACTGGATCTATTCTATCTATTTTGTTAAAATCTATGAACTGATTTGGTAGTCTTCCAAATACTAGTTCATATGGACAATATTCATGCACTGCCGAGGATGTTGTGTTGTAACAATAAGTGAAATATTGTATCCAAGCATCCCAATCGGACTTATCTGCTGATATGTATGAACGAATATATTCATTGAATGTTCTATGACTTCGTTCTATTGTCCCTAAGGTCTGGTGGTGGTATGCTGTAGATGTCAGATTTTTAATCTTCATGTACTTCCATATATCTGTTATAATCTGATTTGTATACTCAGTTCCCATGTCCGTAATGAGTGTTTTCATTGGACCGTACTGTAGTACACAATTTTCGAATATAGCTTTAGCTACATTACTTGCTCTCTTAGATACAACTGGAATGGCTATTAAGTATTTTGTCAGATCGCATATCAATGTGACAATATACTCATTTTCATTATCTGATTTTGGTTGCGGACCTATTGTGTCCACTATAACTTTATCAAAAGCCTTCGCTGGTGTTTTTGTTATTATGATGGGAGTCTTCGTATGTGTCGTCGTTTTTGACACCTGGCATTTATGACATCTCCTTATGTACTCTTTGATATGGCGTCCCATATTTTTCCAATAGTAGTGTCTTTTGATTTTTGCCAGCGTTCTTGTAATGCCAGTATGACCTCCTTGAATTGGATCATCATGATATGTAGACAGTATTGCTTCTTTTTCATTTTCTATTAGGGTCACCGGCCGGAGTAGCGCTACTCTTAATGTTTTCAATATAGTATTGCCCATATTTTTAAAAGAATCAATTGAAATAATTTCAAAGATCTTTTCGCTCGGTGCCAATTTTAGTTGGCTGATTTCAAGTATACCGGCTTGCATTTCAAGCCTTTGGAAGAACTGACCTAAGTCGAGAATTCCATTGGTATACAAATCGCTAACTTCAATTCTTGCCATAACTTTCTTTCCACGTTTCAGTGAACATTTAGATCCTGTTATTCGCAAGGTCACTACTTTCCGTACCATCATCATTATACGTTAGGCCTAGAAGCATTTTGAAGTTTTTGCCTTGAAAAAAGTTCTTCTTTATTAACGGCGCAGTTTTTCTGTCTACTTTGTTACCTGGTAGTGACTTTCAGGACTTTTGTACTCATATCTTTTAATTCGGATATAGTTATCCGCGTTAAGGCGTCTGACACAAAATTATCTTTACCTCTCAAATACTCTACTGTAAAGTCGTACTTTTCCAATGCGTGTTAGTTTTGAATTCGGGTTGACCATGGAGAATAAATATGTTAATGGTCTATGGTCTGTTCGCACTGTGAAATGTTTTCCATATATATATGGTCGAAAATGTATTATTGCCCAATGTATTGCTGCAAGCTCTTGGTTAGGTTTAACGAGCTTTTCTTTTAAGTATTGGAATTGGAATGCATTTTCGCATTCTGGTGTCCATTCGAATGGAACATTCTTTTTACATAATCTTGTTATGGACCGGGAATATTCGGCGAAATTTTTTATGAAACGTCGATAATAATTGCAAAATGCAACGAAACGTCTAGCACTTTCTGCATCATGTGAGACTGGATAATTCTTAATGACGTCAAATTTTGTGTCATCTGGCAAGATTCCTTTGTCTGTGCATTTGTGACCTCATGCATAAAAAATGAGCATTTTTCTGGATGCAGTTTTAGATTGTTTTTTCTGCAAAGTTTAAAAACATCTACTAAATTTTTAATCATAAGTTGTTCAGAACAACCGATAACGATTAAATCATCCATATAGAGGAAAGCTTGGCTGGGCTCAAGCCCTGAGAATGCTATTGTCATCATTCTCTGAAATGAATTAGGTGCTATTTTTAGACCGAAAGGTAATCGCGTGAAGCGATATGAGCCATTGCTCGTTGAAAAAGACGTTATATCTCTTGATGTTTTCTTCTAGTTCTTTTTGATGAAAACCTGACATTAAGTCAAGGCAAGAAAAATATTTTGCTCTTCCCAATTGATCAAGAATATCATCAATTCTGGGGAGCGGAAACTTATCTGACAGCAATTTTTTGTTTATTACGATAATCAATTACTAATCGCCAGTTTTTTTTTTTTTAGATCCCGAAAGTTTTTTTTGGGACTAGTAAGAGTGGGCTCAACAATACCCTGTTCAATTAACTTTCCAACTTGTCGCTGGATCTCGTCTATTTGGCTATGCCGACTCCGGTAATTTTTCACATATACCGGTTCATCATCCTTAAGTCTTAATTTTTGTTATAAAAATTATTTGTTGTGATCGGTTCGGTGTCAAGTCCGAACACATCACTATACTCAGTGCATAACTTTTCAAGTTTGTCTTTGAATAGTGTTGGGAAATTTTTCTTCAATTTTTAAATTACAGATTCTTTTCTTATATCTTTGGTATTTTGAACTATATCGCAGTTCGAAAGTGATTCAAATTTTAAATTTTTAAAGCCTACTATTTGGCATTTATCTGTGGTATTTAAGAATCGGACAAAACTACTTTGGGCTGTTGCAATGTGTTTGCAACATAAACGCCCGGTTTAATTTCCTGATTCGGAATTAAAATGTTACCTTCTGCTGAAGATAGTTCTATTTTGCGTACCACTTGGGATCTTGCTGGTAGAAGTGTTGAGTTATTACCAGAATTGAATGTTATTGGAACATAAATTGGGTACGTTAATTTTTGTGGTCTAAGTATAAAACTATCTTCTAAATTGCCGTAATATAATTTGCAATTAAAAGTTTTTATGAAATCTAATCCCATTATTCCATCGTATGGGATTGCGAAATCTGAATGAAGCAGATGAAATTCGTATGGAATTATATATTTATCTGTCTGCAATTCTATTGAGATTAGGCCTTTGGAGTTTATTACTCCTTCTCCTATGCCTCGAATGTCTACAGTTTTGTTTATTTTGATGTCGTGAAATACATCAGAATTTTCTTTTATTATTAAAATATCTGCACCGGTATCAATTAAGAATGTTATTTTCTTTTTGGATTTAACATTCTTAAATGATACAAAATTATTAAGACTTAGGTTAATAGAGTAGACTTTATTTTTTAATTTTGAGCATTTGGAGGAGCTTGTCCGTTTCCCTGGTCACTTTGGGTAATTTGGACATTTATGTTGTTATAACCAATCTGTTGGTTATTTGTGTTTAATGTCCCCCCCGCCCCCCTTTGGTAGGTGAATTATTTAGGCTTCGTTGGGCTCTGGGGGCATCGTTATTGCTCCAATTCGAATTGTTATTGTTCCAATTCAAGTTGTTTCTCCAGTTAATATTATTGTTATAGCGGCGTCTACCGCGGTCATTATGCTGGGTATAAAAAATGGTATTATTTTGGGAACTTCCTGTGGAGCCCGACTCTACTGAAACAGTGGTAAATCTAGTAATGGCTTCTTTAGCTGAATCAAAGTTTCCTGATTCCATTAGTATCTGGACTCTTTGACTTTTGGTATGACTTAACATAGCATTTACTGCTTTGTAGTGTGTTTTATTGCTTGTTCAGTTGGAAGACCATCCGAAATATATGCGCCTTTAAGGGCGTCGGTCAACTCAGTAATCTCCTTTGTGTATGAAAGACAGTTATTATTTTTTTGCTGTTAAAAGATCCACTGATTCACCCTTGAAGATTGTTGATAGTTTTTGTATTACTTCATCAATCGTTGTTTCAGAGCGTAGAGTATTACCCGCTTTCAATTTTGATTTTATGATTTCGATGGCTAATGCTTCATGCGTTTCTTTTATGGTGTCAAGTACGCGAAGCGCCCAATGAAACCTGGTAGATTTTTAATATCACCATCGAAGTATGGTACCAGCCTGGTGGCTGTGTTTATGAATTCTACCACTGTTTGAGTCATTTTGTTGCTTCCTTTTGGAGTCGCTGGTTTATTATTTATTTATTTATTTATTTATTTATTTATTTATTTATTTATTACATCAACTAAATCAGCAGTCGAAGGAAAAGCTTAAGCTAAAATACAGATAATAATTAATTTACGAAGGTAGCTTAGCTTTATGCACAACTAAACATCCCCGACCCGGTGGAGTTGTTTTATTTGCAACAAGGTGCCAGCTATGCCCCGATTCACAGCCAATGTGGTCAGGGATGAGTTGCAGCCAATCCAATATGCAGTCCAGAATACTTTCATTGGTTACGCTGTAGATAATTAAAAAGTATAGCGCGAAGAGAAGTGACAGATAGATGAGGAGAAATAAGGTGAGAAAGGTTGTTAAAAGATTGGCAAAGAACACGAAGAGGTTCGTGAAGAAAGTAGGTAGTCAGACATCTACTAAGGTGAAGAGGAAAAAAGTTTCTGGTCCGACGTGAGGGAACACAAAAATATAGCGTATCTAGAAAATTGGTAGAAATGACTTCGCCGTTGACTACTTTATGTAGAAAGGGAATGCCAAATACGAGCCTACGGTTGTAAAGTGAAGGAAGATTAATAAGAGTTAGTCTGTCAAAATAAGAAGGTAGGCGAAGAATCGGGTCCCAATTAAGACCGCGTAACGCAAACTAAAGGAATTGCTTCTGTACCGATTTAATACTACGCTGGTGAACATCATATTGAGGGTTCCACACTGGTGAGCAATATTCTAGAGTAGGGCCAACTAACGAAGTGTATAAAACCTTTGTCACATATGGATCATCAAATTCTTTGGCCCAACGTTTAATGAAGCCAAGAAGACTGCATGCTCTATTGACAATTGAAGATATATTTATTTATTTATTTATTTTATTTTATTTATTTATTTTACGTCAACTAAGTCAGCAGTCGACGAAAAAGCTTAAGCTAAAATACAGATAAAAATTAATTCATGAAGGTAGCTTAGCTTTATGCACAACATCCCCGACCCGGTGGAGGTGTTTTATTTGCAACAAGGTGCCAGCTATGCCCCGATTCACAGCCAATGTGGTCAGGGATGAGTTGCAGCCAATCCAATATCCAGTCCAGAATACTTTCAGTGGTTACGCTGAAGATAATTAAAAAGTATAGCGCGAAGAGAAGTGACAGATAGATGAGGAGAAATAAGGTGAGAAAGGTTGTTAAAAGATTGGCAAAGAACACGAAGAGGTTCGTGAAGAGAGTAGTTAGTCAGACATCTACTAAGGTGAAGAGGAAAAAAAGTTTCTGGTCCGACGTGAGGGAACACAAAAATATAGCGTATCTAGTAAATTGGTAGAACTGACTTCGCCGTTGACTACTTTATGTAGAAAGAGAATCCCAAATACGAGCCTACGGTTGTAAAGTGAAGGAAGATTAATAAGAAGAAGTCTGTCAGAATAAGAAGGTAGGCGAAGATTCGGGTCCCAATTAAGACCGCGTAACGCAAACTTAAGGAATTGCTTCTGTACCGATTCAATACTACGCTGGTGAACATCATATTGAGGGTTCCACACTGGTGAGCAATATTCTAGAGTAGGGCGAACTAACGAAGTGTATAAAACCTTTGTCACATATGGATCATCAAATTCCTTGGCCCAACGTTTAATGAAGCCAAGAAGACTGCATGCTCTATTAACAATTGAAGATATATGAATATTAAAAGAAAGCTTTGGGTCAAACATAACGCCTAAGTCTTTAAATGATGGTACACAATCTAACAGAACAGACTTAATAGAGTAATGAGCTAGGAACGGCGACAAACGACTGAAAGTCATAAAAAGAGCATTTAGAGGCATTAAGGTGTAATTTATTAACGTGACACCAAACACAAAACGCATCGATATCTGATTGCAAGTACTGTTGGAAAGAAGGATCATTATATGAATAACAAATCTTGACGTCATCCGCAAACATGAGCATGCGAGAATGAGCCAAGGCCAAAGGCAAATCGTTTATAAACAAGGTAAATAACAGTGGGCCCAGATGACTGCCTTGGGGGACACCTGACGTAACTCGAACAGTTTTAGATATCGAGGAACGAAAAGACACCTTTTGGGTTCTGCCAATAAGATACGACTTTAACCAAGCCAATAGTTTCGGGGAAAAACCCATGATGTTAAGTTTCATGAGAAGCATAGAATGATCAACCGTATCGAAAGCCTTACTAATGTCAGTATAAATAACATCAGTTTGACACTTTTTACGGAAGCCATGGTGTACAAGGGTAGTCAATTCTAAAAAGGTTGGTAAGCGACGAACGACCTTTCATGAAGCCATGCTGACAAGGAGAAATAGTGGATCTGGATAGGTGTTGAAGGGAAGACGTAATAATTTTTCTCAAACAGCTTAGGTATTGCCGAAAGTTTGGCAATGCCACGGTAGTTAGAAATATCCGATTTGTTACCCTTTTTAAAAAGCGGAATAATAAAAGACTCCTTCCAAATATCAGGGAAGCGACAAGTCTCACTCGATATAAAAAATAACCGAGATAAAGGCTTAGATAGGGAAATCGAACACATTTTAAGGATGCAACTAGGTATATTATCAGGCCCGGGTACGAAGGAAGACGTCATAGATGACAAGCTAGAGATAATACAGTCTTCAGTAATATTAGGAAAAAAACATACAATTTAAATGTGGAATTGTGAAGGGATAAGGTGTAGGATCCGAAGCAGTGGAAGAATAAGTCGACTGAAAGAATTTAGCAAACAGATCTGCAATATCTGAATCACTATTAGCAGTCTGGTCATTAAGTCTGAAGGTGGAAGGTAGTAAATTAGAACGTCTTTTGGAATTAACAAAGTTATAAAATCTTTTAGGGTTCTTATAAAATTCAACCTTACAGCGAACGATATAATTATTGTAGCATTGAGTATTTAAAAGGCAAAATTGAGATTTGGCTACACAATAATTTGCATAGTCACGTCGCGAACCAGTTTTTTTAAATCTTTTAAAATATCTCGATTTAATGTTACGGAGATTAGAGAGCCTACGTGTGAACCAGACTGGCGCACTGGAGACGGTAGAGACATTCACATAAGGAACGCATTTATCAATTAGAGAATTAAGAGCAGAGTAGAAAAATTTACTGCACAATCTATATCACAGCACTCAAATAGAAATGACCAATCAAAAGAGAAAATAAGGCTGTTAAGAAGATTGAAATTTGTTTTACGAAAACATCTACGACGAGAATGTGAGATGTTATTGAATGAATTATTAACGGAATTGTAAGAAATAGTAATTTCAATGGTAGGGTGATAAGTATCTTCGGGCTTCACTAGGGGCTGTGTTTGTGATACAGCACTAACAGTGGGATCAGAGACAAAAACAAGATCGAGGATTCTTTTAGAAGAGTTAAGAAAAGAATTCAACTGATATAGCGGACATTCAAGTAGGCTATCAAGAAAAACATGTTGAGATGAGGGAATTAAGAAAGATAGATTATCATCAGCAAGCCAAGAAACATTAGGCAAGTTAAAATCACCTAAAGCTATAAAAAAATCACGATCTTTAAGACGACTAAAAATAGTTCGCAAAGCATCAGCATGGTGCATGTAGATCATGATATCAGAAGTTGGAGGAATATATGAACAAGAGATATATAAGCTAAAGTTAGAACATGTAACTTCGACGCAAATAAACTCAACACCTAAGGGGAGATCAATCGGCACAACACTTGAACACAGATTCGAGTTGACAGCAATGAGTACTCCACCGCCACGTCGACCAACACGATCAAGCCTATAAGAAATAAAGTTATTAGAAAGAATTTCATTATCCAAAACAGAGGAATTAAGCCAAGTTTCAGAGAAAGCTAATATGTCAGCCGAAAAGGTTAAGCTATCGCAGAATAATTTAGAGAGCTTGGTAAGAAGTCCTCTTACATTTTGATAGTGAATGCAAAGACTAGACGTTATTAGTTTTTTGAAGCAGAAGATGCATTAGGAAGGTGGACAGGCAAAGGGCGGGAGCGCTTATTGGGCGCAAATTCGTGTACAACTAGGCCCTCTGGCCAAAAGTTAGGGTCAACCATAGCTGAGAAATACTCATTTGGTACAGTAATTTTAAAAGAGGAGATTTCGCGAGGCCTAGAAAACTTAAACTTTTGAATTAAAACCTTAGCAGGGCATATATTACCAATGTAAGCTGCCACAGACGATTCAGAAGTATCTGGAGCAAGCCTAGAGATAAATAATTGTTTACGATGGGGCACTACAGTTAGTGGAGGCGGAGGAGCATTGGGATCCGCAAGTGATTGAAAGCCAGCATGATCAGAGTTCCCGTGAGGGATAGATTGAGGTACACCAGGGCTTGTAGTGGGTACATCAATCTGAAAAGAAGAGCATAAAGAGGGACAAGAAGATGGTGTAGGCGAAAGTAAAATGGGAGAAGATGTAATAGAAAGTGCGGGCGACTGCTTATGAGGCAACTCAAGGGTACATTTCTTGGGCAATTCCTTAGAAGGTGAACCAAACTTGAATTGCGACAATAAGTGTATGCTAGAGTCACACTCATTAGACAGCTGTTTGGCCATTTTATTAAGAGAAAGAAACTTTAAACGAAGATCCCTATACATTCGGCTAAAATCAAGCTGCTGGCTGGCACAAGATGGGCAAGTCCAGCGCATTAAGCCAAGCTCAGGCTTAGACACAGACAAACCAGAAAATTTGTCGTAATCACGGCCGTTGAGGCCAGCACATTTTAAGTGAATAAGATTATCGCAAAGCCAACACGATATTGCTCTATACTGATCGTCAAAACGATCAGAATGCTTGCAATTGGGTAGACAACAAGCCATTGAAAAGCCAAAATAAACAAGGCAAAAAAAAAAAAAAAAAAAAAAAAATAAAAAAAAAATATATAGAAAAATTTAAATAAACAGCACAAAGATAATTATCGATAAAAAATCAATAATTACAAATAAAACAAAGAGACAGCTGGAGTACACAGCACAAGAGAGAGTGCAAGAACAGTTATAAGACGAGCTTTGAGAGGCGGCTTTATAAAAGTGATTACGCGGGAGGGAAGCTGAGCACAGCAGAGAGAACAACAAAACCACTAGCACAGATGGTATGATGGGGGCGATGAGGGGAGCAATTGCAGAAGCAATGACGAGAGAGAACAATAAGAAAAAATAAAAACAATTTAAATGCACCAAACACTAATCACGAAAAAGAAAAAAACAAAACTGTTTAATTTGGCGAATTATGCAAATAAAACACAAGGGTTTCAAGCAAACGACACCAGCGAAAACGAAAACAAACTAGGCACAATTAAAAATTGAGAGAAAACCATATATATTAATAAAACTCAGGAGCTAAGCAAAAACACGACCGTCACGTCAGAGAGCAGAAGCTTATATATGAATATTAAAAGAATGTTTTGGGTCAAACATAACGCCTAAGTCTTTAAATGATGGTACACAATCTAACAGAACAGACTTAATAGAGTAATGAGCTAGGAACGCCGACAAACGACTGAAAGTCATAAAAGAGCATTTAGAGGCATTAAGGTGTAATTTATTAACGTGACACCAAATACAGAACGCATCCCAAAGGTACAGCGCTATACAGATGTATCACTGACAGCGGCATGTCCTATCACTCAACTGGGGAGCCCACCTACTGGCCCACTGATCCTAACAAAATCCCGGATGTCTTGGACATTCTGGTCTCGAAGGGAATCCCAAGCCACATAATAGACACCAGCAATGTACTCGAATTATGCTCTGACCACTGCGCTGTTAGGATTCTACTCAACCTACCAGCCAACACTAACTCCAAGAGAAATCGGCTGCTTAGGAAAAACACCAACATCGAGCGTTATCAGAATTGGCTGGATAACAACCTGGACTTGACGACCGAGATCTCCACCGGCGAAGACCTGGACAATGCTGTTGATCACCTCAACGCGAGCATACACCAGGCTGCCGTCTATGCAACACCTTCCGCTAGGAGCTCCTCGAGTAACAGCGTCCCTCATAGAGACATCCACCTCTGGTCACCCGATGTAGCTGCATTGGTAGCAGAGAAGAGACGTCTCCGTCGCACGTGGCACAACACAAGGAGTCCATCAGACAAGACCCTGTATAACAGAGCTGCCAAAACCCTCAAAGCGCTTCTAAACTCCCTTCGTAGGAAGTCACTAGAAGCTTTCCTAGAGAACGTCGAGCCTGGAGACCCTCAGTTCAACCTATGGCGGCTGACCAAAGGCATCAAAAAGCCTGCCATAAGGAAGGAACCCATTAAAGATGCCAATGGAACCTGGTGCCGTTCAAACAACGAAAGGGCCGCAGCTTTTGCAAACCACCTGTATGAGACATACACCCCCTTCAACAGATGCTCCCAAGAAGAGGCCCAAGAAACGGAAGACTTCCTGAATGTGCCCCACCAAATGGCCCTCCCCATCCAAGAGGTTGAAACTGATGAGTTAATTCTAGAAATCGCGAAGTTAAACCCGAGCAAGTCGCCTGGTCACGATGTTCCAGCCATCAAAGCCCTGCCTCCGAGTGGAATACAGCTCCTACTGAAGATCACAAATAAAAGCTTCCTGATAGGACACTTCACCACCAAGTGGAAGTGCGCCGAAACCATCCTCATACAAAAACCTAGGAAACCTGCAGCCAAACTCGCCTCATATCGTCCGATTAGTTTATTGGCGGTACTCTCCAAAGTAGTCGAAAGACTACTTTTGCGTAGAGTCCGTCCAATAATGGACGAGGCCGGATTGATCCCTGATCACCAGTTTGGCTTCAGAGAATGCCATGGCACACCAGAACAATGCCACAGGATCTCGCGGAGAATCTTGGAGGCTTTCGAGGAGAAAAAGTACTGCACAGGAGTGTTTCTTGACGTTAAACATGCATTCGACATGTTCTGGCACACTGACCTTCTCTATAAAATCAAAACTGTCCTTCCTGCCCCATTTTACACGCTGCTAAAGTCATATTTAGAAAACAGGAGCTTCTACGTAAGTTGGGGCGATGCGAACTCTGTCATCAAAGACGTCAGAGCCGGAGTCCCCCAAGGAAGCGTTCTAGGACCAGTGCTTTATACCCTCTACACAGCCGACTTGCCGATACTAACCGATCCGGGACTATTGGCTGCAACATACGCGGACGACACTGCCTTCATGGCTACGAATGAAGTGCCACAGGAGGCTAGTAACCTACTCCAAAAACAGCTGGACATTACGGGTAGCTGGCTCACGAAATGGAACATCGCGGTCAATACTGAAAAATGTGTACAAACTACATTTACACTAAGGAGAGGCGACTGTCCACCTATCTCACTCGACGGAACCCCCATCCCCAACTCTGACTCAGCCAAATACCTGGGCCTGACGATGGATAGAAGACTTACTTGGAAGCAACATCTGAAGACCAAAAGAGGACAGCTCGACGCTAGGCTGAAGAAATACATGTGGCTCATAGGGAAAAGGTCTACACTACGACTAAACATAAAGCTACTAATCTACAAAGTAATAATGAAGCCAATGTGGACCTACGGAATACCTATCTGGGGCACCGCCAGCAAATCCAACTGCGACCTAATACAAAAATTTCAAAGTAAGGCGCTGAGGATTTTATCAGGAGCCCACTTCCTAACGACAAATAGAGAAATACACTCAGAACTGGACATCCCATGGGTGGATCAGGAGATCTCCAGGCTAACTGCAGCCTATCTGGAGCGCCTCGACAGGCATGTGAACCCATATGCCATCAACATGTTGGACAACAGCACCACGATCAGGCGCCTAAGAAGACCCCACACGCTGGACATGTCACATCAATAAGATCTATATTTGTATTAATTCGTCCCCCCCCTCTATTCCCTTCTCTCACCATATTTAATCACCCTACACCCTTCATGTATTACCGTTTATCCTTAAAACATGTAACCGCCAATTTCAACCAAGAAAACTTGCTGATTGTCCCAAGACAGACTGCAAATTCGCTACACCGCTGTCAAATAAAAAAAAAAAAAAAAAAAAACTGGTGAGCATTATTCTAGAGTAGGGCCAACTAACGAAGTGTATAAAACCTTTGTCACATATGGATCATCAAATTCTTTGGCCCAACGTTTAATGAAGCCAAGAAGACGGCATGCTCTATTGACAATTGAAGATAAATGAACATTAAATTAAAGTTTTGGGTCAAACATAACGCCTAAGTCTTTAAATGATGGTACACAATCTAACAGAACAGACTTAATAGAGTAATGAGCTAGGAACGGCGACAAACGACTGAAAGTCATAAAAGAGCATTTAGAGGCATTAAGGTGTAATTTATTAACGTGACACCAACCACAGAACGCATCGAGATTTGATTGCAAGTAGTGTTGGAAAGAAGGATCATAATATGAATAACAAATCTTGACGTCATCCGCAAACATGAGCACGCGTGAATGAGCCAAGGCCAAAGGCAAATCGTTTATAAACAAGGTAAATAACAGTGGGCCCAGATGACTGCCTTGGGGCATACCTGACGTAGCTCGAACAGTTTTAGATATCGAGGAACGAAAAGACACCTTTTGGGTTCTGCCAATAAGATACGACTTTAACCAAGCCAATAGTTTCGGGGAAAAACCCATGAGAAGCATAGAATGATCAACCGTATCGAAAGCCTTACTAAAGTCAGTATAAATAACAACATTCGAAGCCATGGTGTACAAGGGTAGTCAATTCTAAAAGGTTGGTAAGCGACGAACGACCTTTCATGAAGCCATGCTGACAAGGAGAAATAGTGGATCTGGATAGGTGTTGAAGGGAAGACGTTATAATTTTCACAAAGAGCTTAGGTATTGCCAAAAGTTTGGCAATGCCAGAGTTGGAAATATCTGATTTGCTACCCTTTTTAAAAAGTGCGATAATAAAAGACTCCTTCCAAATATCAGGGAAGCTACAAGTTTCACACGATATAAAGAATAACCGAGATAAAGGTGTGGGATCTGAAGCAGTAGTAGAATAAGTCGACTGAAAGAATTTACCAATCAGATCTGCAATATCTGAATCATTATTAGCTGTCTGGTCCTTTAGTCTGAAGGTGGAAGGTAGTAAATTAGAGCGTCTTTTGGAATTAACAAAGTTGTAAAATCTTTTGGGCTTCCATTAAAATTCAACCTTACAGCGAACGATACAATTATTGTAGCATTGAGTATTTAAAAGACAAAATTGAGATTTGGTTACACAATAATTTGCATAGTCAAGTCGCGAACCAGTTTTTTTAAATCTTTTAAAATATCTCGATTTAATGTTACGGAGATTAGAGAGCCTACGTGTGTACCAGACTGGCGCACTGGAGACGGTAGAGACATTCACATAAGGAACGCATTTATCAATTAGAGAATTAAGAGCAGAGTAGAAAAAATTCACTGCACAATCTATATGACAGCACTCAAATAGAAATGACCAATCGAAAGAGAAAATAAGGCTGTTAAGAAGATTGAAATTTGTTTTACGAAAACATCTACGACGAGAATTTGAGATCTTATTATATGAATTATTAACGGAATTGTAAGAAATGGGAACTTCAATGGTAGGGTGATAAGGATCTTCAGGCTTCACTAGGGGCTGTGTTTGTGATACAGCACTAACAGTGGGATCCGAGACAAAAACAAGATCATAGATTCTTTTAGAATAGTTAAGAGAAAAATTCAACTGATATAGGGGACATTCAAGTAGGCTATCAACAAAAATATGTTGAGATGAAGGCTAAAGACGGCTAAGACGGCTAAAAATGGATCGCAAAGCATCAGCATGGTGCATGTAGATCATGATATCAGAAGCTGGAGGAATATATGAACAAGAGATATATAAGCTAAAGTTAGAACATATAACTTCGACGCAAATAAACTCAACACCTAAGGGGAGATCAATCGGCACAACACTTGAACACAGATTCGAGCTGATAGCAATGAGTACTCCACCGACACGACGACCAACACAATCAAGCCTTTACGAACTAAAGTTATTAGAATTTCAAGAATTCAAGAATTTCATTATCCAAAACAGAGGAGTGGACTAGACAGTTATAGAATATAAGTGAACAAGCCATGGAGCGATACATTCCCCAAAAACGCGGAATAATCGTCTCAATTTTTTTTGCGTGACAATTCGTCTGTGGTGTTGGAGCTTTTTCGACCAAAATCATAATGAGCGGATACGTGAACGTTTTTAACCAAGCCAATAGTTTCGGGGAAAAACCCTGGAGAAGCTAAATTTGTTAAACCGTATCGAAAGCCTCACTAAAGTCAGTATAAATAAGCCATGGTGTACAAGGGTAGTCAATTCTAAAAGGTTGGTAAGCGAGGAACGACCTTTCATGAAGCCATGCTGACAAGGAGAAATAGTGGATCTGGATAGGTGTTGAAGGGAAGACGTTATAATTTTCACAAAGAGCTTAGGTATTGCCAAAAGTTTGGCAATGCCAGGTAGTTGGAAATATCTGTTTTTCTCTCCTTTTAAAAAAGGTATAAAAAAAAATCCTTTCAAAAAATTAGGAAGTTAAAAATTTTTAATATAAAAAAAAAAAAACTATAAAAAGGAGGGGGATTTGAAACAGTAGTAGAAAAAGTCGAATGAAAAAATTTACCAATTAGATCTGCAATATCTGAATCATTATTAGCTGTCTGGTCCTTTAATCTGAAAGTGGAAGGTAAAAATAAGAGCGTTTTTTTTTTTAAAAAATTTTTTTTTTTTTTTTTTTTTTCATTAAAATTTAACCTTAAAGCGAATAATTAAATTATTGTAGCATTGAGTATTTAAAAAAAAAAATTTGGGTTGGTTAAAAAATTATTTTCATAGTCAAAGTCGCGACCTTTTTTTTTAATTTTTTTAAAATATCTCGATTTAATGTTACGGAGATTAGAGAGCCTACGTGTGTACCAGACTGGCGCACTGGAGACGGTAGAGACATTCACATAAGGAACGCATTTATCAATTAGAGAATTAAGAGCAGAGTAGAAAAAATTCACTGCACAATCTATATGACAGCACTCAAATAGAAATGACCAATCGAAAGAGAAAATAAGGCTGTTAAGAAGATTGAAATTTGTTTTACGAAAACATCTACGACGAGAATTTGAGATCTTATTATATGAATTATTAACGGAATTGTAAGAAATGGGAACTTCAATGGTAGGGTGATGAGGATCTTCAGGCTTCACTAGGGGCTGTGTTTGTGATACAGCACTAACAGTGGGATCCGAGACAAAAACAAGATCATAGATTCTTTTAGAATAGTGAAGAGAAAAATTCAACTGATTTAGGGGACATTCAAGTAGGCTATCAACAAAAATATGTTGAGATGAAGGCTAAAGACGGCTAAGACGGCTAAAAATGGATCGCAAAGCATCAGCATGGTGCATGTAGATCATGATATCAGAAGCTGGAGGAATATATGAACAAGAGATATATAAGCTAAAGTTAGAATGTTCTATGTATAACTTCGACGCAAATAAACTCAACACCTAAGGGGAGATCAATCGGCACAACACTTGAACACAGATTCGAGCTGATAGCAATGAGTACTCCACCGACACGACGACCAACACAATCAAGCCTTTACGAACTAAAGTTATTAGAATTTCAAGAATTCAAGAATTTCATTATCCAAAACAGAGGAGTGGACTAGACAGTTATAGAATATAAGTGAACAAGCCATGGAGCGATACATTCCCCAAAAACGCGGAATAATCGTCTCAATTTTTTTGCGTGACAATTCGTCTGTGGTGTTGGAGCTTTTTCGACCAAAATCATAATGAGCGGATACGTGAACAAGCAGAACTATCGCTTCTGGGGCACTGAAAATCCAGGAGTGATACACGAGGAACCATTACACCCGCTGAAAGTGACTGCATGGTTCGGTGTTCACGCTGGAGGAGTCATTGGACCATTATTTTCGAGGACGCCGCTGGTTAAACGACAACGTGCGCGCTATAGATTAATGTTAATTGATTCAATTAATTGAACGAATTAGGACTGGACGACATGTGGTTCCAACAGGACGGACCAACGGCACACACTGCGCGAGCCACAATCGACATTCTTAAGGCAGTGTTCCCGGGTCGTTTTATCTCTCGTTTTTGCGATTTGCACTGGCACGCACGATCGGCGATCTAACCTTTGCAGATTTTTTTGTGTGGTTTTCTAAAGTCCCTTGTTTACATAAACAAGCCTGAGACTATAGAAGCCCTCAAAGACAACATTCGACACGAGTGCGAGAATCTGTCTTGCCGAAATTGTGGCAATTCTTGGCAATCAATTGTGACGGCGCCCATTTGGCCGATACCATCTTCTCGACTTGACCAATAAAATTTACAAAGTTTAAATAAACATAAGCTAAAAACAGAATCAAAGT
>JAECWI010000409.1:0-11530 GCA_018150345.1 Drosophila equinoxialis | reverse complement strand
TTTTATATAACAGCTATACTAGCTGCTGGAACCATTCTACAGCCGCCATTTTGAGTTTTATAGCCGCCATCTACTTATATAACAGCTATACTAGCTGCTGGAACCATTCTACAGCCGCCATTTTGAGTTTTATAGCCGCCATCTCTTATATAACAGCTATACAAGCAGCTGGAACCATTCTACAGCCGCCATTTTAAGGTTTATAGCCGCCATCTCTTATATAACAGCTATACTAGCTGCTAGAACCATTCTACAGCCGCCATTTTGAGTTTTATAGCCGCCATCTCTTATATAACAGCTATACAAGCTGCTGGAACCATTCTACAGCCGCCATTTTGAGGTTTATAGCCGCCATCTCTTATATAACAGCTATACTAGCTGCTGGAACCATTCTACAACCGCCATTTTGAGTTTTATAGCCGCCATCTCTTATATAACAGCTATACTAGCTGCTGGAACCATTCTACAGCCGCCATTTTGAGTTTATAGCCGCCATCTCTTATATATAACAGCTATACTAGCTGCTGGAACCATTCTACAGCCGCCATTTTGAGTTTTATAGCCGCCATCTCTTATATAACAGCTATACTAGCTGCTGGAACCATTCTACAGCCGCCATTTTGAGTTTTATAGCCGCCATCTCTTATATAACAGCTATACTAGCTGCTGGAACCATTCTACAGCCGCCATTTTGAGTTTTATAGCCGCCATCTCTTATATAACAGCTATACTAGCTGCTGGAACCATTCTACAGCCGCCATTTTGAGGTTTTATAGCCGCCATCCCTTATATAACAGTCATACTAGCTGCTGGAACCATTCTACAGCCGCCATTTTGAGTTTTATAGCCGCCATCCCTTATATAACAGCCATACTAGCTGCTGGAACCATTCTACAGCCGCCATTTTGAGTTTTATAGCCGCCATCCCTTATATAACAGCTATACTAGCTGCTGGAACCATTCTACAGCCGCCATTTTGAGTTTTATAGCCGCCATCTCTTATATAACAGCTATACTAGCTGCTGGAACCATTCTACAGCCGCCATTTTGAGTTTTATAGCCGCCATCTCTTATATAACAGCTATACTAGCTGCTGGAACCATTCTACAGCCGCCATTTTGAGTTTTATAGCCGCCATCTCTTATATAACAGCCATACAAGCTGCTGGAACCATTCTACAGCCGCCATTTTGAGTTTTATAGCCGCCATCTCTTATATAACAGCTATACTAGCTGCTGGAACCATTCTACAGCCGCCATTTTGAGTTTTTATAGCCGCCATCTCTTATATAACAGCTATACAAGCTGCTGGAACCATTCTACAGCCGCCATTTTGAGTTTTATAGCCGCCATCTCTTATATAACAGACTATACTAGCTGCTGGAACCATTCTACAGCCGCCATTTTGAGTTTTATAGCCGCCATCCCTTATATAACAGCTATACTAGCTGCTGGAACCATTCTACAGCCGCCATTTTTGAGTTTTATAGCCGCCATCTCTTATATAACAGCTATACTAGCTGCTGGAACCATTCTACAGCCGCCATTTTGAGTTTTATAGCCGCCATCTCTTATATAACAGCTATACTAGCTGCTGGAACCATTCTACAGCCGCCATTTTGAGTTTTATAGCCGCCATCTCTTATATAACAGCTATACAAGCTGCTGGAACCATTCTACAGCCGCCATTTTGAGTTTTATAGCCGCCATCTCTTATATAACAGCTATACTAGCTGCTGGAACCATTCTACAGCCGCCATTTTGAGTTTTATAGCCGCCATCCCTGATATAACAGTCATACAAGCTGAACTGGAACCATTCTACAGCCGCCATTTTGAGTTTTATAGCCGCCATCTCTTATATAACAGCTATACTAGCTGCTGGAACCATTCTACAGCCGCCATTTTGAGTTTTATAGCCGCCATCTCTTATATAACAGTTATACAAGCAGCTGGAACCATTCTACAGCCGCCATTTTGAGTTTTTATAGCCGCCATCCCTTATATAACAGCTATACTAGCTGCTGGAACCATTCTACAGCCGCCATTTTGAGTTTTATAGCCGCCATCTCTTATATAACAGCTATACTAGCTGCTGGAACCATTCTACAGCCGCCATTTTGAGTTTTATAGCCGCCATCTCTTATATAACAGCTATACTAGCTGCTGGAACCATTCTACAGCCGCCATTTTGAGTTTTATAGCCGCCATCTCTTGATATAACAGCTATACTAGCTGCTGGAACCATTCTACAGCCGCCATTTTGAGTTTTATAGCCGCCATCTCTTATATAACAGCTATACTAGCTGCTGGAACCATTCTACAGCCGCCATTTTGAGTTTTATAGCCGCCATCTCTTATATGGTTTTATAGCCGCCATCTCTTATATAACAGCTATACTAGCTGCTGGAACCATTCTACAGCCGCCATTTTGAGTTTTATAGCCGCCATCTCTTATATAACAGCTATTACTAGCTGCTGGAACCATTCTACAGCCGCCATTTTGAGGTTTTATAGCCGCCATCTCTTATATAACAGCTATACTAGCTGCTGGAACCATTCTACAGCCGCCATTTTGAGTTTTATAGCCGCCATCTCTTATATAACAGCTATACTAGCTGCTGGAACCATTCTACAGCCGCCATTTTTGAGTTTTATAGCCGCCATCTCTTATATAACAGCTTATACTAGCTGCTGGAACCATTCTACAGCCGCCATTTTGAGTTTTATAGCCGCCATCTCTTATATAACAGCTATACTAGCTGCTGGAACCATTCTACAGCCGCCATTTTGAGTTTTATAGCCGCCATCTCTTATATAACAGCTATACTAGCTGCTGGAACCATTCTACAGCCGCCATTTTGAGGTTTTATAGCCGCCATCTCTTATATAACAGCTATACTAGCTGCTGGAACCATTCTACAGCCGCCATTTTGAGTTTTATAGCCGCCATCTCTTATATAACAGCTATACTAGCTGCTGGAACCATTCTACAGCCGCCATTTTTGAGTTTTATAGCCGCCATCTCTTATATAACAGCCATACTAGCTGCTGGAACCATTCTACAGCCGCCATTTTGAGTTTTATAGCCGCCATCTCTTATATAACAGCTATACTAGCTGCTGGAACCATTCTACAGCCGCCATTTTGAGTTTTATAGCCGCCATCTCTTATATAACAGCTATACTAGCTGCTGGAACCATTCTACAGCCGCCATTTTGAGTTTTATAGCCGCCATCTCTTATATAACAGCCATACTAGCTGCTGGAACCATTCTACAGCCGCCATTTTGAGTTTTATAGCCGCCATCTCTTATATAACAGCTATACTAAGCTGCTGGAACCATTCTACAGCCGCCATTTTGAGTTTTATAGCCGCCATCTCTTATATAACAGCTATACTAGCTGCTGGAACCATTCTACAGCCGCCATTTTGAGTTTTATAGCCGCCATCTCTTATATAACAGCTATACTAGCTGCTGGAACCATTCTACAGCCGCCATTTTTGAGTTTTATAGCCGCCATCTCTTATATAACAGCTATACTAGCTGCTGGAACCATTCTACAGCCGCCATTTTGAGTTTTATAGCCGCCATCTCTTATATAACAGCTATACTAGCTGCTGGAACCATTCTACAGCCGCCATTTTGAGTTTTATAGCCGCCATCTCTTATATAACAGCTATACTAGCTGCTGGAACCATTCTACAGCCGCCATTTTTGAGTTTTATAGCCGCCATCTCTTATATAACAGCTATACTAGCTGCTGGAACCATTCTACAGCCGCCATTTTGAGTTTTATAGCCGCCATCTCTTATATAACAGCTATACAAGCTGCTGGAACCATTCTACAGCCGCCATTTTGAGGTTTTATAGCCGCCATCTCTTATATAACAGCTATACTAGCTGCTGGAACCATTCTACAGCCGCCATTTTGAGTTTTATAGCCGCCATCTCTTATATAACAGCTATACTAGCTGCTGGAACCATTCTACAGCCGCCATTTTGAGTTTTATAGCCGCCATCTCTTATATAACAGCTATACTAGCTGCTGGAACCATTCTACAGCCGCCATTTTGGGTTTTATAGCCGCCATCTCTTATATAACAGCTATACTAGCTGCTGGAACCATTCTACAGCCGCCATTTTTGAGTTTTATAGCCGCCATCTCTTATATAACGGCTATACTAGCTGCTGGAACCATTCTACAGCCGCCATTTTGAGTTTTATAGCCGCCATCTCTTATATAACAGCCATACTAGCTGCTGGAACCATTCTACAGCCGCCATTTTGAGTTTTATAATATAGCCGCCATCTCTTATATAACAGCTATACTAGCTGCTGGAACCATTCTACAGCCGCCATTTTGAGTTTTATAGCCGCCATCTACTTATATAACAGCTTTACTAGCTGCTGGAACCATTCTACAGCCGCCATTTTGAGTTTTATAGCCGCCATCTCTTATATAACAGCTATACTAGCTGCTGGAACCATTCTACAGCCGCCATTTTGAGTTTTATAGCCGCCATCTCTTATATAACAGCTATACTAGCTGCTGGAACCATTCTACAGCCGCCATTTTGAGTTTTATAGCCGCCATCTCTTATATAACAGCTATACTAGCTGCTGGAACCATTCTACAGCCGCCATTTTGAGTTTTATAGCCGCCATCTTTTATATAACAGCTATACTAGCTGCTGGAACCATTCTACAGCCGCCATTTTGAGTTTTATAGCCGCCATCTCTTATATAACAGCTTATACTAGCTGCTGGAACCATTCTACAGCCGCCATTTTCGAGTTTTATAGCCGCCATCTCTTATATAACAGCTATACTAGCTGCTGGAACCATTCTACAGCCGCCATTTTGGGTTTTATAGCCGCCATCTCTTATATAACAGCTTATACTAGCTGCTGGAACCATTCTACAGCCGCCATTTTGAGGTTTATAGCCGCCATCTTTTATATAACAGCCTTACTAGCTGCTGGAACCATTCTACAGCCGCCATTTTGGTTTTATAGCCGCCATCTCTTATATAACAGCTTTACTAGCTGCTGGAACCATTCTACGGCCGCCGTTTTGAGTTTTATAGCCGCCATCTCTTATATAACAGCTATACTAGCTGCTGGAACCATTCTACAGCCGCCATTTTGAGTTTTAATAGCCGCCATCTCTTATATAACAGCTATACTAGCTGCTGGAACCATTCTACAGCCGCCATTTTGAGTTTTTATAGCCGCCATCTCTTATAAAACAGCTTTACTAGCTGCTGGAACCATTCTACAGCCGCCATTTTGAGTTTTATAGCCGCCATCTCTGCCCTGATATAACAGCAGCTTTACTAGCTGCTGGAACCATTCTACAGCCGCCATTTTGAGTTTTATAGCCGCCATCTCTTATATAACAGCTATACTAGCTGCTGGAACCATTCTACAGCCGCCATTTTGAGTTTTATAGCCGCCATCTCTTATATAACAGCCATACTAGCTGCTGGAACCATTCTACAGCCGCCATTTTGAGTTTTTATAGCCGCCATCTCTTATAAAACAGCTGTACTAGCTGCTGGAACGATTCTACAGCCGCCATTTTGAGTTTTATAGCCGCCATCTCTTATATAACAGCTATACTAGCTG
Organism: Drosophila equinoxialis; assembly: GCA_018150345.1. NCBI lineage: Eukaryota > Metazoa > Arthropoda > Insecta > Diptera > Drosophilidae > Drosophila > Drosophila equinoxialis. Next base: position 5,901 of record JAECWI010000409.1, on the reverse strand, counting down.
CTGGAACCATTCTACAGCCGCCATTTTTGAGTTTTATAGCCGCCATCTCTTATATAACAGCTATACTAGCTGCTGGAACCATTCTACAGCCGCCATTTTGAGTTTTAAAGCCGCCATCTCTTATATAACAGCCATACAAGCTGCTGGAACCATTCTACAGCCGCCATTTTGAGTTTTATAGCCGCCATCTCTTATATAACAGCTATACTAGCTGCTGGAACCATTCTACAGCCGCCATTTTGAGTTTGCCAATAGCCGCCATCTCTTATATAACAGCTATACCGTATAGCTGCTGGAACCATTCTACAGCCGCCATTTTGAGTTTTATAGCCGCCATCTCTTATATAACAGCTATACTAGCTGCTGGAACCATTCTACAGCCGCCATTTTGAGTTTTATAGCCCGCCATCTCTTTATATAACAGCTATACAAGCTGCTGGAACCATTCTACAGCCGCCATTTTGAGTTTTATAGCCGCCATCTCTTATATAACAGCTATACTAGCTGCTGGAACCATTCTACAGCCGCCATTTTGAGTTTTATCGCCGCCATCTCTTATATAACAGCTATACTAGCTGCTGGAACCATTCTACAGCCGCCATTTTGAGGTTTTATCGCCGCCATCTCTTATATAACAGCTATACTAGCTGCTGGAACCATTCTACAGCCGCCATTTTGAGTTTTACAGCCCGCCATCTCTTATATAACAGCCTATACTAGCTGCTGGAACCATTCTACAGCCGCCATTTTGAGTTTTATAGCCGCCATCTCTTATATAACGGCTATACAAGCTGCTGGAACCATTCTACAGCCGCCATTTTGAGTTTTATAGCCGCCATCTCTTATATAACAGCTATACTAGCTGCTGGAACCATTCTACAGCCGCCATTTTGAGTTTTATAGCCGCCATCTCTTATATAACAGCTTTACTAGCTGCTGGAACCATTCTACAGCCGCCATTTTGAGTTTTATAGCCGCCATCTCTTCATATAACAGCTATACTAGCTGCTGGAACCATTCTACAGCCGCCATTTTGAGTTTTATGCCGCCATCACTTATATAACAGTCTTTACAAGCTGCTGGAACCATTCTACAGCCGCCATTTTGAGTTTTATAGCCGCCATCTCTTATATAACAGCTTTACTAGCTGCTGGAACCATTCTACAGCCGCCATTTTGAGTTTTATAGCCGCCATCTCTTATATAACAGCTATACAAGCTGCTGGAACCATTCTACAGCCGCCATTTTGAGTTTTATAGCCGCCATCTCTTATATAACAGCTATACTAGCTGCTGGAACCATTCTACAGCCGCCATTTTGGGTTTTATAGCCGCCATCTCTTATATAACAGCTTTACTGGCTGCTGGAACCATTCTACAGCCGCCATTTTGAGGTTTATAGCCGCCATCTCTTATATAACGGCTTATACTAGCTGCTGGAACCATTCTACAGCCGCCATTTTGAGTTTTATAGCCGCCATCTCTTATATAACAGTCTATACTAGCTGCTGGAACCATTCTACAGCCGCCATTTTGAGTTTTATAGCCGCCATCTCTTATATAACAGCTATACTAGCTGCTGGAACCATTCTACAGCCGCCATTTTGAGTTTTATAGCCGCCATCTCTTATATAACAGCTATACTAGCTGCTGGAACCATTCTACAGCCGCCATTTTGAGTTTTATAGCCGCCATCTCTTATATAACAGCTATACTAGCTGCTGGAACCATTCTACAGCCGCCATTTTGAGTTTTATAGCCGCCATCTCTTATATAACAGTCATACAAGCTGCTGGAACCATTCTACAGCCCGCCATTTTGAGTTTTATAGCCGCCATCTCTTATATAACAGCTATACTAGCTGCTGGAACCATTCTACAGCCGCCATTTTGAGTTTTATAGCCGCCATCTCTTATATAACAGCTATACAAGCTGCTGGAACCATTCTACAGCCGCCATTTTGAGGTTTTATAGCCGCCATCTCTTATATAACAGCTATACTAGCAGCTGGAACCATTCTACAGCCGCCATTTTGAGTTTTCTAGCCGCCATCTCTTATATAACAGCTTATACTAGCTGCTGGAACCATTCTACAGCCGCCATTTTGAGTTTTATAGCCGCCATCCCTTATATAACAGCTATACTAGCTGCTGGAACCATTCTACAGCCGCCATTTTGAGTTTTATAGCCGCCATCTCTTATATAACAGCTATACTAGCTGCTGGAACCATTCTACAGCCGCCATTTTGAGTTTTATAGCCGCCATCCCTTATATAACAGCTATACAAGCTGCTGGAACCATTCTACAGCTGCCATTTTGAGTTTTATAGCCGCCATCTCTTATATAACAGCTTACTAGCTGCTGGAACCATTCTACAGCCGCCATTTTGAGTTTTATAGCCGCCATCTCTTATATAACAGCTTTACTAGCTGCTGGAACCATTTCTACAGCCGCCATTTTGAGTTTTATAGCCGCCATCTCTTATAAGCCGCCATTCTTATATAACAGCTATACTAGCTGCTGGAACCATTCTACAGCCGCCATTTTGAGTTTTATAGCCGCCATCCCTGATATAACAGTCATACAAGCAGCTGGAACTCATTCTACAGCCGCCATTTTGAGTTTTATAGCCGCCATCTCTTATATAACAGCTATACTAGCTGCTGGAACCATTCTACAGCCGCCATTTTGAGTTTTATAGCCGCCATCTCTTATATAACAGCTATACTAGCTGCTGGAACCATTCTACAGCCGCCATTTTGAGGTTTTATAGCCGCCATCTCTTATATAACAGCTATACTAGCTGCTGGAACCATTCTACAGCCGCCATTTTGAGTTTTATAGCCGCCATCCCTTATATAACAGCTATACTAGCTGCTGGAACCATTCTACAGCCGCCATTTTGAGTTTTACAGCCGCCATCTCTTATATAACAATCATACTAGCTGCTGGAACCATTCTACAGCCGCCATTTTGAGTTTTACAGCCGCCATCTCTTATATAACAGCTATACAAGCTGCTGGAACGATTCTACAGCCGCCATTTTGAGGTTTTATAGCCGCCATCCCGGTACCTCCCTTATATAACAGCTATACTAGCTGCTGGAACCATTCTACAGCTGCCATTTTGAGTTTAATAGCCGCCATCTCTTATATAACAGCTATACCAGCTGCTGGAACCATTCTACAGCCGCCATTTTGAGTTTTACAGCCGCCATCTCTTATATAACAGCTATACTAGCTGCTGGAACCATTCTACAGCCGCCATTTTGAGTTTTTATAGCCGCCATCTCTTATATAACAGCCATACAAGCTGCTGGAACCATTCTACAGCCGCCATTTTTTGGGTTTTATAGCCGCCATCTCTTATATAACAGCTATACAAGCTGCTGGAACCGTTCTACAGCCGCCATTTTGAGTTTTATAGCCGCCATCTCTTATATAACAGCTATACTAGCTGCTGGAACCGATCTACAGCCGCCATTTTGAGTTTTATAGCCGCCATCTCTTATATAACGGCTATACTAGCTGCTGGAACCATTCTACAGCCGCCATTTTGAGTTTTATAGCCGCCATCTCTTATATAACAGCTATACAAGCTGCTGGAACCATTCTACAGCCGCCATTTTGAGTTTTATGGCCGCCATCTCTTATATAACAGCCATACAAGCAGCTGGAACCATTCTACAGCCGCCATTTTGAGTTTTACAGCCGCCATCTCTCATATAACAGCATACTAACTGCTGGAACCATTCTACAGCCGCCAATTTTGAGTTTTATAGCCGCCATCTCTTATATAACAGCTATACAAGCTGCCGGATCCATTCAACAGACGCCATTTTGAGTTTTATAGCCGCCATCTCTTATATAACAGCCATACAAGCTGCCGGAACCATTCTACAGCCGCCATTTTGAGTTTTATAGCCGCCATCCTGATATAACAGGTCATACAAGCTGCTGGAACCATTCTACAGCCGCCATTTTGGAGTTTTCTGGCCGCCATCCCTTATACAACAGCTTTGCCAACACGGAACCATTCTACAGCCGCCATTTTGAGTTTTATAGCCGCCATCTCTTATATAACAGCTATACAAGCTGCTGGAACCATTCAACAGCCGCCATTTTGAGGTTTTATAGCCGCCATCTCTTATATAACAGCTATACAAGCTGCTGGAACCATTCTACAGCTGCCATTTTGAGTTTTATAGCCGCCATCCCTGATATAACAGTCATACAAGCAGCTGGAACAATTCTACAGCCGCCATTTTGAGTTTTATAGCCGCCATCTCTTATATAACAGCTATACAAACAGCTGGAACCATTCTACAGCCGCCATTTTGAGTTTTATAGCCGCCATCTCTTATATAACAGCTATACAAGCTGCTGGAACCATTCTACAGCCGCCATTTGAGTTTTATAGCCGCCATCTCTGATATAACAGCTATACAAGCAGCTGGAACCATTCTACAGCCGCCATTTTGAGGTTTATGGCCGCCAACTCTTATATAACAGCTATACAAACAGCTGGAACCATTCTACAGCCGCCATTTTGAGTTTTATAGCCGCCATCTCTTATATAACAGCGCCACTAGTTGCTGGAACCATTCTACAGCCGCCATTTCGAGGTTTATAGACGCCATCTCATATATAACAGCTTATACAAGCAGCTGGAAGCATTCTACAGTCGCCATTTTGAGGTTTTATAGCCGCCATCTCTTATGTAACAGCCATACAAGCACCTGGAACCATTCTGCAGCGCGCCATTTTGAGGTTTAAAGCCGCCATCTCTTATATAGCAGCTTTTACTAGCTGCTGGAACCATTCAGCCGCCATTTTGAGTTTTATGGCCGCCATCTCTTGTCTAACAGCAATAAAAGCAACTAAGACCATTCTACAGCCGACATTACCCGGTTTAGAGCCGTGCTCCAGATCTCTTATGAAAATATCGCTTATACAAGCACCTGGAACCATCCTACAGCCGCCATTTAGGGTCTTATAGGCGCCATCCCTGATAAAAAAGCCGGCTTTAAAAACTCGCTGGAACCATTCTTAAGCCGCCATGTTTCGGGTTTCACTCGACGCCATCTCTTGCCAACCCCCCCTGCGGCAATATTACGGCCATACGGTAACCAGCTGGAACCATTCTACAGCCACCATTTTGAGGGGTTTATAGCCGCCATCTGTTATGTAGACAGCTATACAAGCACCTGGAACCATACTACAGCCGCCATTTTGAGTTTTATAGCCGCCATCTCTTATTATAAGCAGCCTACACAAGCAGCTGGGACCATTCTACAGCCGCCATTTTGAGGTTTTATAGCCGCCATCCATAAATAACAGCTATACAAGCACCTGGAACCATTCTACAGCCGCAATTTAGAGGTTTTATGGCCGGCATCCCTGATAAAAAGCCATGCAAGCTGCTGGAACCATTCTACAGCCGCCATTTTGGGTTTTATCGCCGCCATCTCTTTATAACAGCTATACAAGCAGCTGGAACCATACTGCAGCCGCCATTTTGAGTTTTATAGCCGCCATCTCTTATATAACAGCTTTATAGCTGCTGGAACCATTCTACAGCCGCCATTTTGAGTTTCAGCCGCCATCTCTTATATATCAGTTTTACTAGCAGCTGGAACCATTCTACGGCCTCCATTTTGGGTTTCATACCCGCCATCTCTTATATAACAGGCTATACGCTGCTGGAGCCATTCTACATCCGCCATTTTTGAGTTTAAAAACTCTTATATAACAACTTTTACTAGCTGCTGGGTTTTCATTCTGGCCTCCATTTTGAGTTTTATACCCGCCATCTCTTATATAGCAGCTATGCCCAGCTGCTCGGAACCATTCTACAGCCGCCATTTTGAGTTTTATAGCCGCCATCTCTTATACAACAGCT
>JAECWI010000408.1:0-33092 GCA_018150345.1 Drosophila equinoxialis | reverse complement strand
TAACACTCATACAAGCAGTTGGAACCATTCTACAGTCGCCATTTTGAGTTTTATAGCCGGCTTCTCTTATATAACAGCGATACTAGCTACAAGTTGGGGCCAAAGGCCCACAGGCGCCATTTTTGAGTTTTATAGCCGCCATCCCTGGATATAACAGTCATACAAGCAGCTGGAACCATTCTACAGTCGCCATTTTGAGTTTTATAGCCGCCATCTCTTATATAACAAACATACTAGCTGCTGGAACCATTCTACAGCTGCCATTTTGAGTTTTATATCTGCCATCTTCTTATACAGCCATATAGCTGCTAGAACCATTGTACAGCTGCCATTTTGAGCTTTATAGCTGCCATCTCTGATATAACAGTCATACAAGCTGCCGGAACCATTCTACAGCCGCTATTTTGAGTTTTATAGCCGCCATCTCTTATATAACAGCTATACTAGCTGCTTGAAGCCATTCTACAGCCGCCATTTTGAGTTTTATAGTCGCCATCTCTTATACAGCAGCTATACTTAGCTGCTGGAACCATTTTACAGCTGCCATTTTTGAGCTTTATAGCCGCCATCTCTTATAGACAGCTTAACTACGTGAAGGTTAAGAACCATTGGACAGCGCTGCCATTTTGAGTTTTAAAGCCGCCATCTCTTACATAACAGCTTGGTACTAGCTGCTGGAACCATTCTACAGCCGCCATTTTGAGTTTTATAGCCGCCATCTCTTATGCAACATAGCTATAATAGCTGCTGGAACCATTCTACAGCCGCCATGTTGAGTTTTATAGCCGCCATCTTTTGTAGCAAACAGCTGTACAAGCTGCTGGAACCATTCTACAGCCGCCATTTTGAGGTTTATAGCCGCCATCTCTTATATAACAGCTCACACTAGCTGTCTGGAACCATTCTCACAGCCGCCATTTTGAGTTTTATAGCCGCCATCTCTTATAACACCAATACAGCTTGCTAGCTGCTGGAACCATTCTACTGCCGCTATTTTGAGTTTTATAGCTAGCCATCTTTGAGTTTAACAGCCATTATACCAGCTGCTAGAACCATTGTACAGCCGCCACTTTGAGTTTTATAGCCGCCATCTCTGGTAGCACAACAGCGTCATACAAGCTGCTGGAACCATTCTACAGCCGCCATTTTGGGTTTTATACCCGCCATATCTTATATAACAGCTATACTAGCTGCTGGAACCATTCTACAGCCGCCATTTTGAGTTTTATAGCCGCCATCTCTTATATAACAACTATACTAGCTGCTGGAACCATTCTACACCAGCCGCCATTTTGAGTTTTATAGCCGCCATCTCTTATATAACAGCTATACTAGCTGCTGGAACCATTCTGTAGCCGCCATTTTGAGTTTTATAGCCGCCATCTCTTATATAACAGCTTTACTAGCTGCTGGAACCATTCTACAGCCGCCATTTTGGGTTTTATAGCCGCCATCTCTTATATAACAGCTATACTAGCTGCTGGAACCATTCTACAGCCGCCATTTTGAGTTTTATAGCCGCCATCTCTTATATAACAACTATACTAGCTGCTGGAACCATTCTACAGCCGCCATTTTGAGTTTTATAGCCGCCATCTCTTATATAACAGCTATAACTAGCTGCTGGAACCATTCTACAGCCGCCATTTTGAGTTTTATAGCCGCCATCTCTTATATAACAGCTATACTAGCTGCTGGAACCATTCTACAGCCGCCATTTTGAGTTTTATAGCCGCCATCTCTTATATAGCAGCTATACTAGCTGCTGGAACCATTCTACAGCCGCCATTTTGAGTTTTATAGCCGCCATCTCTTATATAACAGCTATACAAGCTGCTGGAACCATTCTACAGCCGCCATTTTGAGTTTTATAGCCACCATCTCTTATATAACAGCTATACTAGCTGCTGGAACCATTCTACAGCCGCCATTTTGAGTTTTATAGCCGCCATCTCTTATATAACAGCTATACTAGCTGCTGGAACCATTCAGCTCTTTTTTGATTTTATAGCCGCCATCCCTTATATAACAGCTTAGCTGCTGGAACCATTCTACAGCCGCCATTTTGAGTTTTATAGCCGCCATCTCTTATATAACAGCTATACTAGCTGCTGGAACCATTCTACAGCCGCCATTTTGAGTTTTATAGCCGCCATCTCTTATATAACAGCTATACTAGCTGCTGGAACCATTCTACAGCCGCCATTTTGAGTTTTATAGCCGCCATCTCTTATATAACAGCTATACTAGCTGCTGGAACCATTCTACAGCCGCCATTTTGAGTTTTATAGCCGCCATCTCTTATATAACAGCTATACTAGCTGCTGGAACCATTCTACAGCCGCCATTTTGAGTTTTATAGCCGCCATCTCTTATATAACAGCTTTACTAGCTGCTGGAACCATTCTACAGCCGCCATTTTGAGTTTTATAGCCGCCATCTCCTTATATAACAGCTATACTAGCTGCTGGAACCATTCTACAGCCGCCATTTTGAGTTTTATATGCCGCCATCTCTTATATAACAGCTATACTAGCTGCTGGAACCATTCTACAGCCGCCATTTTGAGTTTTATAGCCGCCATCTCTTATATAACAGCTATACTAGCTGCTGGAACCATTCTACAGCCGCCATTTTGAGTTTTATAGCCGCCATCTCTTATATAACAGCTATACTAGCTGCTGGAACCATTCTACAGCCGCCATTTTGAGTTTTATAGCCGCCATCTCTTATATAACAGCTATACTAGCTGCTGGAACCATTCTACAGCCGCCATTTTGAGTTTTATAGCCGCCATCTCTTATATAACAGCTATACTAGCTGCTGGAACCATTCTACAGCCGCCATTTTGAGTTTTATAGCCGCCATCTCTTATATAACAGCTATACTAGCTGCTGGAACCATTCTACAGCCGCCATTTTGAGTTTTATAGCCGCCATCTCTTATATAACAGCTATACTAGCTGCTGGAACCATTCTACAGCCGCCATTTTGAGTTTTATAGCCGCCATCTCTTATATAACAGCTATACTAGCTGCTGGAACCATTCTACAGCCGCCATTTTGAGTTTTATAGCCGCCATCTCTTATATAACAGCTATACTAGCTGCTGGAACCATTCTACAGCCGCCATTTTGAGTTTTATAGCCGCCATCTCTTATATAACAGCTATACTAGCTGCTGGAACCATTCTACAGCCGCCATTTTGAGTTTTATAGCCGCCATCTCTTATATAACAGCTATACTAGCTGCTGGAACCATTCTACAGCCGCCATTTTGAGTTTTATAGCCGCCATCTCTTATATAACAGCTATACTAGCTGCTGGAACCATTCTACAGCCGCCATTTTGAGTTTTATAGCCGCCATCTCTTATATAACAGCTATACTAGCTGCTGGAACCATTCTACAGCCGCCATTTTGAGTTTTATAGCCGCCATCTCTTATATAACAGCTATACTAGCTGCTGGAACCATTCTACAGCCGCCATTTTGAGTTTTATAGCCGCCATCCCTGATATAACAGCTATACTAGCTGCTGGAACCATTCTACAGCCGCCATTTTGAGTTTTATAGCCGCCATCTCTTATATAACAGCTATACTAGCTGCTGGAACCATTCTACAGCCGCCATTTTGAGTTTTATAGCCGCCATCTCTTATATAACAGCTATACTAGCTGCTGGAACCATTCTACAGCCGCCATTTTGAGTTTTATAGCCGCCATCTCTTATATATAACAGCTATACTAGCTGCTGGAACCATTCTACAGCCGCCATTTTGAGTTTTATAGCCGCCATCTCTTATATAACAGCTATACTAGCTGCTGGAACCATTCTACAGCCGCCATTTTTGAGTTTTATAGCCGCCATCTCTTATATAACAGCTATACTAGCTGCTGGAACCATTCTACAGCCGCCATTTTGAGTTTTATAGCCGCCATCCCTTGATATAACAGTCATACAAGCTGCTGGAACCATTCTACAGCCGCCATTTTGAGTTTTATAGCCGCCATCTCTTATATAACAGCTATACTAGCTGCTGGAACCATTCTACAGCCGCCATTTTGAGTTTTATATGCCGCCATCTCTTATATAACAGCTATACTAGCTGCTGGAACCATTCTACAGCCGCCATTTTGAGTTTTATAGCCGCCATCTCTTATATAACAGCTATACTAGCTGCTGGAACCATTCTACAGCCGCCATTTTGAGTTTTATAGCCGCCATCTCTTATATAACAGCTATACTAGCTGCTGGAACCATTCTACAGCCGCCATTTTGAGTTTTATAGCCGCCATCCCTTATATAACAGGTCATACAAGCTGCTGGAACCATTCTACAGCCGCCATTTTGAGTTTTATAGCCGCCATCTCTTATGATAGAACAGCTGCTGGAACCATTCTACAGCCGCCATTTTGAGTTTTATAGCCGCCATCTCTTATATAACAGCTATACTAGCTGCTGGAACCATTCTACAGCCGCCATTTTGAGTTTTATAGCCGCCATCTCTTATATAACAGCTATACTAGCTGCTGGAACCATTCTACAGCCGCCATTTTGAGTTTTATAGCCGCCATCTCTTATATAACAGCTATACTAGCTGCTGGAACCATTCTACAGCCGCCATTTTGAGTTTTATAGCCGCCATCTCTTATATAACAGCTATACTAGCTGCTGGAACCATTCTACAGCCGCCATTTTGAGTTTTATAGCCGCCATCTCTTATATAACAGCTATACTAGCTGCTGGAACCATTCTACAGCCGCCATTTTGAGTTTTATAGCCGCCATCTCTTATATAACAGCTCATACAAGCTGCTGGAACCATTCTACAGCCGCCATTTTGAGTTTTATAGCCGCCATCTCTTATATAACAGCTATACTAGCTGCTGGAACCATTCTACAGCCGCCATTTTGAGTTTTATAGCCGCCATCTCTTATATAACAGCTATACTAGCTGCTGGAACCATTCTACAGCCGCCATTTTGAGTTTTATAGCCGCCATCTCTTATATAACAGCTATACTAGCTGCTGGAACCATTCTACAGCCGCCATTTTGAGTTTTATAGCCGCCATCTCTTGATATAACAGTCATACAAGCTGCTGGAACCATTCTACAGCCGCCATTTTGAGTTTTATAGCCGCCATCTCTTATATAACAGCTATACTAGCTGCTGGAACCATTCTACAGCCGCCATTTTGAGTTTTATAGCCGCCATCTCTTATATAACAGCCATACTAGCTGCTGGAACCATTCTACAGCCGCCATTTTGAGTTTTATAGCCGCCATCTCTTATAAAATATAACAGCTATACTAGCTGCTGGAACCATTCTACAGCCGCCATTTTGAGTTTTATAGCCGCCATCTCTTATATAACAGCTATACTAGCTGCTGGAACCATTCTACAGCCGCCATTTTGAGTTTTATAGCCGCCATCTCTTATATAACAGCTATACTAGCTGCTGGAACCATTCTACAGCCGCCATTTTGAGTTTTATAGCCGCCATCTCTTATTTAAGCCGCCATTTTGAGTTTTATAGCCGCCATCTCTTATATAACAGCCATACTAGCTGCTGGAACCATTCTACAGCCGCCATTTTGAGTTTTATAGCCGCCATCCCTGATATAACAGTCATACAAGCTGCTGGAACCATTCTACAGCCGCCATTTTGAGTTTTATAGCCGCCATCTCTTATATAACAGCTATACTAGCTGCTGGAACCATTCTACAGCCGCCATTTTGAGTTTTATAGCCGCCATCTCTTATATAACAGCTATACAAGCTGCTGGAACCATTCTACAGCCACCATTTTGAGTTTTATAGCCGCCATCTCTTATATAACAGCTATACTAGCTGCTGGAACCATTCTACAGCCGCCATTTTGAGTTTTATAGCCGCCATCTCTTATATAACAGCTATACTAGCTGCTGGAACCATTCTACAGCCGCCATTTTGAGTTTTATAGCCGCCATCCCTGATATAACAGTCATACAAGCTGCTGGAACCATTCTACAGCCGCCATTTTGAGTTTTATAGCCGCCATCTCTTATATAACAGCTATACTAGCTGCTGGAACCATTCTACAGCCGCCATTTTGAGTTTTATAGCCGCCATCCCTGATATAACAGTCATACTAGCTGCTGGAACCATTCTACAGCCGCCATTTTGAGTTTTATAGCCGCCATCCCTGATATAACAGTCATACAAGCTGCTGGAACCATTCTACAGCCGCCATTTTGAGTTTTATAGCCGCCATCTCTTATATAACAGCTATACTAGCTGCTGGAACCATTCTACAGCCGCCATTTTGAGTTTTATAGCCGCCATCCTCTGATATAACAGTCATACAAGCTGCTGGAACCATTCTACAGCCGCCATTTTGAGTTTTATAGCCGCCATCTCTTATATAACAGCTATACTAGCTGCTGGAACCATTCTACAGCCGCCATTTTGAGTTTTATAGCCGCCATCCCTTATATAACAGTCATACAAGCTGCTGGAACCATTCTACAGCCGCCATTTTGAGTTTTATAGCCGCCATCTCTTATATAACAGCCATACTAGCTGCTGGAACCATTCTACAGCCGCCATTTTGAGTTTTATAGCCGCCATCTCTTATATAACAGTCATACAAGCTGCTGGAACCATTCTACAGCCGCCATTTTGAGTTTTATAGCCGCCATCTCTTATATAACAGTTATACTAGCTGCTGGAACCATTCTACAGCCGCCATTTTGAGTTTTATAGCCGCCATCTCTTATATAACAGCTATACTAGCTGCTGGAACCATTCTACAGCCGCCATTTTGAGTTTTATAGCCGCCATCTCTTATATAACAGCCATACTAGCTGCTGGAACCATTCTACAGCCGCCATTTTGAGTTTTATAGCCGCCATCTCTTTAAGCCTCTATATAACAGCTATACTAGCTGCTGGAACCATTCTACAGCCGCCATTTTGAGTTTTATAGCCGCCATCTCTTATATAACAGCTATACAAGCTGCTGGAACCATTCTACAGCCGCCATTTTGAGTTTTATAGCCGCCATCCCATTGATATAACAGCTATACTAGCTGCTGGAACCATTCTACAGCCGCCATTTTGAGTTTTATAGCCGCCATCTCTTATATAACAGCTATACTAGCTGCTGGAACCATTCTACAGCCGCCATTTTGAGTTTTATAGCCGCCATCCCTGATATAACAGTCATACAAGCAGCTGGAACCATTCTACAGCCGCCATTTTGAGTTTTATAGCCGCCATCATTGATATAACAGTCATACAAGCTGCTGGAACCATTTTACAGCCGCCATTTTGAGGTTTATAGCCGCCATCTCTTATAAAACAGCTATAGCTGCGAACCATAGCCGCCATTTTGAGTTTTATAGCCGCCATCCTTAATATAACAGTCATACAAGCTGCTGGAACCATTCTACAGCCGCCATTTTGAGTTTTATAGCCGCCATTATTGGTATATAACAGTCATACAAGCTGCTGGAACCATTCTACAGTCGCCATTTTGAGTTTTATAGCCGCCATCTCTTATACAACAGCTATACTAGCTGCTGGAACCATTCTACAGCCGCCATTTTGAGGTTCATAGCCGCCATCTCTTATATAACAGCTATAGTAGCTGCCATTTTGAGTTTTATAGCCGCCATTATTGGTATAACAGTCATACAAGCTGCTGGAACCATTCTACAGTCGCCATTTTGAGTTTTATAGCCGCCATCTCTTATATAACAGCTATAGCAGCTGCTGGAACCATTCTACAGCCGCCATTTTGAGTTTTATAGCCGCCATCTCTTATATAACAGCTATACTAGCTGCTGGAACCATTCTACAGCCGCCATTTTGAGTTTTATAGCCGCCATCTCTTATATAACAGCTATACTAGCTGCCGGAACCATTCTACAGCCGCCATTTTGAGTTTTATAGCCGCCATCCTTGATATAACAGTCATACAAGCTGCTGGAACCATTCTACAGCCGCCATTTTGAGGTTTTATAGCCGCCATCTCTTATATAACAGCTATACTAGCAGCTGAAACCATTCTACAGCCGCCATTTTGAGGTTTATAGCCGCCATTATTGATATAACAGTCATACTAGCTGCTGGAACCATTCTATTGCTGCCCATTTTGATTTTTATAGCCGCCATCCCTGATATAACAGTAATACAAGCAGCTGGAACCATTCTACAGCCGCCATTTTGAGTTTTATAGCCGCCATCTCTTAATAATGGCGGCTGAAAAGCTTTCGGAGATATAGCTGCTATAAGACTCTAAATGGTTTATGAATGGCGGCTAAAAGACTCAAAATGGCGGCTGTAGAATCGTTCCAGCAGCTTGTATAGCTGTTATATAAACGATGGCGGCTATAAGACTCTAAATGGCGGCTATAGAATGGTTACAGCACCATTGTATAGCTGTTATAAAAAAGATGGCGGCAATAAAAAGGTACTCAAAATGGCGGCTGTAGAATGGTTCCAGCAGCTTGTATAGCTGTTATATAAAGGATGGCGGCTATAAGACTCAAAATGGCGGCTGTAGAATGGTACCACCAGCTTGAATGAGCTGTTATAAAAAAAATAGCGGCTATAAGACTCAAAATGGCGGCTGCAGAATGGTTCCACCAGCTTGTACAGCTTTTATAAAAATGGCGGCTAAAAGACTCAAAATGGCGGCTATAGAATCATTTCAGCAGCTTGTATAGCTGTTATATAAAAGATGGCGGCAATAAGACTCCAAATGGCGGCTATAGAATGGTACCACCAGCTTCAATGGCTGTTATATAAATAATAGCGGCTAAAAGATTCAAAATGGCGGCTTTAGAATGGTTCCGGCAGCTTGTATAGCTGTTTTATAAAGCCTGGCGGCTATACGACTCAAAATGGCGGCTGCAGAATGGTACCACCAGCTTGAATGGCTGTGATATAAAACATGGCGGCTATAAGACTCAAAATGGCGGCTATAGAATCGTTTCAGCAGCTTGTATAGACTGTTATATAAAAGATGGCGGCAATAAGACTCAAAATGGCGGCTATAGAATGGTACCACCAGCTTCAATGGCTGTTATATAAATAATAGCGGCTAAAAGACTCAAAATGGCGGCTGTAGAATGGTTCCAGCAGCTTGTATAGCTGTTATATAAAAGATGGCGGCTATAAGACTCAAAATGGCGGCTATAGAATGGTTACAGCAGCTTGTATAGCTGTTATATAAAAGATGGCGGCTATAAAGACTCAAAATGGCGGCTGTAGAATGGTTCCAGCAGCTTGTATAGCTGTTATATAAAAGATGGCGGCTATAAGACTCTAAAATGGCGGCTATAGAATGGTTACACACACTTGTATAGCTGTTATATAAAAATGGCGGCTAAAAGACCAAAATAAATGGCGGCTGTAGAATGGTACCAGCAGCTTGTATAGCTGTTATATAAAAGATGGCGGCTATAAGACTCAAAATGGCGGCTATAGAATGGTTCCAGCAGCTTGTATAAAGCTGTTATATAAAAGATGGCGGCTATAAGACTCAAAATGGCGGCTATAGAATGGTACCACCAGCTTCAATGGCTGTTATATAAATAATGGCGGCTAAAAGACTCAAAATGGCGGCTGTAGAATGGTTCCACCAGCTTGTATAGCTGTTATATAAAAGATGGCGGCTAAAAAGACTCAAAATGGCGGCTATAGAATGGTACCACCAGCTTCAATGGCTGTTATATAAATAATTGCGGCTAAAAGACTCAAAATGGCGGCTTTAGAATGGTTCCGGCAGCTTGTATAGCTGTTTATATAAAGCATGGCGGCTATACGACTCGAAATGGCGGCTGCAGAATGGTACCACCAGCTTGAATGGCTGTGTTATATAAAAAAATGGCGGCTATCAGACTCTAAATGGCGGCTTTAGAATGGTTCCACAGCTTGTATAGCTGTTATATAAAAGATGGCGGCTATAAGACTCAAAATGGCGGCTATAGAATGGTTCCACCAGCTTCAATGGCTGTTATATAAAAAATGGCGGCTAAAAGACTCAAAATGGCGGCTGTAGAATGGTTCCAGCAGCTTGTATAGCTGTTATATAAAAGATGGCGGCTATAAGACTCAAAATGGCGGCTATAGAATGGTTTCAGCAGCTTGTATAGCTGTTATATAAAAGATGGCGGCTATAAGACTCTAAATGGCGGCTATAGAATGGTTCCAGCAGCTTGTATAGCTGTTATATAAAAGATGGCGGCTATAAGACTCAAAATGGCGGCTATAGAATGGTTCCAGCAGCTTGTATAGCTGTTATATAAAAGATGGCGGCTAAAAGACTCAAAATGGCGGCTATAGAATGGTTTCAGCAGCTTGTATATAAGCTGTTATATAAAAGATGGCGGCTATAAGACTCAAAATGGCGGCTATAGAATGGTACCACCAGCTTCAATGGCTGTTATATAAATAATGGCGGCTAAAAGACTCAAAATGGCGGCTGTAGAATGGTTACAGCAGCTTGTATTTTAAAAATAAACTCAAATGGCGCTATAGAACTTTACGCTTATATATAGCTGTTATATAAAAGATGGCGGCTATAAGACTCCAAATGGCGGCTATAGAATGGTACCAACAGCTTCAATGGCTGTTATATAAATAATTGCGGCTAAAAGACTCAAAATGGCGGCTTTAGAATGGTTCCGGCAGCTTGTATAGCTGTTTTATAAAGCATGGCGGCTATACGACTCAAAATGGCGGCTGCAGAATGGTACCACCAGCTTGAATGGCTGTTATGAAAACAATAGGCGGCTATAAGACTCAAAATGGCGGCTGTAGAATGGTTCCAGCAGCTTGTATAGCTGTTATATAAAAGATGGCGGCTATAAGACTCAAAATGGCGGCTGTAGAATGGTTCCAGCAGCTTGTATGGCTGTTATATAAAAGATGGCGGCTATAAGACTCAAAATGGCGGCTTTAGAATGGT
Organism: Drosophila equinoxialis; assembly: GCA_018150345.1. NCBI lineage: Eukaryota > Metazoa > Arthropoda > Insecta > Diptera > Drosophilidae > Drosophila > Drosophila equinoxialis. Next base: position 22,137 of record JAECWI010000408.1, on the reverse strand, counting down.
TCCAGCAGCTTGTATAGCTGTTATATAAAAAGATGGCGGCTATAAGACTCAAAATGGCGGCTATAGAATCGTTTTAGACAGCTTGTATATATAGCTGTTATATAAAAGATGGCGGCCATAAGACTCAAAATGGCGGCTATAGAATGGTACCAACAGCTTCAATGGCTGTTATATAAATAATTGCGGCTAAAAGACTCAAAATGGCGGCTGTAGAATGGTTCCAGCAGCTTGTATAGCTGTTTTATAAAAGCATGGCGGCTATACGACTCAAAATGGCGGCTGCAGAATGGTACCAGCGCTTGAATGGCTGTTATATAAAACAATGGCGGCTATAAGACTCTAAAATGGCGGCTGTAGAATGGTTCCAGCAGCTTGTATAGCTGTTATATAAAAGATGGCGGCTAAAAGACTCAAAATGGCGGCTATAGAATGGTTCCAGCAGCTTGTATATAAGCTGTTATATAAAAGATGGCGGCTATAAGACTCCAAATGGCGGCTATAGAATGGTACCACCAGCTTCAATGGCTGTTATATAAATAATGGCGGCTAAAAGACTCAAAATGGCGGCTGTAGAATGGTTACAGCAGCTTGTATAGCTGTTATATAAAAGATGGCGGCTATACGACTCAAAATGGCGGCTATAGAATGGTTCCAGCAGCTTGTATATAAGCTGTTATATAAAAGATGGCGGCTATAAGACTCAAAATGGCGGCTATAGAATGGTACCAACCAGCTTCAATGGCTGTTATATAAATAATAGCGGCTAAAAGACTCAAAATGGCGGCTGTAGAATGGTTCCGGCAGCTTGTATAGCTGTTTTATAAAAGCATGGCGGCTATACGACTCGAAATGGCGGCTGCAGAATGGTACCAGCACTTGAATGGCTGTGATATAAAACATGGCGGCTATCAGACTCTAAATGGCGTCTTTAGAATGGTTACAGCAGCTTGTATAGCTGCTTTATAAAAGATGGCGGCTATAAGACTCAAAATGGCGGCTGTAGAATGGTTCCAGCAGCTTGTATAGCTGTTATATAAAAGATGGCGGCAATAAGACTCTAAATGGCGGCTATAGAATGGTACCACCAGCTTCAATGGCTGTTATATAAATAATAGCGGCTATAAAGACTCAAAATGGCGGCTTTAGAATGGTTACAGCAGCTTGTATAGCTGTTATATAAAAGATGGCGGCTATAAGACTCTAAATGGCGGCTATAGAATGGTACCACCAGCTTCAATGGCTGTTATATTAATAATAGCGGCTAAAAGACTCAAAATGGCGGCTGTAGAATGGTACCGGCAGCTTGTATAGCTGTTTTATAAAAGCATGGCGGCTATAAGACTCAAAATGGCGGCTATAGAACCATTTAGACGCTTGTATAAGCTGTTATATAAAAGATGGCGGCTATAAGACTCCAAATGGCGGCTATAGAATGGTACCACCAGCTTCAATGGCTGTTATATAAATAATAGCGGCTAAAAGACTCAAAATGGCGGCTGTAGAATGGTTCCAGCAGCTTGTATAGCTGTTATATAAAAGATGGCGGCTAAAAGACTCAAAATGGCGGCTATAGAATGGTACCACCAGCTTCAATGGCTGTTATATAAATAATGGCGGCTAAAAGACTCAAAATGGCGGCTTTAGAATGGTTCCGGCAGCTTGTATAGCTGTTATATAAAAGATGGCGGCTATAAGACTCAAAATGGCGGCTGTAGAATGGTTCCAGCAGCTTGTATAGCTGTTATATAAAAGATGGCGGCTATAAGACTCTAAATGGCGGCTATAGAATGGTTCCACCAGCTTCAATAGGCTGTTATATAAATAATGGCGGCTAAAAGACTCAAAATGGCGGCTGTAGAATGGTACCAGCAGCTTGTATAGCTGTTATATAAAAGATGGCGGCTATAAGACTCCAAATGGCGGCTATAGAATGGTTTTAGACGCTTGTATATAGCTGTTATATATAAAAGATGGCGGCTATAAGACTCCAAATGGCGGCTATAGAATGGTACCAACAGCTTCAATGGCTGTTATATAAATAATTGCGGCTAAAAGACTCAAAAATGGCGGCTGTAGAATGGTTCCAGCAGCTTGTATAGCTGTTATATAAAAGATGGCGGCTATAAGACTCAAAATGGCGGCTATAGAATGGTTTCAGACAGCTTGTATATATAGCTGTTATATAAAAGATGGCGGCTATAAGACTCCAAATGGCGGCTATAGAATGGTACCAACAGCTTCAATGGCTGTTATATAAATAATGGCGGCTAAAAGACTCAAAATGGCGGCTGTAGAATGGTTCCAGCAGCTTGTATAGCTGTTATATAAAAGATGGCGGCTATAAGACTCAAAATGGCGGCTATAGAATGGTTCCAGCAGCTTGTATATAGCTGTTATATAAAAGATGACGGCTATAAGACTCAAAATGGCGGCTATAGAATGGTACCAACAGCTTGTATGGCTGTTATATAAATAATGGCGGCTATAAGACTCAAAATGGCGGCTGTAGAATGGTTCCAGCAGCTTGTATAGCTGTTATAATAAAAGATGGCGGCTATAAGACTCAAAATGGCGGCTATAGAATGGTTCCAGCAGCTTGTATAGCTGTTATATAAAAGATGGCGGCTATAAGACTCCAAAATGGCGGCTATAGAATGGTACCACCAGCTTCAATGGCTGTTATATAAATAATATGCGGCTAAAAGACTCAAAATGGCGGCTGTAGAATGGTTCCAGCAGCTTGTATAGCTGTTATATAAAAGATGGCGGCTATAAGACTCAAAATGGCGGCTATAGAATGGTTCCACCAGCTTGAATGGCTGTTATATAAAAAAATGGCGGCTAAAAGACTCAAAATGGCGGCTGTAGAATGGTTCCAGCAGCTTGTATAGCTGTTATATAAAAGATGGCGGCTATAAGACTCAAAATGGCGGCTATAGAATGGTTCCAGCAGCTTGTATAGCTGTTATATAAAAGATGGCGGCTATAAGACTCCAAATGGCGGCTATAGAATGGTTCCACCAGCTTCAATGGCTGTTATATAAATAATAATAGGGCTGTAGAATGGTACCAGCAGCTTGTATAGCTGTTTTATAAAAGATGGCGGCTATAAGACTCAAAATGGCGGCTATAGAATGGTTTCAGCAGCTTGTATATAAGCTGTTATATAAAAGATGGCGGCTATAAGACTCCAAATGGCGGCTATAGAATGGTACCAACAGCTTCAATGGCTGTTATATAAATAATAGCGGCTAAAAGACTCAAAATGGCGGCTGTAGAATGGTTCCAGCAGCTTGTATAGCTGTTATATAAAAGATGGCGGCTATAAGACTCCAAATGGCGGCTATAGAACCGTTTTAGACAGCTTGTATATATAGCTGTTATATAAAAGATGGCGGCTATAAGACTCCAAATGGCGGCTATAGAATGGTACCAACAGCTTCAATGGCTGTTATATAAATAATGGCGGCTAAAAGACTCAAAATGGCGGCTGTAGAATGGTTCCGGCAGCTTGTATAGCTGTTTTATAAAAGATGGCGGCTATAAGACTCAAAATGGCGGCTGCAGAATGGTACCACCAGCTTGAATGGCTGTTATATAAATAATGGCGGCATAAGACTCAAAATGCGGCTAGAATGGTTCCAGCAGCTTAATAGCTGTTATATAAAAATAGCGGCTATAAGACTCAAAATGGCGGCTGTAGAATGGTTCCACCAGCTTGTATAGCTGTTATATAAAAGATGGCGGCTATAAGACTCAAAATGGCGGCTATAGAATCGTTTCAGCAGCTTGTATAGCTGTTATATAAAAGATGGCGGCTATAAGACTCGAAATGGCGGCTATAGAATGGTACCACCAGCTTCAATGGCTGTTATATAAATAATGGCGGCTAAAAGACTCAAAATGGCGGCTGTAGAATGGTTCCAGCAGCTTGTATAGCTGTTATATAAAAGATGGCGGCTATAAGACTCAAAATGGCGGCTATAGAATGGTTCCAGCAGCTTGTATAGCTGTTATATAAAAGATGGCGGCTAAAAGACTCTAAAATGGCGGCTGTAGAATGGTTCCAGCAGCTTGTATAGCTGTTATATAAAAGATGGCGGCTAAAAGACTCAAAATGGCGGCTGTAGAATGGTTCCAGCAGCTTGTATAGCTGTTATATAAAAGATGGCGGCTATAAGACTCAAAATGGCGGCTATAGAATGGTTCCAGCAGCTTGTATAGCTGTTATATAAAAGATGGCGGCTATAAGACTCAAAATGGCGGCTATAGAATGGTACCACCAGCTTCAATGGCTGTTATATAAATAATGGCGGCTAAAAGACTCAAAATGGCGGCTGTAGAATGGTTCCAGCAGCTTGTATAGCTGTTATATAAAAGATGGCGGCTATAAGACTCAAAATGGCGGCTATAGAATGGTACCACCAGCTTGAATGGCTGTTATATAAAAAATGGCGGCTAAAAGACTCAAAATGGCGGCTGTAGAATGGTTCCAGCAGCTTGTATAGCTGTTATATAAAAGATGGCGGCTATAAGACTCAAAATGGCGGCTATAGAATGGTTCCAGCAGCTTGTATAGCTGTTATATAAAAGATGGCGGCTATAAGACTCAAAATGGCGGCTATAGAATGGTACCACCAGCTTCAATGGCTGTTATATAAATAATGGCGGCTAAAAGACTCAAAATGGCGGCTGTAGAATGGTTCCAGCAGCTTGTATAGCTGTTATATAAAAGATGGCGGCTAAAAAGACTCAAAATGGCGGCTATAGAATGGTTCCAGCAGCTTGTATAGCTGTTATATAAAAGATGGCGGCTATAAGACTCAAAATGGCGGCTATAGAATGGTACCACCAGCTTGAATGGCTGTTATATAAATAATGGCGGCTAAAAGACTCAAAATGGCGGCTGTAGAATGGTTCCAGCAGCTTGTATAGCTGTTATATAAAACATGGCGGCTATAAGACTAAAGGCTAAAATGGCCTGTAGAATGGTTCCAGCAGCTTGTATAGCTGTTATATAAAAGATGGCGGCTATAAGACTCAAAATGGCGGCTATAGAATGGTTCCACCAGCTTCAATGGCTGTTATATAAATAATAGCGGCTAAAAGACTCAAAATGGCGGCTGTAGAATGGTTCCAGCAGCTTGTATAGCTGTTATATAAAAGATGGCGGCTATAAGACTCCAAATGGCGGCTATAGAATGGTTCCAGCAGCTTGTATAGCTGTTATATAAAAGATGGCGGCTATAAGACTCAAAATGGCGGCTATAGAATGGTACCAACAGCTTCTATGGCTGTTATATAAAAAATGGCGGCTAAAAGACTCAAAATGGCGGCTGTAGAATGGTTCCAGCAGCTTGTATAGCTGTTATATAAAAGATGGCGGCTATAAGACTCAAAATGGCGGCTATAGAATGGTTTCAGCAGCTTGTATAGCTGTTATATAAAAGATGGCGGCTATAAGACTCAAAATGGCGGCTATAGAATGGTACCAACAGCTTCAATGGCTGTTATATAAATAATGGCGGCTAAAAGACTCAAAATGGCGGCTTTAGAATGGTTCCAGCAGCTTGTATAGCTGTTATATAAAAGATGGCGGCTATAAGACTCAAAATGGCGGCTATAGAATCGTTTCAGCAGCTTGTATAAAGCTGTTATATAAAAGATGGCGGCTATAAGACTCCAAATGGCGGCTATAGAATGGTACCACCAGCTTCAATGGCTGTTATATAAATAATGGCGGCTAAAAGACTCAAAATGGCGGCTGTAGAATGGTTCCAGCAGCTTCTATAGCTGTTATATAAAAGATGGCGGCTATAAGACTCAAAATGGCGGCTATAGAACGGTTTTAGCCGCTTGTATAGCTGTTATATAAAAATGGCGGCTATAAGACTCAAAATGGCGGCTATAGAATGGTACCACCAGCTTGTATGGCTGTTATATAAAAGATGGCGGCTAAAAGACTCAAAATGGCGGCTGTAGAATGGTTCCAGCAGCTTGTATAGCTGTTATATAAAAGATGGCGGCTATAAGACTCCAAAATGGCGGCTATAGAATGGTACCACCAGCTTGTATGGCTGTTATATAAATAATGGCGGCTAAAAGACTCAAAATGGCGGCTTTAGAATGGTTCCAGCAGCTTGTATAGCTGTTATATAAAAGATGGCGGCTATAAGACTCAAAATGGCGGCTGTAGAATGGTACCAGCTGATAGCTGTTATATAAAACTAAGACTAAAATGGCGGCTGTAGAATGGTTCCAGCAGCTTGTATAGCTGTTATATAAAAGATGGCGGCTATAAGACTCTAAATGGCGGCTATAGAATGGTTCCACCAGCTTCAATGGCTGTTATATAAATAATGGCGGCTAAAAGACTCAAAATGGCGGCTGTAGAATGGTTCCAGCAGCTTGTATAGCTGTTATATAAAAGATGGCGGCTATAAGACTCAAAATGGCGGCTATAGAATCGTTTCAGCAGCTTGTATAGCTGTTATATAAAAGATGACGCGGCTATAAGACTCCAAATGGCGGCTATAGAATGGTACCAACAGCTTCAATGGCTGTTATATAAATAATTGCGGCTAAAAGACTCAAAAATGGCGGCTGTAGAATGGTTCCAGCAGCTTGTATAGCTGTTATATAAAAGATGGCGGCTATACGACTCAAAAAATGGCGGCTATAGAACCGTTTTAGACAGCTTGTATATATAGCTGTTATATAAAAGATGGCGGCTATAAGACTCCAAATGGCGGCTATAGAATGGTACCAACAGCTTCAATGGCTGTTATATAAATAATTGCGGCTAAAAGACTCAAAATGGCGGCTGTAGAATGGTTCCAGCAGCTTGTATAGCTGTTTTATAAAAGCATGGCGGCTATACGACTCAAAATGGCGGCTATAGAACCGTTTTAGACGCTTGTATATATAGCTGTTATATAAAAGATGACGGCCATAAGACTCCAAATGCCGGCTATAGAATGGTACCAACAGCTTCAATGGCTGTTATATAAATAATTGCGGCTAAAAGACTCAAAAATGGCGGCTGTAGAATGGTTACAGCAGCTTGTATAGCTGTTATATAAAAGATGGCGGCTAGACGACTCCAAATGGCGGCTATAGAACCGTTTTAGACGCTTGTATATATAGCTGTTATATAAAAGATGACGGCCATAAGACTCCAAATGCCGGCTATAGAATGGTACCAACAGCTTCAATGGCTGTTATATAAATAATTGCGGCTAAAAGGTTCAAAATGGCGGCTTTACAATGGTTCCGGCAGCTTCTATAGCTGTTTTATAAAGCATGGCGGCTATACGACTTAAAATGGCGGCTGCAGAATGGTACCACCAGCTTGAATGGCTGTTATATCAATAATAGCGGCTAAAAGACTCAAAATGGCGGCTGTAGAATGGTTCCAGCAGCTTGTATAGCTGTTATATAAAAGATGGCGGCTAAAAGACTATAAATGGCGGCTGTAGAATGGTTCCAGCAGCTTGTATAGCTGTTATATAAAAGATGGCGGCTAAAAGACTATAAATGGCGGCTATAGAATGGTTCCAGCAGCTTGTATAGCTGTTATATAAAAGATGGCGGCTAGACGACTCCAAATGGCGGCTATAGAACGGTTTCAGACGCTTGTATAGCTGTTATATAAAAGATGGCGGCAATAAGACTAGAAATGGCGGCTATAGAAAGGTACCACCAGCTTCAATGGCTGTTATATAAATAATAGTGGCTAAAAGACTCAAAATGGCGGCTGTAGAATGGTTCCACCAGCTTGACTGTTATATAAAAGATGGCGGCTAAAAGACTCCAAATGGCGGCTATAGAATCGTTTCAGCAGTTTGTAGAGCTGTTATATAAAAGATGGCGGCAATAAGACTCTAAATGGCGGCTATAGAATGGTACCACCAGCTTCAATGGCTGTTATATAAATAATAGCGGCTAAAAGACTCAAAATGGCGGCTGTAGAATGGTTCCACCAGCTTGTGCTGTTATATAAAAGATGGCGGCTAGAAGACTCCAAATGGCGGCTATAGAATCGTTTCAGCAGTTTGTAGAGCTGTTATATAAAAGATGGCGGCAATAAGACTCAAAAATGGCGGCTGCATTATTTCTTCATTATTTGTCCCGGCAGCTTCCTGATATCCGTCAACCTAGATCCCGTTTCCATGGCTCCGAGACCACGGTCAGTACAGGCATCGAAAGAGGATCGCAGATGTTCGCGAGGAACTGAGTCCTTCCGTTGCCGAGTCTGTCGCAGAATCCATCCTCTGAAGCGATGCCGTCGCTTCCTGCGAGTGAACGTGGAGAAGAGGATGAGGGCAGTGCTTGCGAATAAGTACTGCGCCAATTGCTTGGCCCACCAACATTCTGGAGAGATTTGCTTGAGCGGTGATAGGTGCCGAATATGTGAGGAGGACCACCACACGCTACTCCACTTCCACGAACAGCCACGTCAACGCACTCCAAGCTCCGTCGTACGCCGAGTAACTCCCGAGTCCTCCAGACGAAGGGTCGCACCAACGCCAGCCTCCGATCCGAAGCTGACACTGACCACACTGCTGCAGCACCGCAATCCGCATCTGATGCCCACGGCGATGGTGCGTCTTGAGACGGGGGAAAATCCTTCGACGTGCAGGCCCTCGTGGACCCGTGTTAGGCGGTATCGTCGATGGCGTCGTCACTGGCCTTTAAATTGACAGCCGTCAATATAGGGGCAGAGAAAGCGGTGGCAGCAGTGATCCGGTCCCCACTCAATGAAGGATGGCAATTGGAGGCGATCCTGATGGTGGTCGATGGCTTGTTCTGCCGCACTCCAAGCGCTCCGGTGGACCCGCAGATCTCCAAAAAGTTCGAGGGCATCGTCCTGGCGCATGATACTTTCTACCGACCGTCGTCAGTGTCTTTGGTCCTGGGCGCGGATGTGATGACGGAGGTCATGCTAGAGGGGAGTCTACCCGGGGTTTTCGGGCGGCCAATTGCGATGCGCACAGTCTTCGGCTGGACCCTGTCCGCAGCGTGCCATTAGACTGCAAGACTGGTCTTGCACTCCTGCAAGGGGGGGGGGGGAGCATGTTTATGCCCAACCGGGCAACACAAAGGTTAAAGGAGGCGGAAGCTTTCACCTCGCGCCGCTCTCCCGATGATGCCCATCGCTCTCCCCACACAAAAGAACTCCCCACACTTCACTCCAAGCGGGGCTTGATGCCCTGCTCTTAATTAAGCTAGAGTTAGTTGAACAAACATTATTGTGGAACAAACAAGTGAATGTTACATCTCTGTGCGTTCTACATTTTCAAGAAAGAGGAGAAAAAAAGGGATACATTCACTTAGCTGCCCCAACCAAGAAGGAAGTTCGACCCCCCTACACAAACAGATTATTTTGCTGCAATATGCGTAGAATGTATATCTAAACAAAAATTTAGACTGATAGCTGCATGCATTGCACCAACTCAAAAATTTTCCTTTATTAACCTCCAAGCAGTCATAGAAACTTCACTTGATTTAACTTTCAGCAGTCCGTTGCTCAAAATTGATAGCATTGGCACCAATACTATATATCACTTTTTGCCTCTAGGGAAAGAAATACACAATATATAACAGGCAAACCTAGATTCATTACATTACAGCTAACTGGAAATAAGTTTCAACAATAACAGAAGAACATTCCTCGCAGATACCAACAACCACAAACAAACAAAGAAGCTGCCACAATTAATAACATCATTATCTCGAGCACTCACAGAGCTATCTCCCAAACACACCCAATGATGTGCCCCCACAATGTCCCCTGGTGGAATAAAGACTTGCAAAACACTAAGAAACGAAAAACAAAGAATATGGCACAGACTGAAAAGAGAAAAAACAACAGAAAACATTTTACTATTTATAAAAAGCCAACGCACTCTTTAGACGACCACTAAAATTATCAAAAAAAAAATGGTTTCAGAGGCAGCATCCGACAATAACTTTACTACCAATTTGTATACCCTTGCAGAGGGTATTATAAAATTGGTCAGATGTTTGTAACTCACAGAAGGAGACGTTACCGACCCCATAAAGTATATATAATCTTGATCAATTAAAAAATTTTAATTACATAGTGTATATATACGCTATATATATAGTTGCAGATCGGCAACTAGAGACAGCAGCAGAGCAACAAGATAGTTGCAGAGGAGAGGCGACTGAAGGCAAGGCGAATGTAAAGAAACGGCGAACCACCAGCAAACTATCGGCAAACCCATTGGCAGACAAGCAGCAGCAGATTATCGGCAAAATCTACTTGGCAAACTCCACTTGGCGGACAACAGTGGCGAACGGTGTCAACAACAGGATCATCAGATAAGATATAAATTAAGATAGTTATAAGTACATGTCGGGACGTCGGTAGGGACGTCGGGGTTCTTGCTCGCCTCGCTCATAGTTCTTATTGGAGACGTTCACTTAGTAACTTTTATTTCACTTAGACTTTTATTTCACTTAGTCTTTTACTTTTCACTTTTAGACTTTTACTTTTCACTTTTTAGACTTTTTCTGTAAGGTTAGTACCCCAGGGGGATTTCTTCACTGGCCTCTCTAGCCCGAGGCTCCCCTTTATATAGGACCTGACCTGATGACAGATTGACAGATTTGTTTCTAAACATGTTGCTAAGGCAAAGATGCTTGTCATCCTGCAAAGTCAACATTCCCAGCAACATTCCAGACGTCAATCTGCAGCCGCTGCAAAGGTAAAGCCAGGGCTACAATTGACATGCCTGTCAACTATCTAGTAGGCTTTGACTTATTAATCACTTAATTGACACGGCCATCCCGACATTTACACGTCCTCGTGTAATATTTTAATTTTTAACTTCAAACTCGATCATCGTCTCATAGACGGATAACCAAACATCGTCTCTCCTAGACGGATAACAAAACATCGTCTCTCCTAGACGGATAACCAAACATTGTCTTTCCCAGACGGATAACCATCGTCTTTCCCAGACGGATAACCATCGTCTTTCCCACACGGATAACCATCGTCTCTCCTAGACGGATAACAAAACATCGTCTTTCCCAGACGGATAACCATTCTGCCATTCACACATCCTCGTGTAATGACCAAATATCAAGTTCAGAGACACGTTTTGAGTTTCATAATATAAACTGAACTTAAGTTTTATTCTTAACCATACCATACAGAGTATCTTCTTCCTCTTCTTCTTCTTTTTCTTTTTTTTTTTTTTTTTTAAATTCAAAAATTTTACTTAAATTTTAACAAAACAATTAATCATTGTGCTTGCACTATGCGATCTCAACAAAATAACAAAGTATTTGCTTAACTTTCAAATGAACGTGTGCCAGAAAATGAATGTCCAATATATAAAAAAGTACAAATAAAACAAAATAATAAATTTAATTCATCGTCTCACTTGGACGGGACACTCTCAGTCTCAATTATATTCTCTGATAAGCTCTAATTTTCATTATCAATATCCAATTCATCAGGAATTTTACCATCTAGAATTCTTCTAGTGTCTTCATGACAGTATTTGTAAAGCCGTTTATTTGTTAGCGATTTTAACGTATATCTGTCCCCTTCCAGGACTTCAGTAACCAAAAATGGGCCCTTGAATTTCGGGTCTAATTTCGTTTGGTGTCTCTCCTCGTTTCTTAGCAGAACATAGTCACCGACATTATGCTTTACAACCGTGGCCTTAGTTTTGTCAGTTCGCTTCAGTTGCACGATTAACTGTGCAATTTAATGCAAGCTGAACGTCGCCAAGTGCATCCTGCCAGGATCTTTGGCTCGACTCGACAGCAGTTAGCAAATTTTTGAGTGTACTCATAACACGCTCAACCTGACCGTTTGCACGACTTGCCCCAGTTGCGATTAGATGAAGTTTTATATTTTGTGAGGAACAAAATTCAGAGAATCGAGAACTTGAAAAGCACCTTCCCTGGTCAACTATGATACGATTTGGTACCCCGAATAGGGCAATCGAGGCTTTTAAGGCCTTAACGCAGCTTTCTGTGTCTATTTTAAGGGTGTGATAAAGGTGTACAAATTTCGTGAAGCCATCAATCTGAACGATGACATATTCTTTTAGGTCACTTTTACCGCTCAACTTTCCGGAAATGTCTATGTGAACATTGTGCCAAGGGATGTTCACCTTCGCGATTGGATGGAGCTCAGCTTGTATTTTCACAGAAGGCGATTTGGAAGTCCTACAAGTAATGCAATTATTTACAAACTTGCGAACATATTTATTCATGTTATGAAACCAATAATATTGGTAGAGCTTGTCAAGAGTTTTCTGCCAACCAAGGTGCATAATTGACTCGTGTACTTGATTTACCACGGACCATCTAAACGTTCGTGGCACCACCGGTAGACAACGTGTTCTACTGTTTCTTTGAATCTTGCGATGTAAGATACCTTTCCTTAAATCATAGGATTTAATTAAATCGTCTTGTTGCTCGTTAGAATTGAGCTTGCGAACTATTTCTACAATCTCTGGATCTAATTTCTGCTCCGAAAGAAGCCACTCGCTTGAAATCTCAGCTAAGTTTATTCGCTTCTCGGTGATTTTTTCTAACACAAGTTGTGGCTTTGAAGGAACTAGATTCCTGGAAAAGAAGTCTGCATGAGCCATGCGTTTTCCCTCTCTATATTGGATATCAAAATCGAAGGATTGCAGATAGGCCCACCAGCGATGAACTCTTGGTGTTAAGTCTATCTTTGTCCGTGAAGCCTTAAGCGAATTACAATCAGTATATACCACAAACTTTCGCCCAAGCAGATAATGACGAAAGTGTTTTACAGAAGCAACCACAGCCAATGTTTCCAACTCGTATGAGTGATATCTAGCCTCAGAGGGCGAAGTTACTTTGCTAAAATATTCCACCACATGAGGATTACCATTAATACGGTGTAGGAGTATTGCACCATATCCACATGAACTGGCGTCAGTGTGTAACTCAATGGGGTATTGTGGGTCAAAAATTACCAAAACAGGTTCGTTTGTAAGGACAGTTACTATTTTTTTTCGAACATTCTCGAGTTCAACATCCCAGACAATACTTCCTTTTCCCGAAATAAGAGAATAGAGTGGCTTCATTATTTTGGCAAAATAGGGTACAAACTTGCGAAAGTAGGAAGCCAGACCAATAAACTGTCGCAAACTGGAAACAGTCAGCGGAGGTGGTAATAAACTTAATGCAGTAATCTTCTGTGAGTTTGGCCTAATCTCGCCTGCTTTCACTTCGAAGCCCAAATACCGTACCGTTGTTTTCAGAAACGAACATTTCGAGATATTGAAGATGAATCCACCCCTTGTCAGAACGTTCAATACTATTCTCAATCTTTCCAAGCCTAACTCAATTGTTGGTGACACGATCATAATGTCGTCCATATAGACAATTACATATGAATATGCAAGATTGCCTAAAGCTTGCATAACTGTCCTTTGAAAAACGGAAGGCGCATTTTTGAGTCCGAAAGGCATTGTAAGAAATTCATATTGGCCATCCGGAGTCACAAATGCAGTATATTCAACGGAATCGGGGTGAATTGGAATTTGGCCATATCTAAACAAGTAAAGTAATACGAACTGCGCAACCTATCAATCTGATCCCTAATGAGCGGCAAGCGGTATTTGTCAGCAACGGTATTTGAGTTTAATTCTCGGTAGTCAATACATAAACGATCGGACCCATTTTTCTTTTTTACAAGCAACATAGGACTGGCATACGGAGAACAACTTGGGCGGATAATGTTGCATCAAAGTAACTCTCTTAACCTTTCGCGTACTATCTCTCTCTCTTCTGGACTGAGCCTATACGGCCGACGTTGCACAGTTTTGTTGGGGTCAATTAGTCGAATTCTCATTTCTCCTGTATTAACTCTTGTGTTTGGGATCCCTTTAGAAAACGCTGAGGTATAATTTTTAATTAAATTTATTAATCTGCTTTTATCAGCATCAGCCAATTCAGTATCGATTTCGTCAAGATTAATTGCCAGTTATCTTTTCTCTTACCAAGGAACATTCGGCACCAGAGTCGAAACAAATTGGGTAGCTCTCACCTTGATGTAACATAACTCCTGTTGGCTCGGACACAAAGCACTGGTTTACATGCTTTTGTTTTGTTGAAACGTCACTTATAGAGCATCGGTTCGCAAAATGCCCGGGTTGGCCACACTTGAAGCAGGTAACACCGGTCTTCTCTCGTTGGGTTTTCGCCTCGGCCTCTTGTCGCGCTTTTTTCTGCATTCTGCCATTTTGTGTCCGACTTGTCCGCAGAAATGGCACAGCGTGGTTGACATTTTTCGCCTTTTATTGTCAGGTCCAGGGCTGATTTCACGGCCGGTATCGCGATGATTTTGAAAGTTGTAAGCCTTCAACTCCTCTTGCAGATCAATTCTTGTTTGCACCCTTGAAGTGAATACAATTCGTTGTAAACGGCGGTCCATACTTGCCATATGTGCAAGCGCAACAGAAACGGCGATCTCCTCTATGTTTTTGTCCTTCCAGGCCGTAGTTAGCGATGAGACCAAGCGGCTAGCATATACTGCCAAGGACTCTTCATTAGCCGGACGACTGTTCAACAAGTTCAAAAACATCGCTGCTGGTGTTTCATCACTTTTGTATCGATGGAGGAACAATTCTTTAAACTCGCTCCACTTCATGCCAGGGTAGGAGATTTCTGTTAGCCATTGGGACGCACTACCCTCCATCGCATTACTTAACGTCATAATGAGCTTGCTTCCTTCTAGAGGCTGTTCAGTTAGTATGATGTCTGCAGTCGCACACCACTTTGAAGCGTCTACGCCTGCGGCGTTGGCAGAAAATTTCGGCAATGTGACCTCACGCTTCTATTGTTGCTCTGAAGTTGAAGCTTGCATTGTCCTTACAAACTCCAACATATTTTGATTTTGTATTTGCAAAATTACTCGCCACTGTTCGTCAGTAAATATAGGGGGTGGCGTAAATCCCACTTCTGATGTCGGGACGTCGGTCGGGACGTCGGGGTTCTTGGTCGCCTCGCTCATAGTTCTTATTGGAGACGTTCACTTAGTAACTTTTATTTCACTTAGACTTTTATTTCACTTAGTCTTTTACTTTTCACTTTTAGACTTTTACTTTTCACTTTTTAGACTTTTTCTGTAAGGTTAGTTCCCCAGGGGGATTTCTTCCCTGGCCTCTCTAGCCCGAGGCTCCCCTTTATATAGGACCTGACCTGATGACAGATTGACAGATTTGTTTCTAAACATGTTGCTAAGGCAAAGATGCTTGTCATCCTGCAAAGTAAACATTCCCAGCAACATTCCAGACGTCAATCTGCAGCCGCTGCAAAGGTAAAGCCAGAGCTACAATTGACATGCCTGTCAACTATCTAGTAGGCTTTGACTTATTAATCACTTAATTGACATACATCTATCTATTTTTGTTATTATATACTTATATCGATATCCTAATATAGGCATAAAACAAAAATGTTCCCTACCAAAACTGAAAAATTGTTAGGGAAGCAACACGAGTTGCACAAAAGATTAAACAAGATAGAAGAGTTAGATGCTAGTAAGTTAACCAGCAAGATTCTTAATGAATTAACTGAGATTCAGAAGCAATGGATTAGTTACCATAGCCAAATGATACAGAGTGGTGTAACTGAACACTACTATTTTACAGATGGAAAGTATGAGGAGGGTTTAGAGATGGTAGCCAAATTAATAGCCAAAGGACAGTCAAGTAGGCAGGGCACTGTTGAGTCGGAGAGCAGTGAAGCAGATGCAACGATGTCAGAAAATGTTGAGGTCAGCATCAGAGAGTCGCGGGGAAACGCGACCTCTAGTAATGAGAACGCTAATGTTAGCCAGGAAAAATTTCAAGAAAAAGTCCGTCAGCTCCAGATATATTTGGACATGGTGAGCAAAGATTTACGTACGATAGACAATAGAACAGGCGAAATGTATATTAAAAAAATAAAATTCTTGTTCAAGAAGGTACAGATGTGCCAAGCTTATACAGGTGAACTTATACATAATGAAACGCTTAGAGAGGTCATAGAAGAATTAGAATTCGATCTTCAGAATACCTTGGTAGCATTAGAAGAGAAAATAAATCATCAGAAAAAGTTGAAAGTTGAGAATGTTACCGTGAGAGGCGAACTACCGGTGTTGCCAAAAATACAAGTACCCACATTTTCTGGAGAGCCAAGAGAATGGGACTTGTTTGTAGAATTATTCGCGGATTCAACTATTTGAAATCCGCGTTAAAGGGCGAAGCCAGGAGCATGGTAGCCCATCTATTGTCAGGTTCAGCTGACAATTATAGTGCCGCTTGGGAATTGTTAACCAAGCGGTATGAAAAATAATCGGAGGGTATTTGCCGAACAATTAAGTCGGACCATTCTACATCCGCCATTTTAAGTTTTATAGCCGCCATCCCTTATATAACAGCTATACTAGCTGCTGGAACCATTCTACAGCCGCCATTTTGAGTTTTATAGCCGCCATGCCTTATATAACAGCTATACAAGCAGCTGGAACCATTCTACAGCCGCCATTTTAAGTTTTATAGCCGCCATCCCTTATATAACAGCTATACTAGCTGCTGGAACCATTCTACAGCCGCCATTTTGAGTTTTATAGCCGCCATCCCTTATATAACAGCTATACTAGCTGCTGGAACCATTCTACAGCCGCCATTTTGAGTTTTATAGCCGCCATCTCTTATGTAACAGCTATACTAGCTGCTGGAACCATTCTACAGCCGCCATTTTCAGTTTTATAGCCGCCATCTCTTATATAAGAGATTTGTTGATTTACCGATGATCAACAATGAACCCCCAAAAAGTGTTAAAGGAGTGATTGACATAGTTAATGAGTCAGTCTACTTAATTAAAATAAAAGCAAATTTGTCCGATGAAGTTGACATCATATTCACACAACTCCTACTAAGGAAATTTGACAGAGAGGCTCTACAATTATATGAGAGTCAAATTAGAAAAACAAGGCAAATTCAAATGATATCTGATGTCATGGAATACTTGGAGCAAAGATATTGCTCGCTAAGTGCCATGAGCAAAGAAGAGAAAAAACCGCTAAAAACTGTGTTAAATTATGCGGAAGTCGAAGATAAATGTCCGATTTGCAAAATTGCCGGGCACAAAACGTATAAGTGCTATATGTTTAAAGGTGTAACACCAACTGAAAGGTATGAAACAGCCAAAAAAGTGCAGCTTTGCATAAGATGCTTGAACCATTCAAGCAATAAGGTGTGCACTAATGAAATGGTTTGTTCATTGTGCAGTAAGGAACACCTTACCTTACTCCATTTTAAACAAAAACAGGAGAGAGTTAATACTTGTGTAACCGCAGAACCAGCACTGTTGGCCACAGCAGTAATACAAGTAAAAAATGTAAATGGAGGATATAAGACTCTAAGAGCCCTTATTGATTGTGGTTCACAGAGCAGCATTTTGTCCGAAGAGGCCGCTCAAATATTGAAATTACCTAAAATTAAACAATATACAGAAATAAGTGGCGTGTCCTCAATAAAATCCGATAAATCAAAATATAAGGTAAAAATAGATGTGAAGACGCGAAATCCTTGGAAAGGACATCTTAGGGTTGAGGCAATTGTGTTGTCAAAGTTAATGAAAGCTCTTCCATTAAAAATAGCAAACGTGGATATGTCAAAATGGCAAACTTACGTTCTAGCTGATTCTACCTTTAATAAACCTGGTAGAATTGATATAATAATGGGAGTAAAAGTGTATACCCAAATCTTAAAAGGGGGATTTACAAAGATTGATGGCCTGCTAGGCCAGAATACTCAATTTGGTTGGATCGTTTCGGGGTGCACCAAATCAAATCAGAATAAATCTGTAGTGGCAACAACAATAGATGTCACAGGTTTTGAACAACAGCGAGAAAAAGAAAGGTAAATTTCAAAATAAAAATAATACAATTCCGAAGAAATACAAGAACAAAACTCAAGAGATAAATTTATGGCCCCGGCAATCTCACAGAAATCGCTAGGTAACATGCCAAATATTATAAAAACCAGTAGAAGCCAACTCAGTAATACATACTGCAGAATTGGTAAGAATAGGAAGTCAGTTACAATCGGTAAGGGAACATAAGATTGACTAGGTTGAACGTCCGTCATGTAACTGATCATGATTCCTTAATAATAGTTATCTTACTAATGATAATATTAATAATAATTTGTATAAGACAACTAACTATAAAAATAAAGTCCAAAACGCCGCATTTGGTGGCCCTTTGCAGAATGTTTAAGAATAAACATAGTGTTCATCTGAGCTGGCTTCACCAAATCAGATGCACTAAAGAAAACACAATACAACTGTACCTTTGTACCAAACAACTAATCTAGCATATGACTAGAATTACAATCAGCCACACACGATGTGGGAAAAAACACTTGTAATTCTAAACTAACCCAAAAGATCACAACGGCAGGATGTCAAGTGGCCGACGCCGTGTCCAAAATAATATTAAATTTTCAACCCCCCAAATACGTGGGTGTGAGTCTAAAATAAGATCTTCTAAGAACAATGGTTACCTCCTAGAGACTAAGATAATCCTATATAAACTCCGTACTTTTGTTAATAAAATGAGTTCATTTTCCTTCTCTCCGGGAATCCCTATTCACCGAGGCTGCAAAATTCATCAACTCACCTTCTCTACCGGGCATTTGCGACATCACATGCAAAATGCACGAAACTCTTAACCAAGTAAAAGGCACAATATACGCTCCGTACCTCTCCGCCGTTCCCAACGAAGATATTATAGAAGAACTGCGATCCCAAAAAGTCATTGATATATTCAAATTCTCCAAAACCACGGATACCGGTAGTAAACCCTCCGGAGTCATTCTGGTTACATTTGATTTATACAATCTTCCCAGCAAAATCGATATTGCATGGCATTCGGTAAAAGTACGGGAGTATATACCAAACCCAATGAGGTGTAAAACTTGCCAGCTGCTTGGCCATACAGCTAAACACTGCAATAATGAACCACTTTGTGGTAATTGCGCTTTACCACCCCATTCCTGATAACTGCACACACAGGAAATGCGTCAACTGCTCAGAAGATCACCCATCTCAATGCCCCAAATATCAGCAGCAAATAGAAATTTTGAAAATCAAGACAGCAAAAAATGCACAATGCGCGAAGCTAAGTTAATCTTCAATGCAACAACAACAAAGCAATCCAACTCTTCTTCCTACGCTACGCTGCAGTAACGATGGCTGGACACAATAGAAACGAAAAAACATCTGATCAAAATAACAAAAAAAACTATAACTCAAGCCCAAATCACTACAAACTAAGCAAAGATAAAACAATTACTGTCACAAATAAAGGATCAACAACAACATCATCAAACACCTATCCGCCGCTGTCTTATCAGCAAAAACAAAACGAAAATAACAAAAACGCAACGGCTGCTCGCCTAAAACCACTGAATATTTAAAACAACCCCAAACTAACAAAATTACCAAATTTTCTAACACAAACCTCCCAACTACCTCCACTAATTTAACTCAAAAAGAATATAACACTACATCAGAAGAGTCTTAACGCCTCCCAAATAATGACCCTTACAATTCTGCAATGGAATATAAACGGTTATTTCAACAATTACATTGATCTAGTATTATTAATTAAACAAACAAAACCGGATATTATATGCCTACAAGAGACTAATCTCAAATCTAACAATACTAATGTTGCAACTCCCAAACCATTTATTGGTTATTTTTTCAATAACTACTTGTACGTCAAAACATCCCACACAAAACTCTCAACATAATCTCTTCCACTTGCTCCATGGGTATTGAGGTTTTATCCCACCCTAATATTATAATATTTAATTCTTATACACCCCCAACCAAAGACTAATAGCCTCAGATTTAATAAATATTGTAGAGTCAGCTCATAAGCCTATAGTCTATGGCGGGGACTTCAATGCTTGGAGTCCTCTTTGGGGGTCCAGCTCTCGCAATCCCAAAGGTTATCAAGTTGAAGATCTCATAGTCAGAACAAACTTAGCTATTTTAAATGACGGCTCTGCCACCCACCATTCAACTCACAACTCTTTTACTAACATTGATCTGAGTATGACTTCCGTATCGCTAGTACCATAGAGCAAATGGTCCATTTCCCAAAATTTACACGGGAGCGATCATTTTCCTATTACTATTAACCTTCTGACTCATTTAAAACCTGAAAAGTTCCCACCTATAATTAGGTTCAAAACTGACTACGCCAACAGGAATATCTTCGGTTTGTAAAAGACACTTCCAGTTCCCTTCGACCAACGACTTGAACCTCTTTGTTTCCAGAATAAAAACAGCAGCCAACGTAACCATTCCACAAAGCAATCCTAAAAAACAGATAAGAATCCCTGTTTGGTTCAGCCCAAGTCGCCAAGATCTAAGAAAACAAAAGCAGATTCTCTGGCATAACTATAAAACCTTTCGAAACTCCACCAATTTAGTAGCCTACAAAAAAGCGAGAGCCCTGTTTAAAAGAGAAGCTATTAGAGCTAAACGAGTTTCTTTTTGCAATTTTACTTCTAACATTAACCCACTTTCCACAACCAAAAATTATGGGCGGATATCAACAAATTAGTCGGAATTTTCCTCTTAGATCCATCAGAGAAAATAATGTTGAGCTACAAAATTCGGTTGACATTGGTAATGCTTTTGGAGCTATGTGGTCCAATTATTCCAGCGATGAAAACCTCTCTAATGTGTATAAAGTAAATAAAAAAAACTTTCTCTCTCTAGCATACTCGCCCAATCACATTTCCGCAGATGCTAAGTATCTTGATGCTCAGATCACATCGATTGAGCTAGAGTCAGCCCTGCAGCACGCTAAGGGGAAATCTCCTGGTTATGACCGCATCTCATACCCTATGCTTCGAAACTTGCCAATAGAAGGAAAGCAAAGATTGCTAGAAATTTACAACAAAGTGTTAGATGCAGGTAGCTATAATAATCCCAATCCTTAAGCCAAACAAACCTTCCCACGAATTAACATCCTTCCGTCCCATATCCCTACTCTCTTGCTTGAGCAAAACACTGGAAAAAATTCTTGCCAAAAGGATCTTGTGGTTTATTACCAAAAATACACTTATCAGCCCCAACCAAACTGCATTCAAACAACGACACAGTACCATGGACTCACTATTGCATATCCATCATTACGCGTCAGATGCTCTTTCCACCAAAAATCATGTAACCATTCTGGCTACTGATTTTGAAAGAGCTTTTGATCGCGTTGGTGTGCACACCGTACTGGAGCAGCTTTCCCGGTGGGGGGTAGGTCCTAAGACCTTCTACCTAGTGAAGGCTTTCATGACCAAACGATCAATCCGTGTTAGAGTTAATAATACTTTAACTAATTTCTATAAATTACACAACGGCATTCCACAAGGATCACCACTCTCAGTGGTATTGTTCATGATTGCCTTCCACTCCCTAGACAAAATAATACTAAAACACAAAAAAATAAAACTCTCCGTTTACGCGGATGATACTATAATATACAGCAACTTGTAACGATCCTTTCTCGTCCCTTGGGATATCTATGCTATCTCTTGGGCTAGGTTCGGCACAACAAAATTTATTTTATGCCCCGGTGAAATTAGAACAGGTTTGTTTATTGATTTGTTTTGGTGGTATGTGTATTTACGATTGTTTATGGGCTTGGTTGGATATGACAAGTTTCTCTACGGTAGTTCTGGACCTGGACAGCGTTGGTGAGAAAAAAACGGAAGGATGTTAATTCGTGGGAAGGTTTGTTTGGCTTAAGGATTGGGATTATTATAGCTACCTGCATCTAACACTTTGTTGTAAATTTCTAGCAATCTTTGCTTTCCTTCTATTGGCAAGTTTCGAAGCATAGGGTATGAGATGCGGTCATAACCAGGAGATTTCCCCTTAGCGTGCTGCAGGGCTGACTCTAGCTCAATCGATGTGATCTGAGCATCAAGATACTTAGCATCTGCGGAAATGTGATTGGGCGAGTATGCTAGAGAGAGAAAGTTTTTTTTATTTACTTTATACACATTAGAGAGGTTTTCATCGCTGGAATAATTGGACCACATAGCT
>JAECWI010000407.1:0-46481 GCA_018150345.1 Drosophila equinoxialis | reverse complement strand
TGGATTACCGCCTCTGGGGCCCTCACTCACCTAGTACCAGGGTAATATCAGTTGCGGGGTCTTTCCGGAGCTCCAGAATCAACGCGTCGTTTGCAGTACGTCGAACTCTGGAGAGTACTTGGCTATAACTAAGCCCGTCGCTGGCCGACTGATTTCCAGCCTTGGTTGTCCTAGGTGGGGCCTGCTACTGCTGCTGGGATTCCACAGGTTGCCGTTCTTTAGCACGCTGTTTGGATGCGTGAGCGCTCGTCTGCCGCAAGAGCAGGCAGATGGACCTGGTGCCTTGTCTTCGCGCTTTGCCAATGGTGAAGTCTTTGTACGCCGGGATAGCATGGTCACGGGGGACATTTCGTCAGTCTGCTGCCCACGACCGACATGCTCAGGTGGCGGCTTCGAACAATTGGGACATGCCTCCAATGCCACTGACTCGATTGGGTGTCCACTGGCCCTGGAGCTGACTTCCGCCTGTAGGGAGAATATGGGCCACTCGGTGTGCAATGGTAAAATAAAATTATAAAATAAAATATAATTTTGGAATCCTAAATTACCGGCAGCGGATTTGAGCCCCTATAGTGCCAAGGAGTATCACAGAAATACCACTTATGTTAATTAAATTCCCAAGAGAAATGGAAGAAAAATTTACTTCCTTTCAGCGGATTCGAACCAGGTACTTTAATACCCGCCTCCGAAAGTCAAGGGGAAAAAACTGGAGATATTTAAAAATAATTTAAAATAGAAATACAAATGCTCCAAATTAAATTTAAATTTTTCGCTCCGCTTAGCAAATTTGAACCAGGCACCGACCGAATTAAAAGCAGCTCCTCTGCTTGGTAGGCCACCGCCTACGTCACCAAGGCTTGGGCTAGAGCATTTAGAACCCCCTCCTAGAAGTAAGCGGCACTTGGGCGGTCTGGGCTATCGACCCCGGCTTCGCAGATCCGCCAACAGCTGGTTATCGCACCAATTATGTGTTTACTTACAGCGTGGGTGGAAGAAAAAATCTATTAAAAGGTGCGGCTGGCACCCCATTACCACAAATACGAGGAAAAAAGTCGGGAGATGCAAAAGGAGAGCGCCCCGCGCCCTTCGACCCCCAAAGGAACCGACGCAGCAGAAGGTCGGAAAAAAAAAGATTTTAATTTTTCGCTTGCAAACTGGCGACCGGCGGAACGTGGGTAACAACACGAGTGAGACTGCTACACTAATAAACAATATAGTTGCAGGACTACGAGACCAGTGATCACGGATAAACCGGAGATTTCGCAAACAAGACAGGACGCGACAAAATAGACCTTTCTCCTTCCTCTTCTCTGTGTGTCGCTATATGAACTGTATGTGTATGCGTGCGTTGCTTTGCTTAGGGAATGTTGTAAGAAGAAGAAAAATTTGTAGTAAAAATTGTAATAATTTGAATGTTTTGTTTGTGTATTGATGATTTGAGTTGCAGGGAAACAAAATTCAAAATGTAAAAATATTATTGCCAAGGACTGCAAGGGTATATAAACTTTGGAATAGCCAAAGTCAGCTTCTTTGATATTTTTTCCCCGTTTTTGATCAAATTTGTTATTTCTCTGGATATTAGTATCAAATTTAAGTGTGCCAAATTTGATTGCACAAGGTAGAAAACTACGGGAGATGATCGAGTTTTATTAAATTATAGGGGTAAAAAGGCGTGGCATAACTTCTACACATACTAAATGTGCGGATTTACTAAGCAATCTTAGTTAGTATAGTGGTAGAGAAAATCTTTTTTAAAAAAAAAATTGAAACAAACTCGATAACTGTACGAGACTACATACCAAATTTTGTGGCTGAAGATCTTATAGTCTCTGAGATCTACTAGTTCATACGGACGAACATGGCTATATCGTCTCGGCTGTTGATGCTGATTAAGAATAAATATCCTTGGAGGTCGGAAAAGCTTCCTTCTGCCTGTTACATACATTTTGGCGACTTTAATATATCATTTCACCCAATAGGTGTATGGTTTTGTAATATACATATAGCAACGGTATAGTGTTGTAGGGTAGGTGTTGGTGTTTAGATTATATAAAATAAGATAACATTAAGACAATTAGAATATAGAACAAATGGAAATGTATGCCAATATAAGTATGTAACCCGATTGTAGATATCGATGGCTCATCAGTCATAAGTAGATCTGATATTAACAATAAAGACCTAGTTCATCAAGTTGCTATAGTTAGCTATTATCATTAAAGACGTATTTTGCTGACCTAACACTATGTCGAACTATACACTAGTGAGCTATCTAGTTTTACTATAAAAGTAATGCATTATTCTTTGTAAGATCAGATACCAATTGTAGCTACATCGGGTATGCATCGCTGTGTCTTTGGCCCCCATCTCTACCTTTGTAATCTCGCTCCGAAGTCCACCCAATTTATGTGTTGGTTGCGACGACTATTAGTCACTGGTTTATGTGCTAGTGCCTATTTGATTATAAATAAATAAACAATAAATAAATTCAAGAAATACTAACGTCTTTCATTGAACATTTTGGTGACCCCGACATTGGCGGCTCCAAGTTGAAAGAGTTACAGACTTGGTGGAACCGTCATCAAGTGAGAATTGGTTTGGTTAACTCAGGCGACCAATATCTCAACAACAAGGAAACTGGTCAACTAAGCGACTACTTTCTTTGCACGCTTTGGACACAGAACAATCCTAAGCAAGGACACAGATTGATGAACATTTCACATCAATCTGGGGTCCCGACTAAAAACATCGCAATTGATTAACTTGGCAATCGTTGCTTAGCCACTTTGGCGACTAATTGTAAAACAATTTATTGGAAAACTAGGAGCTAGTTTTCCGCAACGGGGTAGGAATGCATACCCATTGAATAAAAGTTGACCAACTAGGCGATCACTTTGGTAAATACAATTAACACGATGTGTGTCAACGAGGTGACCAAATCATAAAAAAAGTTATTTTCATAAAATAAATGATTGATCAACTTATAAACTCTGTTGCATTCCCTGGCGTCAGCAATCTCTGATCTAGTTAACTCGGTCAGTAACCCAGGTAGTACGCACGAGTATATAGTTTGGCATTAATATAATAAAGAAAAGAAACTCAAAAAAAAAAAAAACTGGTTTCACTGTCGTGGCGTTTATCAGTGTAAAAGAATAGGTATATTGGAAATAAAAATTAACTATTGGTAACGCAAAAAATCAAAAGACGACTTCGATTTATTTCTTATTCTTATTTGTGCTACACTTGACCAATTTTAGGAACGAGTCGGAGCGTCCCTGTCTTTGACTAAATAAATAAACTCCCGTCGGGTCAAGTACTAGTACAAATAAGCAATTACATAAGAATATAAAAACATGGGGTTTTATAAGCAGCAGACAGAACGATGAGAAGCAATTCAGGCTTTCATTCGGAATACCACAAAGGATTCTTTCGCCAGGAAAATTAAGCCATCTTATTTCGAGGAGAAACTTGAGCTCCTGGAATACATGTGGGAGAACTTCGAGAAAAGTCATAAGGTGTTAATGGACAAATTAAACAACGTGCCAACAGAAGATGACTACTTTGTAACGGACTATTTCAGCAAAATGGAGGCGGTTGTAACTAACATAGTGGAAGATTGGAAGGACCATTTGGCAAAAATTAAATTAGAGAGACAAGCTCGCCAAAGAGAGGAAGAGCGAGTCATGATCAAACCACTGGTTCGCAAACAAAGTGCGCTGCTGGATTCATTGTCCAGGACATTAAGATAAATAGTGCCTGAAGAAAAAATGAATTGTAAATATATAGTCGACAAGTGCATCCATTACTTGTCGACTATATATTTACAATTCATGTTTTCTTCAGGCAATTGAAGAAATTCATTATGAGATTCATCGGCTAGCCGAAAATCCAGCCAAAGCTGGATATAATATAAATACGTTTGTAGCCGCAGAAAATATAGTACTACAATAACCGCCTGTATTTCCAAAATTCCCATTCCAAAATTCGATGAGGATTATCTGACGTGACAACAATTTCATGTCATTTATAAAAAGGTGGTTAATCCACAATAGAGAAAATGTGGTACTAAAAATCGAACCTTTCTGGAGATTGAGAGAGATTGATACGGCACCTGGAATTAACAGAAGCCAATTAAAACACAGCTGGCTTATGACGCAGCTTCTAAAAAGAACTTGCACAATAACATTTTTGAATCGTTGCAAGCTTTACAAAATGTAGACGTCAATATGGAATCGTCAGATGCTGTCACAATGTTTCATATGACAAGGAAATTGGATAGATTCAACCACTAACTATCTGAGCAGTCTCTGTCCAATACAAGCGATCTACAGGAAGGATTTCATATCATTCTTGGAACAGCGCTTCCTAACAGCAGAGCGGCTTAATTGGGTGCAGAGACACAAATTGTGTGTCAATTGCTTCAAGCCGGACCATATAGCAAAAAATGCTTCATCTCGTCTCGGAAAGACTGGTATAGAAGTTTTATTTAAAAATGAACGAGACTCATGTGCACATTAATGGAGTGGGTGGTCGACCACATATAAGCAAGGCGCTTGGTTGTAAGGTCAAGATACAACAAGTTAGCAATGCTAATTGAGGCATTTGTATTGCCACACATAATAGATAACCAACCTACAGAACAAATAACGCAGAAAGTCACATTGCCAGACAACATTCAATTAGCGGACCCAACATTTGATAAACCAGGAAAAATTGAGAGTTTGGATGGATTATTGCTGGCAGAATTAATACGTCAACGTCAGCTTCAATCACATGTATGGTAGGCATTACCAATCCAGAGGAATATCTAGAAAGATTCTGGCAGCTAGACAGACTAGAGCCAATGAAAAGGTACTAGACCTAAGGGTTTCAACTTACGAAATTGCTGTTCAAATAGCAATCAAATTCTAAAGAAAATTCCAAAGGAAGATACAATTGCTCACATCCCCGGGGGACATACTGGAACAATCAAGTGTCAAAACATTGGGAATCATATGGGAACCCAAAGAAGATCAATTATGTGGAAAGGCTCAAAGGCATACAAAATGAATAACCAGACGAGTGGTGCTATGTGAAGTCGGTCAAATCTTCGATCCTTTAGGCCTGTTCGCACCGGTAGTGGTAAGAGCGAAAATGTTTCTTCAACATCGTACTACCGAAAAAATTGAGATGGATGGTGACCTGCCACCGTATTTGGAGAAGCAATGGGAAGCCTACCGAGAGGATGTACAGGCATTAAACCACATGAAGATTTCAAGGCATATTTTTGATGGGAAGGAACTGCATACATTTGTTGATGCGTCAGAAAAGGCGTATGGAGCGCCAGTCTACATCCGATCAACCTTTAAAAATGGCCAAACTTCGGTCAGATTGTTGTGCGCTAAGTCGAGACTGGCTCCCCTTGAAAAGCAGACACTGCCCCGACTGGAAATATGTGCAGCTGTACTTAAAGCTGAACTATCGGATAGAGCTCGACAGGACCTCCAATTATCCAAATCATTTCTCTGGTCATACTCAACAGTAGTACTCTCTTGGATTAATTCACATTTCCCCACGTTTGTGGCTAATCGGTTGATTAAAATACATGCAGTATCACATCCAAGGCAATGGCGTCATGTGTCATCAGCGCTCAACGCAGCTGTTCTGTTCTGCAGATGTTCTGTCTCGAGACATATCAGCAGCCCAGCTTAGCACACATAAATTATGGTCATATGGACCACTATTTTTGCACGGACCACAACGTGGCTGGCCAGCACCATTTAAGCCTACAGAGCACACAATGGATACCGCTGAGAAGAAAACCAAGGTATTCAGAATGGTGACTGCCACTGCCAACACGAGTGAATGGATATATACGGGAAATCACAGAAATTCATTTTATCGGCTACAGCGGATAGTGGCGTATGTGCTACGGTTTTGTTAAAAGCAGAACAGGAAACAAACGGCTCAATTAGAGTTGGAAGAGTTGGACCAAGCTTGTAGAGTAATCATTAAGCAAATTCAAGACACAGGATTTGCATCTGAATTACGTCACATAAAGAAACGATCTGATCAACCGTTGGATCGCAAAAATACGGTGGCAACATTACCACTAATACTTGATGAGCATTCAATGATACGAGTAGCAACTCGGCTACAACAAGCACCAGTATCAATGGAAACAAGGAATCCATATCTCTTGCCGTATAATGATCTAGTGGTAAAAATGATATTACGGAAACTTCATGAATAGAATCTTCATTGTGGACATGAGGCATTGCGCGGAATAGCTCGGCAACAGTACCACATCATCAAGGTGAAATCAATGGTCCGGAATGTGATCCAGGGCTGCGTAGTCTGCACCAAGCACCGGCCTCAGTTCTTCAAACAAGTCATGGGCGTCTTACCTGAGCATCGGGTATCTCAGACTAGACCCTTTCTCAACGCCGGAGTAGACTATTGTGCACCATTCTGGATCCACCATAAGGTTCGGGGAAAACGTACCGACAAAGCTTATATTGCAGTATTTGTATGCTTTGCAACCAAGGAGTTGGAGTTGGAGTTGGTTGGAGACCTGTCCACATCCTGATTTGTGGGCGCCCTTCAGCGCTTTATTGGGCGCAGAGGAAGATGCCAGACATTATACTGCGATAATGCAACAAACTTCGTTAGAGCAAACAACCAACTTAAGGAGCTGACCGATACAATACACTCAGAAACGGCATCAGGTAGTATTAAGGAATTTTGCAATCAAAAAGGAGTGCAATTTAAGTTCATACCATCACGGTCTCCACATTTCGGAGGATTATGGGAAGCTGCGGTAAAATCCGCTAAGCATTTACTGTTGAAAAACGTATCGACAGCAAACTTAACGTTTGAGCAACTGGCTACCATCATTGTCAATGTTGAAGCAGTGTTGAACTCTCGTCCGTTAACCCCAAACTCAGACGATCCCAATGACTTGACAGCTCTAACCCCAGGCCATCTATTGATCGGAGAACCATTAGTAGCCCAACCAGATGCAGAGCAATGGGAATTAGTGCAACGGCTTAAGCATACATTCTGGACACAATGGTCTCAAGAGTACCTACAAGAATTGCAGGGTACATCTAAATGGAAGAAACCCTATAACAATGTCAAAGAAGGCATGATGCTAATTTTAAAGGAGGATAATGTGCCAATCTTACAGTGGCCAATTGGACGAATTGTTAAATTATATCCAGGCCTGGATGGATACGTCCGCGTGGTTGACGTTAAAACAGCCAGAGGTACCTACAAGCGGGCTATCCATAAATTGGCTCCCTTGCTTAGAGAGACGGGGATAAAAAGTAAAATCGAGGCAGATGACATAGGATCGAATTCCCAAGAAAACCCTGGTATAGAGGACAAAGCAGAACCAGAGACAAAAAGACGTTTGTCGATCGGTCTGCCACCGTTAGCAATGACGATCTGCCTAATGCTGTTGTTACTTCCTCTGGTATTTGCTCAAAGGACTAACATAACTCGATTCAACCACAAACCTGGCATATACTGTGAGAGTATTGGCACAGAAAGGATGGCAACGTCTGACTAGACTTTATTGGCATTTTACGATCTCAAACCATATTGGGCCGACCTGAAGACATTTTCAGACGGATTAGTAAAGGTTGGAGAAATATGCGTGTTAATGAAGGTTCCAGAGGCATGCACCGCAATACATAGGCACTTTGAGCATGTCAACTCAGAGCTCCGGACAGGAAATGATCTCCTTCACATAGAACGCCAACGACGATCGCCGTTAGATGTAATTGGGAACATTGCCAACGGCTTATTTGGTGTGCTGGACTCAAAATATGCAACAGAGATGTCAGGCACCATAAGAAAGGTTAAATCAAATGAAGACTACTTATTGAACTTGCTGCAAAATCAGACATCTGTAATTGACTCAACGATAAATATCATTAAGCGAGACGAAGCCACGATTGAAAATCAGATGAAACTAATGGAACAACAAATGAACGACATGACCAAGGTCCAGGACAATGCAGTAAAGGCATTGCAATGGTACATCACGCTAACTACTCAGATGACAGTTATTGCAGGGAATTTGCAACGAATTCAAACCGAAATTTCCCGAGTATTTACAGATGCCCATCATAGCAAAATAAGCCCGTTACTACTATCACCAGGCCAGCTTCGCGAGCATCTGAACCAACTTAAGAGACATCTTCCGTTTGGTTTGGATTTGCCAGTTCCAGATAACGATGTCTTGCAATTATATGGCTTAATGAAGGCACAAGGCACAATCGCAAATAATCATGTGATATTTAAGGTCACGTTTCCATTAGTGGCAACGCAGGCAGTGCAACTGTATAACCTGGTACCCATTCCAGCAATTGGAACTCATGGGATTGTAATCATGAACATTAAAATTCCCCTCATTGCTGTCAACAAGGAACAGAATCAATACATTGGGCTCTCAAGAGCTGATTTGGAACAATGTCACCAGCTCAACAACGAGCAATATATCTGTTTTGATAAACAAACGACGTTTACGGCTAATAGCAACTGTGAGTTTCAGCTATTCAAAAACACAAAATCATCAACCTGTCAAATACAACACACAAACAGGTCATTTGTCTGGAACGACATGTATCACAAAAATCAGTGGATTTTTACCACCACCAGACCAATTGAACTCGCAGTGACCTGTGACGATAATATACAAAGTGTCACTATCAAGAAAATTGGATTGTTAACTCTAGACCCGACGTATACAGCAAGGAGTTCTGGCATACGAAAATCAGGTCACCGTATTACTACGACAGACACAATGAAATTTTCATATGTCCGATTTGGCAACTTCAGCATTGGCCCAACAAAAGTAGCGCCAACATCCACACAATTCACGAAGATGCAACTAAGCTACGACGAATTAAGCAACATTCAAGGAAAACTGGAAACTAAGCAAAACTGGAAGTTACCAGAAGACCACAGCCAGCCAGCACCCCATGTTATCGTCTCCTACGTAGCACTAACTATACCATTGGTTCTTGTGATGGTATATGGAATAAGGAGATGCTCCCAAACCCCACGGCACAGTGGTCCAGAGCAGACAACCGTGAGGATCGTCAATCCTATACCGACTCCCGCTGCAGCAAACCCAGCCCCCAGCAATTTTGCAGTCAACGTTGTTCAACAGGTGTTCAACGGCCGGAAGTATGTTGGTGTTTAGATTATATAAAATAAGATAACATTAAGACAATTATAATATAGAACAAATGGAAATGTATGCCAATATAAGTATGTAACCCGATTATAGATATCGATGGCTCATCAGTCATAAGTAGATCTGATATGGTCAGCAGTTAACAATAAAGACCTAGTTCATCAAGTTGCTATAGTTAGCTATTATCAATAAAGACGTATTTTGCTGACCTAACACTATGTCGAACTATACACTAGTGAGCTATCTAGTTTTACTATAAAAGTAATGCATTATTCTTTGTAAGATCAGATACCAATTGTAGCTACATCGGGTGTGCATCGCTGTGTCTTTGGCCCCCATCTCTACCTTTGTAATCTCGCTCCGAAGTCCACCCAATTTATGTGTTGGTTGCGACGACTATTAGTCACTGGTTTATGTGCTAGTGCCTATTTGATTATTTATTTATTTATTTATTTACGTCAACTAAGTCAGCAGTCGACGAAAAAGCTTAAGCTAAAATACAGATAATAATTAATTCATGAAGGTAGCTTAGCTTTATGCCAAACATTCCCGACCCAGTGGAGGTGTTTTATTTGCAACAAGGTGCCAGCTATGCCCCGATTCACAGCCAATGTGGTCAGGGATGAGTTGCAGCCAATCCAATATCCAGTCCAGAATACTTTCAGTGGTTACGCTGTAGATAATTAAAAAGTATAGCGCGAAAAGAAGTGACAGATAAATGAGGAGAAATAAGGTGAGAAAGGTTGTTAAAAGATTGGCAAAGAACACGAAGAGGTTCGTGAAGAGAGTAGTTAGTCAGACATCTACTAAGGTGAAGAGGAAAAAAGTTTCTGGTCCGACGTGAGGGAACACAAAAATATAGCGTATCTAGTAAATTGGTAGAACTGACTTCGCCGTTGACTACTTTATGTAGAAAGAGAATCCCAAATACGAGCCTACGGTTGTAAAGTGAAGGAAGATTAATAAGAAGAAGTCTGTCACAATAAGAAGGTAGGCGAAGATTCGGGTCCCAATTAAGACCGCGCAACGCAAACTTAAGGAATTGCTTCTGTACCGATTCAATACTACGCTGGTGAACATCATATTGAGGGTTCCACACTGGTGAGCAATATTCTAGAGTAGGGCGAACTAACGAAGTGTATAAAACCTTTGTCACATATGGATCATCAAATTCATTGGCCCAACGTTTAATGAAGCCAAGAAGACTGCATGCTCTATTAACAATTGAAGATATATGAATATTAAAAGAAAGTTTTGGGTCAAACGTAACGCCTAAGTCTTTAAATGATGGTACACAATCTAACAGAACAGACTTAATAGAGTAATGAGCTAGGAACGGCGACAAACGACTGAAAGTCATAAAAGAGCATTTAGAGGCAATAAGGTGTAATTTATTAACGTGACACCAAATACAGAACGCATCGAGATCTGATTGCAAGTACTGTTGGAAAGAAGGATCATTATATGAATAACAAATCTTGACGTCATCCGCAAACATGAGCACGCGTAAATGAGCCAAGGCCAACGGTAAATCGTTTATAAACAAGGTAAATAACAGTGGGCCCAGATGATTGCCTTGGGGGACACCTGACGTAATTTGAACAGTTTTAGATATCGAGGAACGAAAAGACACCTTTTGGGTTCTGCCAATAAGATACAACTTTAACCAAGCCAATAGTTTCGGGGGTTGGTAAGCGACGAACGACCTTTCATGAAGCCATGCTGACAAGCAGAAATAGTGGATCTGGATAGGTGTTGAAGGGAAGACGTAATAATTTTCTCAAACAGCTTAGGTATTGCCGAAAGTTTAACAATGCCACGGTAGTTAGAAATATCCGATTTGTTACCCTTTTTAAAAAGCGGAATAATAAAAGACTCCTTCCAAATATCAGGGAAGCCACAAGTCTCACTCGATATACAGAATAACCGAGATAAAGGCTTAGATAGGGAAATCGAACATATTTTAAGGATGCAACTAGGTATGTTGTCAGGCCCGGGTACAAAGGAAGACGTCACAGATGACAAGCTAGAGATAATACAGTCTGCAGTAATACTAGGAAAAAACATACAATTTAAATGTGGAATTGACAGTGGATAAGGTGTGGGATCAGAAGCAGTAGTAGAATAAGTCGAATGAAAGAATTTAGCAAACAGATCTGCAATATCTGAATCATTATTAGCAGTCTGGTCATTAAGTCTGAAGGTGGAAAGTAGTAAATTAGAGCGTCTTTTGGAATTACTAAAGTTGTAAAATCTTTTGGGGTTCTTATAAAATTCAACCTTACAGCGAACGATATAATTATTGTAGCATTCAGTATTTAAAAGGCAAAATTGAGATTTGGCTACACAATAATTTGCATAGTCAAGTCGCGAACCAGTTTTTTTAAATCTTTTAAAATATCTCGATTTAATGTTACGGAGATTAGAGAGCCTACGTGTGAACCGTGGCGCACTGGAGACGGTAGAGACATTCACATAAGGAACGCATTTATCAATTAGAGAATTAAGAGCAGAGTAGAAAAAATTCACTGCAAATTCTATATCACAGCACTCAAATAGAAATGACCAATCAAAAGAGCAAATAAGTCTGTTAAGAAGATTGAAATTTGTTTTACGAAAACATCTACGACGAGAATTTGAGATGTTATTGAATGAATTATTAATGGAATTGTAAGAAATAGTAATTTCAATGGTAGAGTTATAAGTATGTTCAGGCTTCACTGCGGGCTGTGTTTGTGATACAGCACTAACAGTGGGATCAGAGACAACAACAAGATCAAGGATTCTTTTAGAAGTGTTAAGAAAAGAATTCAACGGATATAGCGGACATTCAAGTAGGCTATCAAAAAAAACATGTTGAGATGAAGGAATTAAGAAAGATAGATTATCATCAACAAGCCAAGATACATTAGGCAAGTTAAAATCACCTAAAGCTACAATAAAATCACGATCTTTAAGACGACTATCAGCATGGTGCATGTAGATCATGATATCAGAAGCTGGAGGAATATATGAACAAGAGATATATAAGCTAAAGTTTGAAAATGTAACCTCGACGCAAATAAACTCAACACCTAAGGGGAGATCAATCGGCACAACACTTGAACACAGATTCGAGTTGAGAGCAATGAGTACTCCTCCGCCACGACGACCAACACGATCAAGCCTATAAGAAATAAAGTTATAAGAAAGAATTTAATTATCCAAAACAGAGGAGTTAAGCCAAATTTCAGAGAGAGCTAATATGTCAGCCGAAAAGGTTAAGCTATCACAGAATAATTTAGAGAGCTTGGTAAGAAGTCCTCTTACATTTTGATAGTGAATGCAAAGACTAGACGTTATTAGTTTTTTGAAGCAGAAGATACATTAGGAAGGTGGACAGGCAAAGGGCGGGAGCGCTTATTAGGCGCAAATTCGTGTACAACTAGGCCCTCTGGCCAAAAGTTAGGGTCAACCATAGCTGAGAAATACTAATTTGGTACACTAATTTTAAAAGAGGAGATTTCGCGAGGCCTAGAAAACTTAAACTTTTGAATTAAAACCGTAGCAGGGCATATATTACCAATGTAAGCTGCCACAGACGACTCAGAAGTATCTGATAAATGATATCATTACATCAATCTGAAAAGAAGAGCATAAAGAGGGACAAGAAGATGTTGTAGGCGAAAGTAAAATGGGAGAAGATTTAATAGAAAGTGCGGGCGACTGCTTATTTGGCAACTCAAGGGTACATTTCTTGGGCAATTCCTTAGAAGGTGGACCAAACTTGAATTGCGACAATAAATGTATGCTAGAGTCACACTCATTAGACAGCTGTTTGGCCATTTTATTTAGAGAAAGAAACTTTAAACGAAGATCCCTGTTTATTCGGCTAAAATCAAGCTGCTGGCTGGCACAAGATGGGCAAGTCCAGCGCATTAAGCCAAGCTCAGGCTTAGACACAGACAAACCAGAAAATTTGTCGTAATCACGGCCGTTGAGACCAGCACATTTTAAGTGAATAAGATTATCGCAATGCAAACATGATATTGCTCTATACTGATCGTCAAAACGATCAGAATGCTTGCAATTGGGCAGACAACAAGCCATTGAAAAGCCAAATAAACACAAGGCAAAAAAAAAAACACAAAAAAAAAATATATAGAAAAATTTAAATAAACAGCACAAAGATAATTATCGATAAAAAATCAATAAATACAAATAAAACAAAGAGACAGTTAGAGTACACAGCACAAGAGAGAGTGCGAGAACAGTTATAAGACGAGCTTTGAGAGGCGGCCTTACAAAAGTGATTACGCGGGAGAGGAGCTGAGCAGAAGCACAAAGCAGAGAGAACAACAAAACCACTAGCACTGATGGTATGATGGGGGCGATGAGGGGAGCAACTGCAGAAGCAATGACGAGAGAGCACAATAAGAAAAAATAAAAACAATTTAAATGCACCAAACACTAATCACGAAAAAGAAAAAAACAATACTGTTTAATTTGTCGAATTATGCAGTATATACAAGCCTACATGCAAAATTCTCAACATCAACTCTGTAGCTCTTACGGTCTAGGAGGAGTTCGCGTTGATCCAGACGGACAACCGGACTGACGGACATGGCTATTTTAACTCGTCTTGTCGCGCTGATCAAGAATATAGGTATATACTTTGTATGGTCGGAGTTGCTTCCTTCTATGCGTTGCACACTTCTGACCAAAATTAATATAATATTTTGCAAGGGTATAAAAAAAGTGTATATATATAATCATTGATGAAGTACACAAACGCTGTAATAACAAGCACAGACAAAATATGTGGCAAATTAACCAACTCAAAAGCATGAGCCACAACAAGAAAAATAAATTTACAACTGATTCAAATTTAAATAACCTAAAATTATTAGACATATAAATAATCCTTCCATTTTAACATACCCTTAACTACTGAATTCCAATAATAATAATTTTAAATCCAATACATGCATCAAAGTATATATCCGTCATTTCGCAATTATTATGGAGTCTGAGGAAAGCAAAAATGTAGACCCAAAGGCAAATGTACTCAATGGAATACATGCTGCACCATGGGATCCTCAAATAATCTAGGAACAAAGATTTTCCAATTCATAATTGTAATAATACTCCTTAGACAATTCATATTAACAGTGTATTCCATTCATAGGCGTAGCATAAAGAAAATATATATGGGTCGAGCTAATGATCTTGACAAAGTGTAGAATTTCCCATTATGACAGATTGGGAACATATCATAAATTAAGCTCGCGATATTAAAGAGGAACTCTACAAATCAATCAAGTGTCTCTCCCAGGATAGGAGTTCATCAGAGGGTACCATAGAAAAACACTCTAATATTATAAAAGCCCTATTAGAAAAAAATTAGGCTTCGTTTAATAACCCATTACAACAGCCTTTCTATCAAGTAGCAGCTTTCGCCTCTTACAATGATTGCAAAGAAAAAGCACCATTAACATTAAAATATAATATTTATTTTATTTATTTTATTTATTTATTTATGTCAACTAAATCAGCAGTCGACGAAAAAGCTTAAGCTAAAATACAGATAATAATTAATTCACGAAGGAAGCTTAGCTTTAAGCACAACTAAAAATATAGCGTATCTAGTAAATTGGTAGAAATGACTTCGCCGTTGACTACTTTATGTAGAAAGAGAATGCCAAATACGAGCCTACGGTTGTAAATTGCTGCTGTACCGATTCAATACTATGCTGGTGAACATCATATTGAGGGTTCCACACTGGTAAGCAATATTCTAGAGTAGGGCGAACTAACGAAGTGTATAAAACCTTTGTCACGTATGGATCATCAAATTCTTGGCCCAACGTTTAATGAAGACTGCATGCTCTATTGACAATTGAAGATATATGAACATTAAATGAAAGTTTTGGGTCAAACATAACGCTTAAGTCTTTAAATGATGGTACACAATCTAACAGAACAGACTTAATAGAGTAATGAGCTAGGAACGGCGACAAACGACTGAAAGTCATAAAAGAGCATTTAGAGGAATTAAGGTGTAATTCATTGACGTGACACCAAATACAGAACGCATCGAGATCTGATTGCAAGTACTGTTGTAAAGAAGGATCATTATATGAATAACAAATCTTGACGTCATCCGCAAACATGAGCACGCGTGAATGAGCCAAGGCCTAAGGCAAATCATTCATAAACAAGGTAAATAACAGTGGGCCCAGATGATTGCCTTGGGGGACACCTGACGTAATTTGAACAGTTTTAGATATCGAGGAACGAAAAGACACCTTTTGGGTTCTGCCAATAAGATACGACTTTAACCAAGCCAATAGTTTCGGGGAAAACCCATGATGTTAAGTTTCATGAGAAGCATAGAATGATCAACCGTATCGAAAGCCTTACTAAAGTCAGTATAAATAACATCAGTTTGACACTTTTTTGCTGAAGCCATGGTATTCAAGGGTAGTCAATTCTAAAAGGTTGGTAAGCGACGAACGACCTTTCATGAAGCCATGCTGACAAGGAGAAATAGAGGATCTGCTTCAAACAGCTTAGGTATTGCCGAAAGTTTGGCAATGCCACGGTAGTTAGAAATATCCGATTTGTTACCCTTTTGAAAAGCGGAATAATAAAAGACTCCTTTGAAATATCAGGGAAGCTACAAGTTTCACTCGATATAAAGAATAACCGAGATAAAGGCTTAGATAGGGAAATCGAACATATTTTAAGGATGCAACTAGGTATATTATCAGGCCCGGGTACGAAGGAAGACGTCATAGATGACAAGCAAGAGATAATACAGTCTGCAGTAATACTAGGAAAAAACATACAATTTAAATGTGGAATTGACAGGGGATAAGGTGTGGGATCAGAAACAGTAGTAGAATAAGTCGACTGAAAGAATTTAGCAAACAGATCTGCAATATCTAAATCATTATTAGCAGTCTGATTATTAAGTCTGAAGGTGGAAGATAGTAAATTAGAGCGTCTTTTGGAATTAACAAAGTTATAAAATCGTTTGGGGTTCTTATAAAATTCAACCTTACAGCGAACGATATAATTATTGTAGCATTCAGTATTTAAAAGACAAAATTGAGATTTGGCTACACAATAATTTGCATAGTCAAGTTGCGAACCAGTTTTTTTAAATCTTTTAAAATATCTCGATTTAATGTTACGGAGATTAGAGAGCCTACGTGTGAACCGTGGCGCACTGGAGACGGTAGAGACATTCACATAAGGAACGCATTTATCAATTAGAGAATTAAGAGCAGAGTAGAAAAAATTCACTGCAAATTCTATATCACAGCACTCAAATAGAAATGACCAATCTAAAGAGCAAATAAGGCTGTTAAGAAGACTGAAATTTGTTTTACGAAAACATCTACGACGAGAATTTGAGATGTTATTGAATGAATTATTAATGGAATTGTAAGAAATAGTAATTTCAATGGTAGGGTGATAAGTATGTTCAGGCTTCACTGCGGGCTGTGTTTGTGATACAGCACTAACAGTGGGATCAGAGACAAAAACAAGATCGAGGATTCTTTTAGAAGTGTTAAGAAAAGAATTCAACGGATATAGCGGACATTCAAGTAGGCTATCAAGAAAAACATGTTGAGATGAAGGAATTAAGAAAGATAGATTATCATCAACAAGCCAAGATACATTAGGCAAGTTAAAATCACCTAAAGCTACAATAAAATCACGATCTTTAAGACGACTATCAGCATGGTGCATGTAGATCATGATATCAGAAGCTGGAGGAATATATGAACAAGAGATATATATGCTAAAGTTTGAAAATGTAACCTCGACGCAAATAAACTCAACACCTAAGGGGAGATCAATCGGCACAACACTTGAACACAGATTCGAGTTGAGAGCAATGAGTACTCCTCCGCCACGACGACCAACACGATCAAGCCTATAAGAAATAAAGTTATAAGAAAGAATTTAATTATCCAAAACAGAGGAGTTAAGCCAAGTTTCAGAGAGAGCTAATATGTCAGCCAAAAAGGTTAAGCTATCACAGAATAATTTAGAGAGCTTGGTAAGAAGTCCTCTTACATTTTGATAGTGAATGCAAAGACTAGACGTTATTAGTTTTTTGAAGCAGAAGATACATTAGGAAGGTGGACAGGCAAAGGGCGGGAGCGCTTATTGGGCGCAAATTCGTGAACAACTAGGCCCTCTGGCCAAAAGTTAGGGTCAACCATAGCTGAGAAATACTAATTTGGTACACTAATTTTAAAAGAGGAGATTTCGCGAGGCCTAGAAAACTTAAACTTTTGAATTAAAACCGTAGCAGGGCATATATTACCAATGTAAGCTGCCACAGACGACTCAGAAGTATCTGGACAAAGCCTAGAGATTAATAATTGTTTGCGAAGAGGCACTACAGTTAGTGGAGGCGGAGGAGCTTTGGTATCCGCAAGTGATTGAGAGCCAGCATGATCCTGAAATTGATTAGAGTTCCCGTGAGGGATAGATTGAGGTACACCAGGGCTTGTAATGGGTACTTCAATCTGAAAAGAAGAGCATAAAGAGGGACAAGAAGATGGTGTAGGCGAAAGTAAAATGGGAGAAGATTTAATAGAAAGTGCGGGCGACTGCTTATGAGGCAACTCAAGGGTACATTTCTTGGGCAATTCCTTAGAAGGTGGACCAAACTTGAATTGCGACAATAAATGTATGCTAGAGTCACACTCATTAGACAGCTATTTGGCCATTTTATTTAGAGAAAGAAACTTTAAACGAAGATCCCTGTTTATTCGGCTAAAATCAAGCTGCTGGCTGGCACAAGATGGGCAAGTCCAGCGCATTAAGCCAAGCTCAGGCTTAGACACAGACAAACCAGAAAATTTGTCGTAATCACGGCCGTTGAGACCAGCACATTTTAAGTGAATAAGATTATCGCAATGCAAACATGATATTGCTCTATACTGATCGTCAAAACGATCAGAATGCTTGCAATTGGGTAGACAACAAGCCATTGAAAAGCCAAAAAAAACACAAGGCAAAAAAAAAAAAAAATATATATATAGAAAAATTGAAATAAACAGCACAAAGATAATTATCGATAAAAAATCAATAAATACAAATAAAACAAAGAGACAGTTAGAGTACACAGCACAAGAGAGAGTGCAAGAACAATTATAAGACGAGCTTTGAGAGGCGGCTTTACAAAAGTGATTACGCGGGAGAGAAGCTGAGCACAAGCACAAAGCAGAGAGAACAACAAAACCATGGGGGCGATGAGGGGAGCAACTGCAGAAGCAATGACGAGAGAGAACAATAAAAAAAAAAAAAAAATTTAAATGCACCAAACACTAATCACGAAAAAGAAAGAAAAAAAACGTTTAATTTGGCGAATTATGCAAATAAAACACAAGGGTTTCAAGCAAACGACACCAGCGAAAGCGAAAACAAACTAAGCACAATTAAAAATTGAGAGAAAACAGTATGTACAGTACAGTATTAATAAAAACTCAGGAGCTAAGCAAAAACACGACCGTCACGTCAGAGAGCAGAAGTTTTATGTGAAAGGATCATGAGCGAACAAACAATTATCTAAACAAAAAGGTCAAGCGGGTAACACCCTAAACTCTGAAACAACGATTGATGAACTAATCCAAAAACTGTCAACAATCTGTAAGTGTGAATCAGTAGATCTCAACAGCAAAAATTAAAAACTTGCAAAGAAATTCTAATAACTGTGTTTCATACACAAAAGAGATTACTGAATTGACCGACGCCCTTAAAAGCGCATATATTTCTCATAATCTTCCAAGCGACCAAGCCATAAAATACAAAACCAAAGTTGCGGTAAATGCCATGGTAAGCCATACTAAAAGTCAAAGAGTCCAGATAGCAAATGAAGCCATCACCACTCTTTCGGAAGAATCAGGCTCCTCGGGCATAAAAAATTGTATTATTTTTGGAAATTGTCTGGGTTTTCCATTCCATTTGGGTTTTCCATTCCAGTTAGGGCTGGAACGCCTCTGGTATTGGTATTTTTGTTATTTGAGTTCTGTCTGTTATGATATCCACCTCCACGGCCGCCTCTTTGGTGGCGTGAATTATTTCTGCATCGTTGGTCTCTATGGGTATTGTTGTTGTTCCAGTTTGAGTTGTTTCTCCAGTTACCATTGTTGTTATAGCGGCGTCTAACGCGGTCATTATGCTGGGCATAAAAAATTGTATTATTTTTGGAAATTGTCTAGCATAATGACCGCGTTAGACGCCGCTATAACAACAATGAAGACACCTCAATGCCAATACAGCAGCAAATGGTGAAAAAACTTATGTTAGATTCATTAATACAAACGAAAATGACGTTACCCTTTTAAATCCGAAAATTAAATCAGAAAATCTAAATGATTATAACCTAATAATATCCAGCAGCAAAATCTCCAATGATGATAATAACGAGAAACTTGAAAAACTTTCAAAAAACTTCCCATCATTTGTAAAAGAAAAACTAAATGAATTATGCAAAAATATATAGACATATTTGCAATAGAAACAGATAAAATATCTACAAATCATTTCTATAAACAAAAATTAAGACTTAAATCAGATGAATCTACGTATATTGAAAATTTTAGAATCCCGCACACACATAAAATAGAAATTTCCAAACATATAGATCAATTAATTAGAGATGACGTGATAGAATCTTCAGCATCTACATACAACAGTCCAATACTGCTAGTACCAAAAAGATCTCTTCCGGGGACAAATGATAAATGATGGCGTTTAGTGGTGGATTACAAAAGCTTAAAAAAAAATTATTGCAGACAAATTTCCCTTGCCAAGAATTGATGTTATTGTTGATCAATTAGGCAGAGCCAAATATTTTTCCTGTCTTGCCCTTACTTCAGGTTTTCACCAAATTAATTTAGATGAAGACTCTAGAGACTTAACTTAAAAATAACCCAATCTTCATTCGTTGAATTCAAAATATGAACTGATTTTATTAACAAAATTACGGAGTTTATATAGGATTATCTTAGGCTCTAGGAGGTAACAATTGTTCTTAGAAGATCTTATTTTAGACTCACACCCATGTATTTGGGGGTTGAAAATTTATTATTATTTTCGACACGGCGTCGGCCACTTGACATCCTGCCGTTGTGATCTTTTGGGTTAGTTTAGAATTACAAGTGTTTTATCCCACATCGTGTGTGGCTGATTGTTATTCTAGTCATATGCTAGATTAGTTGTTTGGTACAAAGGTGCAGTTGTATTGTGTTTTCTTTAGTGCATCTGATTTGGTGAAGCCAGCTCAGATGAACACTATGTTTATTCCTAAATAGTAGCCACGAATTCATTCCAACGAATGATGACCTTAGCTTTCTCCAGAACACAACCATCCCAGCCTGAAAAACATATGTTCAAAAATTTGACTGATGTTTTCGACATATGCCGAAAATATTATCTAAAACTACATCCAGACAAATGTACATTTTGCAGCTTAGGTCACAAGTGTACAGACAAAGGTATTCTTCCCGACGATAGCAAGTTCAAAATTATCTAAGACTATCCAACTCCAAAAGATCCAAATGAAGTAAAGAGATTTGTTGCATTTTGTAATTATTATAGATGTTTTGTACCAAACTTTTCCCAATACGGACGCGTATTGACAAATTTATGTAAAAAGAATGTCGAATTCATTTGGACTGATGAATGTGCTTTTGCATTTCAGCATCTAAAAGCAGCACCAATTAATCCACCAATACTACGGTATCCAGATTTGGATAGAGAATTTTGCATCACAACCGATGCTAGTAAATTCGCTTGTGGGGCAATGCTCAGTCAAGAATATGACAATCAACAATCACCGATAGCATTTGCATCCCGCGCTTTTACCAAGGGCGAGAGCAATAAATCAACAATTGAACAAGAACTAACAGCAATACACTAGGCTATAACGTATTTTATACCATACATATATGGAAACATATTTTTAGTAAATAGTGACGATTGTCCACTATCATACCTTTTTCTATAAAAAACCCATCATCAAAACTAACAAGAATGAGGCTAGATTTAGAGGAATATGACTTTACTGTAGAGTATCCGAGGGGAAAAGAAAACTACGCAGCCGATGCATTATCTCGTATAAATTTTAATGATATGAAACCAATCCAGCATCAGGCTCAAAATATACTACGAGTAACCACACGATTATAAAGTAAAGAACAAAGCAAGCACCCAGTCTCGACTGGCATGAATAAAAATCCGTCACATAGTAAAGAGTTAGCTATCACTGAGACGTCTCAGTCAAAACAAGTTAAGAAACGTGCTCGAATTTTTTCAAAATTCGATAAAACCAAAATAATTCTGGGAAAGAAAATAATTTACACGTTTGACCATGCTATTAATGAAAGAACCGATTTAGATCAATTTGTTCACAGCTTGAAAAAGTAGCTGATAGAACTGGTCTGAGAAGGTACCAATTGTCGCTAGACGACAATTTATTTAACAGCTTCAGCTTTAAAGACTTCACTCCCAGATTGAAAACCATTATTAATGATGAAGAAAAGCTTACAGTGATGCATAAATATCACGATAATCCCATCTGGGGCGGCCACCCAGGAATATCGCGATTCTTATCAAAATTACAAAATCATAATTGACACAATAGGACCACGTCCAAAAACGGAAGACGGGTACGAATATGGGGTCACAGCCATCTGCGACTTAACAAAATACTTAGTAAACATTCCTGTACAAACTAAAAGTGCCAAAGACACAGCCAAAGCCATTTTTGAAAAAGTAATCCTGACGTATGGCCCTATCAAGAAAATAATTACTGATTTGGGCCCAGAATATAAAAATCAGTGAGCTTCAGAGCTATATAAGCTTCTAGGAATTGACCAAGTCACTTCCACAGCATATCACCATCAAAATTTAGGAACCATTTGTTCGATATTAGCGCCATCTGTTTGTATCAAAGTGGCAATCTGGCATCCCTAGATTATTAAGGTGATCTGGCAGCGCTATCAGACAAAGGCGAGTTGGCTTCGGTTCTTGGCACTGTACAGACGTATAGTTAAGTTCTAATAAAGTCACGTACTTATGTATATTCGCAACCTGTAGTGTCTAGACAGTGGCTGTACTGCACATTGATAAGACATTGCATTTGGCCAACAACAACAAGAGATTAACATTGAAGTGAAAGAGAAGCAGCATACAAATGGAATTACAAATGCTTAGTTTTCTACATCTACAAATGGAAGTTTTGTATGTGTCTG
Source organism: Drosophila equinoxialis (assembly GCA_018150345.1). Taxonomy (NCBI): domain Eukaryota; kingdom Metazoa; phylum Arthropoda; class Insecta; order Diptera; family Drosophilidae; genus Drosophila; species Drosophila equinoxialis. The sequence goes on along the minus strand of JAECWI010000407.1, from coordinate 24,032 downwards.
ACCTACGACAAAATCAGCTTTCGGTATCGCGAATTACCGACAAAGGATACGAAGTTATATTTCGTAAGGATGAAGCAGTTCTTATGAAAAATAATAAGCAAGTTTGGCTTCGAGCTCAGAGATACGGAAATCTGTATTACGTTAATGCCGAAGAATCAAATAATGTGTGTGACGAAGGAAATGAAATAGATCTATGGCATTACCGTTTGCGTCATCTAAACGAGGTTGACCTGAAGTGATTAGCCAAAGTTGGAAAGGTACATGGTATGAACATAAAGGAGAACGCAAAACTATCGCAGTGTGAGATTTGCATAAGGGAAAAGCAGGCAGCAAATGTCTACAAGAGCTCGACGGTGAAAAGGTCAAAGCAGACATTGGAGATTGTGCACAGCGACCTGTGTGGACCGATGCGTACCCAGTCTATGAGTGGATAAAAGTATTTTATTACATTCGCAGATGATTTTTCCCGATATTGCTCAGTTTATTTTCTCAAACAAAAATCGGAAGTTTTCAAAATATCCAAATCATATAAATCTTTCGTTGAGAATATTACAGGTCACCAGATAAAGATATTACAGACTGATAACGGAACGGAATATCGAAACAAGGGATTCGATGAGTATTTGAACAAGCATGGAACCTGTTCGTGAAAATAATAGAAGGAAAACTTTTGATCGTCACGATTATGTTGATGATTTGCTAATAGCATCGAATCATCCATAATGGTTGCAGCAAACGAAGGAGCATCTTAAGCAGACTTTTAAGATAAAGGACTTTGGCGCAGTGAAGACTTGTTTGGGCATAGAATTTAACCAGAATAAAGAGCAGCAGAGCGTTTTTCTATCCCAAGAGAAGTACATCGATGACATATTGCAAAGATTTGGCATGACAGATTGCAGGCCGGTGATGACACCTATAGAGGCAAAATCAGCATTGCGGCGCCCGGCTGAATCCAATGAGGAAAAGATGGGAAAGTATCCATATCAAAAATTAATAGGTTCTTTAATGTTTCTTTCAGTAACCACTCGTCCTGCCATAGCGTATGCAGTGAGTTTCTTGAGTCAGTTCATCTCAAGTTACACCGCTGATCACTGGAAGGCATCGAAAGCATTTTACGTTATCTTTAAGGCACAAAGATGACCGGACTCCGGACCGGACCGGTTCAGAAAGACAGGAGATGAGTGTTCCTTTTCGCGGGGTTTCTCGGAATCATATTTTCCAACACCATTGAACAAAATCATAGGACATTCAATGAATATCTTAAAATGTATATTTCTTCAGATAAAACGGATTGGGATACATGGCTTAAATATTATACTTATTGCTAAAATACCACGCCATCAACAGTGTATGAGCACTGTCCCTTCGAATTAATTTTTGGAAAAATACCCATCCCCTATAGTTTGATGACATCCAATGAGATAGATGCAGTCTATAACATTGAGGCCTACGACAAAGAAGTTAAATATATATTACAATGTGCACGTAACAGAGCTCAAACATTAGTAGAAAAACATAATATCTACAATAACAAATAGGTCGTAATCTAACCACATAACACCAACGGAAGGCACGCCGTTACTTTGGTATACATATGTATACATATGTGTCCAGTATATAAGGCGCCATATATGTTCGCCTACTTCAAGAGTTTTTTCTCGCAATTTCCAAAATTTTACACATATGTATGTACTTTAAACACATCTATAAAATTTAAAGTGATCTCCAATATGCAAGCAGAGTGTGTGAATGTGACAATAATATACATAAGTTACAAAAATTTATCTAGTGCTTAGTCCAAAGGAAAAAAAATTTGCGAAAATAGTGCACTCCTGTGAAAAGTGTGTACTCTAAGTGAAAAGTGGTTAATAAGGATTTAAAAAAAAATTTCACATATAAAGGCCATATAAAGGTCCTGCGATACCCCATAAAGGTGGGGCATATCAGCCAGACACATGGAATAAAAATATATATAAATTATTAAGTTTGTGTACCGAAGTTCATAAATCATAATATTCATCCAATCCATTCACACCTCTGCATATTTCCATTCCATATTTCAAAAATTTTTCATAACGATACACACATATATATACATACATACATATGTAAATAACATTTTACATATCCATACACATATATACACATATACACATACACATAATATGCCATATATAAAATTTTTATACACATACATATGGGCATTTACGGAAAAAGGTTGGGTCACAGGACCCAAACATAAAGTACCAAAGATCTGTCTGTTTTCTATTATATATTATTAAGAAATGTTCCAATTTTATATTTTTGGATAGAAATAGTGAAAAAAAGTTCAAATGTACAAAATATTTTTAAGAGAAGTTGAGTTGGGTGTTTTTAGTAACTTGCTACATTTTTAAATAAAATTATTTACGGCATTAGAGGTTCTGCTACCGTATAGATTCTGCTCTTAAATGAAACTTAGATACGTGAACTAATCGTAAATGAAGCAAACGTTTTTTAAAATTGCGTGGTCTACGCGTTCATACGGACGGGCAGACGGACGGATAGATCGACTCGGCTGTTGATACTGATCAAGCATTTATATACTTTATGGGGTCGGAAAAGCTTCCTTCTGCCTGTTACATACATTTTGGCGACTTTAATATACCATTTAACTCTATGTATTATATAAAAATATAAAGAGGGCCGTAAGAGTACTAGTTTACCGTTATTTTGCTTATTTGGCAATGTCCACACAAAGTCAATTGGAAATCGCGAAAAAGTTTTTTTTAAAAGATGAAATATCCGTTTAAGCTGCTGAGGAAAAAAAAATATTATTGTTGATGGCCGAATAATTGCCAATAATAATAATTAATAAAGTTTTGCCACTGTTCTTCAATTTCTTTCAAAGGATTTTGAAAGCTTTCTAAGAACGGTATGCTGCAATATTGAAAGCGAAGGATGCATATCAGGCAATTGTCAAAACTTTGTTAATGACATTAAACATGAACCTATTCCCTTGCAATATTGGAAATGCGTAAATTGGCAGAATTGACGTAAGTCTTATGGCCAAATGGTTTTGACCAAATCCTCAGGTCCACTACATGTCGTAATAAACGAACTGCAGGATGGGTTACCTATCTTTAAGAAACACTTTACATTTTGAAGCCATCAAAGCCAACTTACAGCAAGATGAAATTGTATTGCAAATAGATTTCGCTGAAAACTATCGTCTACAATGCCAAGATAAAATTCAAAGTGCACATTACAGTTATAAGCAAGTCGAAATTTTTACATGTGTGGCATGGGAGCACGGAAGAACGAAATCGAATGCTTTAATTAGCGAAAATTTAAATCACGATAAAAACGCGGTTTTCACTTTTATCTGCAAAATCATGGACGTAATTAAAATGGAAGAAAAGATTTTTAAAAAAGTGTACTTATTTTCTGATGGTAGTTGCAGTCAATTTAAAAACATGTTTATAACGTGGAGCGTGCCTGACTTTATGGTACATTTTCAATGCGAGGAACAAGAATGGAAATTTTTTGCAACATCCTATGGAAAGGGGGCAGTTGATGGAGTGGGTGCCATTGTAAAAAGAAAAGTGTGGCAAATTCAAAAACCTAAGAACGATGCTCCTCCGAATGCCTTTTCTTTTTACAAATGTGCCCGTAACAACATAAATCATACATAAATTAATATATATTTCTTGGCCACAATTTGAAAATAAATTTTTCTTTCTCTAACATTAAATCAATAGAGTATTTATTAGTCGGTAACAACTCATCAATAATCCCTTTCTTATTTTGGTTTGTAATAATAGCTGAACTACTAATAAATTAACTCAAATTTTCTATGTAAGCTGCATTGGAAAAAATGTCGTGTGAGTGACTCAGAAAAATAATTTTTAAAAAAAGGTCGATGCCAATATGAAAAATGATGATAATAGCAATGATGTCTAAGCCCATGCATATTTTTTCCTCAACAGATAAAAACAGGAGGCCCCAAATTTTTTTTACGATTGATAATACTCTAAAAGTACTTCAAAAAGTTATTAGTGATGAACTGACAAAAATTTGACTTTACTTGATTTATTTCACATATAAACAGTTTTATTTGGCTCTGAAAATCGTTTTCTGACCGCTATTATAAACGCTAGTCTTCGACTTGGTTATTTTCCACAAGTTTGGAAAACATCAAAAGTTGTCCCAATTAGAAAGACAAATAAACCTCCCGAGTTCCCGTCATCATACCGGCCTATTAGTCTTCTGTCTTCAATCAGCAAAATATTGGAAACGATTATTAAACAAAAAATTTCATCCTTTGTAGATGATGCCGAATTACTCCCTAAGGAGCAGTTCGGTTTCCGTAAGGAACACAGCACAATCCAGCCGCTGGTCCGAATCAAAAAGATTGTTAAGCAGAGTTTTAATAGGAAAAACTCTGTTGGAGTGGTACTAATGAATATTAAAGCAGCGTTCGATTCCGTTTGGCACAACGGACTCATTTTCAAGATGTCGGTTCTTAATTTTCCTACGGAACTCATCAAAATAGTTCAAAGCTTTCTAAGCAAGCGTTCATTTTTAGATTACATTGGAAGAGCTCATTCTGCCATACTAGATATCCCTGCAGGATGCCCCCAAGGGTCCTGTCTTTCCCCACTGCTTTACAACATTTATACTTCTGACTTTCCGAACCTAAACGGCTGCACTGCCCCAATATTTGCCGACGATACTGCAATTATCACCACGGGTCTGTTACCAGCGGAAGTTACTCAAAACTTACAGGAGGCATTAGACACTATCCAATCCTTTTTAGCAAGTTGGAAGATTCAGGTCGATTCCGACAAAACTCAAGCAATATTTTTCTCCAGAAAAAGATCGTCCAGGTATCTTCCAAATAGTCCCATAGATCTGGATGGCACCGATATTCCCTGGGATAAAAAAGTTCGCTACCTGGGAGTCATTTTAGACTCTAAAATAAATTTTAAGGACCATGTAGGGTATACTATAGACAGAATCAATTGCCTTACCAGAATTCTATATCCCTTTATTAATAGGAACTCCCGTTTATCTATTGAGAATAAGTTATACCTGTTCAGGTCAATATTCCAGGCAGTTATGTTTTACGGAGCCCCAGTGTGGTCGGATGTTGCCAAGTTCCATATTGAAAGGCTGCAAACAGCCCAAAACAAACTATTAAAAATGATATGATCCCTTGGAACCATCCCACCTCAGACATTCATAACAAATCTCAAGTCGAAATGATATCAGACAGATTATGCAGATTGAATGCCAACTTCAATGATAAATGCAGATACTCAACCTAGATGTAGGTAGTATTAAGTCTTATCTTAAGTAGGATGGGGATTTTCTTGCAAAGTTTTCCCCTAACTTGTTATGATAACAATCATATTGTAGAATATTAATATCCCCACATATAACATAGCTGAAAAGGAATTGTATTTTGGCGGACTGACTCATCAGGTTATCCTTTGTTTGCCGCATGAAAACATATAAGTCTTTAGAACTTTCTTTTTCGACTAGCGTCCTTACTACCTTTTCTAAAACGCTGTCATGGGAAAGTTGTGACGAAAAATCTTTTCGTATAATTTACTATAGTCACAGCATAAAAGCTTCTGCCCATTCTTTTTCGAGACTAAGACAACTGGAGACGTGTACTCAGAAGTCCTGGTTTTAATTTTTTTCTCTGCTAGCCGTTTCTGAATTTGTTTATTAAGGATTTCCTAATCACAAAGGCCTAAAGGGCTCGGGTGCTGATATACCTTTTTTTTCGCTTAATATAATTTTCATATTTACTGGTGCGTTTGCATTTCGTTTGTCTTGTAGAAATAATTTCTCTACTTCCCGCTTGATCCGATTTATATTGACTGTAACTTGTGTTCTATTTATCCGATCAGATTCAAATTTTGGGATTCTCCTAGTAGTATAGTAGTCCGATCCCAAAGATTTTCATACTTCATCTCGCCAGGGTAGTAAAAAGCCACAAAAAAATTTTATCCCGATAGCTCTTAAGATGGCTGAGTGAAACGCAAACGCACCGACGGACATGGGTATATTGACGCAGATTCTCATGCTGATCAAAAAAATATATACTTCATGGGGTCGCAAACGTCTCCTTCTGTGCGTTACAAACATCTGACCAATTTTGTAATACCCTCTGCAAGGGTATAAAAAAAAAGATAGTTGAAATGTTTTGGTAGTGTGTTTTGTGAATTGAGTTGCACATTTCAAAATGCAAAAAAGATTGCCAAGGACTGCAAAGGTTTACAAACTTAGATTATTTGATATTTATTATTATTATTATTATTATTATTATTATTATTATTATTATTATTATTATTATTATTATTATTATTATTATTATTATTATTATTATTATTATTATTATTATTATTATTATTATTATTATTATTATTATTATTATTATTATTATTAGTATTATTATTATTATTAGTATTATTTATTCGAGTAGAGTTTTATTAGAGACTAAATTTATGCATAAGAATATTCGCTGCAGCGCAGGCAGCAAGAAAATGAATGTAAATCAGAAATGAAACAATGTCTCATTCGAGAATAATAAGAAGTCTATCTTAAATATTATTTTAATCCCAACATTTCTGTAAACTTTACATGTTTGACCTTACATAAGTTCGTTGTTAAAATATCTGAGGTGTTACTATTGATAATTTATTTCATTATGCTTGCTATGTGAATGAGCATCTTTAGCAAGACATTGTGCGCTCTGGTTGTCGCTATAAAATAGCAGCTTCGATATCGGCCCGAATCCCAACTCTCCGATCCAGCAATAAGGAATGACCAACCGGTGAACGGCTTCCGATCGTTGCCATCCCAGTCCGCATCAACAAAACAGTGGACCTCTTAGATATCTCAATACCCTCCTGCCATAGCGTATGCAGTGAGTTTCTTGAGCCAGTTCAACTCAAGTTACACCGCTGATCACTGGAAGGCATCGAAAGCATTTTACGTTATTTTTAAGGCACAAAGATGACCGGACTCCTGTTCAGAAAGACAGGAGATGAGTGTTGCCTTTTCGCGGGGTTTCTCGGAATCATATTTTCCAACACCATTGAACAAAATCATAGGACATTCAATGAATATCTTAAAATGTATATATCTTCAGATAAAACGGATTGGGATACATAGCTTAAATATTATACTTATTGCTACAGTACCACGCCATCAACAGTGTATGAGCACTGTCCCTTCGAAATAATTTTTGGAAAAATACCCATCCCCTATATTTTCATGACATCCAATGAGATAGATGCAGTCTATAACATTGAGGCCTACGACAAAGAAGTTAAATATAGATTACAATGTGCACGTAACAGAGCTCAAACATTAGTAGAAAAACATAATATCTACAATAACAAATAGGTCGTAATCTAACCAGATAACACCAACGGAAGGCACGCCGTTACTTTGGTATACATATGAAAGTGAACAAATAACACTTAATATAGGATATTTCATAAGTTTATAATCAGCCCTCGCGATTGCAACTTTACAGTTGTATCAGCACGCTATAGCTGCAATGGTCAGCAACGATAATCGGACACTTTTGCTTTGTTTCGGGAGTTTCCGTTAGATTTGCTGTTTGATTTGCTGGGTCGGCTCGCCGACCATGACATTGTGGTGTGATGCGAGTTTGGGCTTAGCTTAAGTGAAATATTCTGTGTACTAAGAAATCAGTTTTGAGTACAGCGCTCTCCCGATAAGTCGCTTAAATAAATATTCACTCCGGCACTTGGCCGTTGAATAATTTGTTTTATTGTCTGAGCACGTGGCCAGCAATAAGAGGTACAGTTTGCCTCTCAACCTAATCTTCACCCGCAACAGGACTGGAGAATATTAACTTGTATACATATGTGTCCAGTATATAAGGCGCCATATATGTTCGCCTACTTCAAGAGTTTTTTCTCGCAATTTCCAAAATTTTACACATATGTATGTACTCTAAACACATCTACAAAATTTAAAGTGATCTCCAATATGCAAGCAGAGTGTGTGAATGTGACAATAATATACATAAGTTACAAAAATTTATCTAGTGTGTTAGTCCAAAGGAAAAAAAAAATTTGCGAAAATAGTGCACTCCTGTGAAAAGTGTGTACTCTAAGTGAAAAGTGGTTAATAAGGATTTTAAAAAAAAATTTCACATATAAAGGCCATATAAAGGTCCTGCGATACCCCATAAAGGTGGGGCATATCACCCAGACACATCGAATAAAAATATATATAAATTATTAAGTTTGTGCACCGAAGTTCATAAATCATAATATTCATCCAATCCATTCACACCTCTGCATATTTCCATTCCATATCTCAAAAATTTTTCATATCGATACACACATATATATACATATGTAAATAACATTTTACATATCCATACACATATATACACATATACACATACACATAATATGCCATATATAAAATTTTTATACACATACATATGGGCATTTACGGAAAAAGGTTGGGTCACAGGACCCAAACATAAAGTACCAAAGATCTGTCTGTTTTCTATTATATATTATTAAGAAATGTTCCAATTTTATATTTTTGGATAGAAATAGTGAAAAAAAGTTCAAATGTACAAAATATTTTTAAGAGAAGTTGAGTTGGGTGTTTTTAGTAACTTGCTACTTTTTTAAATAAAATTATTTACGGCATTAGAGGTTCTGCTACCGTATAGATTCTGCTCTTAAATGAAACTTAGATACGTGAACTAATCGTAAATGAAGCATGTATGTCGTCTCGCCGACTTAAGTATGCCATACACCAGAATAACATATATTTTAAATTAATAATAACACACTTATGTACATACGTGTTTCTAGTATCTTGCTTACTCAAGCCCTAGCCACACAGCAGCCAACGGCCTACTCCGGCCTTATGGATAACTTGGCTATATTTGATCAAATTTGGTATTTTGGTGGATATTAGTATCAATTTTAACTGTGCCAACTTTGATTGCACAAGGTAAAAAATTACGGGAGATAATCGAGTTTTTTCAAATTACGGGGGCGGAAAAGAGCGTGGCCAAATCTTTACACATTTACTGAAATCATGCGCATTTACTGAGCAAATATACATACCAAATTTGTTGTCTCTAGTTAGTATAGTGTTTGAGAAAATCGGTTTTGTTTAATTTGCGGGAACGGAAAGAGGCGTGCGCATTTACTAAGCAAATATACTTACCAAATATAGTGTCTTTAGCTAGAATACTTTTTGAGATAAACGTTTTTTAAAATTTCGTGGTCTACGCGTTCATACGGACGGGCAGACGGACGGATAGATCGACTCGGCTGCTGATACTGATCAAGCATTTATATACTTTATGGGGTCGGAAAAGCTTCCTTCTAGCTTTATAATATATGCGTTTGCAGTTATGCTAATTTTTCGTTTCTGCTATAAAGTTTTGCCACTGTTCTTCAATTTCTTTCAAGGGATTTTGAAAGCTTTCTAAGAACGGTATGCTGCAATATTGAAAGCGAAGAATGCATATCAGGCAATTGTCAAAACTTTGTTAATGACATTAAACATGAACCTATTCCCTTGCAATATTGGAAATGCGTAAATTGGCAGAATTGACGTAAGTCTTATGGCCAAATGGTTTTGACCAAATCCTCAGGTCCACTACATGTCGTAATAAACGAACTGCAGGATGGGTTACCTATCTTTAAGAAACACTTTACATTTTGAAGCCATCAAAGCCAACTTACAGCAAGATGAAATTGTATTGCAAATAGATTTCGCTGAAAACTATCGTCTACAATGCCAAGATAAAATTCAAAGTGCACATTACAGTTATAAGCAAGTCGAAATTTTTACATGTGTGGCATGGGAGCACGGAAGAACAAAATCGAATGCTTTAATTAGCGAAAATTTAAATCACGATAAAAACGCGGTTTTCACTTTTATCTGCAAAATCATGGACGTAATTAAAATGGAAGAAAAGATTTTTAAAAAAGTGTATTTATTTTCTGATGGTAGTTGCAGTCAATTTAAAAACATGTTTATAACGTGGAGCGTGCCTGACTTTATGGTACATTTTCAATGCGAGGAACAAGAATGGAAATTTTTTGCAACATCCTATGGAAAGGGGGCAGTTGATGGAGTGGGTGCCATTGTAAAAAGAAAAGTGTGGCAAATTCAAAAACCTAAGAACGATGCTCCTCCGAATGCCTTTTCTTTTTACAAATGTGCCCGTAACAACATAAATCATACATAAATTAATATATATTTCTTGGCCACAATTTGAAAATAAATTTTTCTTTCTCTAACATTAAATCAATAGAGTATTTATTAGTCGGTAACAACTCATCAATAATCCCTTTCTTATTTTGGTTTGTAATAATAGCTGAACTACTAATAAATTAACTCAAATTTTCTATGTAAGCTGCATTGGAAAAAATGTCGTGTGAGTGACTCAGAAAAATAATTTTTAAAAAAAGGTCGATGCCAATATGAAAAAATCATAAAATTACAAATAAAGCGTAACATTTCAATATATGCAAAAAATATTCAAAGTTTGAAATTCTCAGACAATTTGCAGAGTTTGGCGATTGTTAGCAATGATGTCTAAGCCCATGCATATTTTTTTCCTCAACAGATAAAAACAGGAGGCCCCAAATTTTTTTTACGATTGATAATACTCTAAAAGTACTTCAAAAAGTTATTAGTGATGAACTGACAAAAATTTGACTTTACTTGATTTATTTCACATATAAAAAGTTTTATTTGGCTCTGAAAATCGTTTTCTGACCGCTATTATAAACGCTAGTCTTCGACTTGGTTATTTTCCACAAGTTTGGAAAACATCAAAAGTTGTCCCAATTAGAAAGACAAATAAACCTCCCGAGTTCCCATCATCATACCGGCCTATTAGTCTTCTGTCTTCAATCAGCAAAATATTGGAAACGATTATTAAACAAAAAATTTCATCCTTTGTAGATGATGCCGAATTACTCCCTAAGGAGCAATTCGGTTTCAGTAAGGAACACAGCACAATCCAGCCGCTGGTCAGAATCAAAAAGATTGTTAAGCAGAGTTTTAATAGGAAAAACTCTGCTGGAGTGGTACTAATGAATATTAAAGCAGCGTTCGATTCCGTTTGGCACAACGGACTCATTTTCAAGATGTCGGTTCTTAATTTTCCTACGGAACTCATCAAAATAGTTCAAAGCTTTCTAAGCAAGCGTTCATTTTTAGATTACATTGGAAGAGCTCATTCTGCCATACTAGATATCCCTGCAGGATGCCCCCAAGGGTCCTGTCTTTCCCCACTGCTTTACAACATTTATACTTCTGACTTTCCGAACCTAAACGGCTGCACTGCCCCAATATTTGCCGACGATACTGCAATTATCACCACGGGTCTGTTACCAGCGGAAGTTACTCAAAACTTACAGGAGGCATTAGACACTATCCAATCCTTTTTAGCAAGTTGGAAGATTCAGGTCAATTCCGACAAAACTCAAGCAATATTTTTCTCCAGAAAAAGATCGTCCAGGTATCTTCCAAATAGTCCCATAGATCTGGATGGCACCGATATTCCCTGGGATAAAAAAGTTCGCTACCTGGGAGTCATTTTAGACTCTAAAATAAACTTTAAGGACCATGTAGGGTATACTATAGACAGAATCAATTGCCTTACCAGAATTCTATATCCCTTTATTAATAGGAACTCCCGTTTATCTATTGAGAATAAGTTATACCTGTTCAGGTCAATATTCCAGGCAGTTATGTTTTACGGAGCCCCAGTGTGGTCGGATGTTGCCAAGTGCCATATTAAAAGGCTGCAAGCAGCCCAAAACAAACTATTAAAAATGATATGATCCCTTGGCACCATCCCACCTCAGACATTCATAACAAATCTCAAGTCGAAATGATATCAGACAGATTATGCAGATTGAATGCCAACTTCAATGATAAATGCAGATACTCAACCTAGATGTAGGTAGTATTAAGTCTTATCTTAAGTAGGATGGGGATTTTCTTGCAAAGTTTTCCCCCTAACTTGTTATGATAACAATCATATTGTAGAATATTAATATCCCCACATATAACATAGCTGAAAAGGAATTGTATTTTGGCGGACTGACTCATCAGGTTATCCTTTGTTTGCCGCATGAAAACATATAAGTCTTTAGAACTTTCTTTTTCGACTAGCGTCCTTACTACCTTTTCTAAAACGCTGTCATGGGAAAGTTGTGACGAAAAATCTTTTCGTATAATTTACTATAGTCACAGCATAAAAGCTTCTGCCCATTCTTTTTCGAGACTAAGACAACTGGAGACGTGTACTCAGAAGTCCTGGTTTTAATTTTTTTTCTCTGCTAGCCGTTTCTGAATTTGTTTATTAACGATTTCCTAATCACAAAGGGCTAAAGGGCTCGGGTGCTGATATACCTTTTTTTTCGCTTAATATAATTTTCATATTTACTGGTGCGTTTGCATTTCGTTTGTCTTGTAGAAATAATTTCTCTACTTCCCGCTTGATCCGATTTATATTGACTGTAACTTGTGTTCTATTTATCCGATCAGATTCAAATTTTGGGATTCTCCTAGTAGTATAGTAGTCCGATCCCAAAGATTTTCATACTTCATCTCGCCAGGGTAGTAAAAAGCCACAAAAAAATTTTATCCCGATAGCTCTTAAGATGGCTGAGTGAAACGCAAACGCACCGACGGACATGGGTATATTGACGCAGATTCTCATGCTGATCAAAAAAATATATACTTCATGGGGTCGCAAACGTCTCCTTCTGTGCGTTACAAACATCTGACCAATTTTGTAATACCCTCTGCAAGGGTATAAAAAAAAGATAGTTGAAATGTTTTGGTAGTGTGTTTTGTGAATTGAGTTGCAAATTTCAAAATGCAAAAAAGATTGCCAAGGACTGCAAAGGTTTACAAACTTAGATTATTTGATATTTATTATTATTATTATTATTATCATTATTATTATTATTATTATTATTATTATTATTATTATTATTATTATTATTATTATTATTATTATTATTATTATTATTATTATTATTATTATTATTATTATTATTATTATTATTATTATTATTATTATTAGTATTAGTATTAGTATTATTATTATTATTATTATTATTATTATTTATTCGAGTAGAGTTTTATTAGAGACTAAATTTATGCATAAGAATATTCGCTACAGCGCAGGCAGCAAGAAAATGAATGTAAATCAGAAATGAAACAATGTCTCATTCGAGAATAATAAGAAAGAGATAGACATATTGCGGTGGTTAAATAAATATTTTAACACTCCTTCTCAACTCCAAGTCTATCTTAAATATTATTTTAATCCCAACATTTCTGTAAACTTTACATGTTTGACCTTACATAAGTTCGTTGTTAAAATATCTGAGGTGTTACTATTGATAATTTATTTCATTATGCTTGCTATGTCAGTCTTGTTGCGATCTCCAAACCAAACGGACGTGTGTGCGGATAAATCCCAGTAATAACAAACGGTAATCGAGAAGAAAATATCAAAACAAAACCAAATAATAACTGTTGTTGCGGAGCACGCGCTAATCAACATTAGTCGGTCCCGTTACTTACTCCTGATTGGTCAGCCAATCACTGAACCTAACACAAAAACTATTGCATACTTAGTGCGCAAACAAAAATAAAATTGTAAAAAGTGCAGCATACTTGTGGGCTTTGCCCATAAAGAATACTGCCTCAACTCTCCGTCATTATGAGCAATAATGAAGCACCAAGCGGCAGTATTAATGCCACATCAGCACCCTGGCAAGGACAAATCTGGAAAACAGTTCCGGCAAAACGAAAAGGAGCCTCTCCCAAAATAAAGCGCAAAAAGAACGTTTGTCAACAAAGGTCTTCATCGAGCAGCTCGGATTCATCCATGTCGGTGGAATCAGAATCTGAATCCGATGACGGTTCGCCAGAGCCCGGCGAAGTCCTGCGCAAAGCCCAAACCAAGGACAAAGACCTGTCTACGAACAACACCAACAGTTTTGCTCTGCTTGCAGAAACCAACACCAACCCGGGTGTCACCCCCGCTGCTGATACCACAGGCAACAAACGTGGCGAACCCAAGACCCCGCCCATTTTTATTCCGGCTGTTTCAAACATTGCCGAAATGCAAAAATTCATTAAGAAATCCATCGGTAAGGACTACTCCTACAAGGCAGGTAAAGACGGTGAGGTCCGCGTGATGACTGCCAATGCTCGAGACTACAAGCTCCTCATAGCAGCCCTGGAAGCCGATAATAGATCGTTTTACTGCTACCAGCTGAAGCAAGAAAGAGCCTACAGAGCGGTGATCAGGCACCTGCATCATACCACCTCCCTTGAAGACATCCGAGAGGAATTGGCAACTCTTGGACACCCAGTTCGGCATATCATCAACGCCAAAAATAGACACACAAAGGTCCCCATGCCCATTTTTTTCGTCGACCTCGAGCCAGCCGTTAACAACAAAGAAGTATTTTCCATCAAGCGCCTTTGCAACGCAGTCGTAGCCATAGAGCCCCCTCGTAAGGTCAGAAACGTCGTTCAATGCCATAAATGCCAGGAATTTAGGCACACACAGCACTTCTGCAACATGCCTGCCCGATGTGTCAAGTGCGCAGGCAACCACATATCTTCAATGTGCACAAAAGCCAAGGAAGCCCCAGCCAAATGCGTTCACTGCAACGGTAACCACACTGCCTCCTACAAAGGCTGCAGAGTGTATAAGGAAGTGGCCAAGAACACACTGCGAACAGCAAACCAACCCACGAAAACCAACAATGCAACCAACAACGCAACCATGCAGAATGCTTACACTAAGCATGTCTCATCTGGATTATCATATGCCAACGCTGCCAAAGGCGCTTCCTTCCCTGGTAACATTCCTACAACAGGATTCAACCTCCCACCCCTTCCCCCCGCTCCCGGAACCCAACTCCCAATCGTCCCAGCTGGAGCAAATCATCAAGGTCATGCATGCTCAATTGGTTCAGATGACTCAAATGTTTACCTCCCTAATGGCAGCCTTATGCAAATAGGACTCAAACTTGTATCTTGGAATGTCAACGGCCTATGCAAAAGCTGGGCAGAAATCGACCTTTATTTAAAACGCAACCGCACTGACATAATGCTCCTATGTGAAACACACCTTACCGACAGATCCTACTTCAAAATCCAGGGATTTGATTTGCTTCAGGCGAATCATCCGAGCGGCAACGCCAGAGGTGGTGCTGCCATACTTATAAAATCCACAACAAATTACACTGAGAATGCTCCGTTAACTCTTCCTTGGCTGCAAGCTGCATCAATAGTCATCAGCACATCACTCGGACTCCTGACAATTGCTTCATGCTACATCCCTCCACGACACGCAGTCGACACGCAAATGTTTCAACAAGGCCTGAGCACTTTCGGCAACAGGTTCCTCATTGCAGGGGACTTCAATGCCAAGCACGCATGGTGGGGCTCAAGGCTAAACAACCCCAAGGGAATTGCCCTCAGACCTTGTGTCAACACGCTCAACCTGAAGATCGCCTCAACTGGTCAGCCAACATACTGGCCAACCGACCCAAACAAGGTTCCTGATGTCTTAGACATTGTTATTACCAGAGGCATTCACCTCAGCAGAATCGTCGTGGCTGATGAACCAGACCTGCTGTCTGACCACAGCGCAATTAAAATCTGGGTAGACATCCCTGCTGAAGTCAAGAAACGCAACACTCGGCTGCTTAGGGGAAACTCTAACATTGAACTCTTCCAATCCATCTTAGAGGACGTAGTCAACCCATCAGTTTGCCTCAATTCTGGCGGGGACATTGATGAAACCGTCGAAAAACTTACCCTCGACATTTGTGAAGCTGCTACCTCTTGCACACCACCTGCACGAGCCACACAACCCCGTTGCAACCAAAGGGACAAGTTTGCCTGGTCAACTGAGATATCAGATGCAATCAGGAATAAGAGAAGACTTCGAAGAGTTTGGCAACTCAGTCGCAATCCAGTTGACAAAACAGCACTCAACAGAGCCACTAAACACCTGAAGACTCTATTCTTTGATCAAAGAAATGCAGCTACTGCTGAATATCTGAAGAACCTTGAGCCCAACAACCCTGAGAAAAGTCTATGGAATGCGACGAGATACCTCAAAAGACCTACTAGCAGAAAAGTTCCTATTCGAGGTACCAGCGGAGACTGGTGCAGATCACCAGAGGAAAAGGCAGAGGAGTTTGCCACTCATGTAGCTAATGCCTTCTCCCCTTTCAACTTGTGCACCCAGGCCGAACGAGACGACACCACAGACTTCCTAGAGTCACCATGTCAAATGGCCCTCCCCATCAGTAGAGTTTCCTCGGAGGAAGTAAAAATGGAAATTGACAGGCTAAAAACAACAAAAAGCCCAGGATACGACGGTATTGACGCGGTCACCCTGAAGCTTCTCCCGCCACGAGCAATCCAACACCTCGCGTGCCTGTTCAACGGTATATTCGATCTTAGTCACTTTCCATCCCAATGGAAATGTGCTGAGATCGTAATGATACCAAAACCAGGCAAACAGGAAAGCGACCCCGCATCATACCGTCCGATCAGTCTCCTGGCGCTTCTCTCGAAGGTATTCGAAAGAATACTTTTGGCTAGAGTGCTGCCGTTGCTGGACGATATTATTCCAGACCACCAGTTTGGTTTCAGGCAACACCACGGAACCCCCGAACAATGTCACCGCATCGTCCAAAGATTGCTCAATGCCTTCGAGGAGAAAAAATATAGTTCAGCCGTCTTCCTGGACATAAAGCAGGCGTTCGACAGAGTTTGGCATGAGGGACTCCTGTTCAAACTCAAGTCTTTGCTCCCAGCCCCTTTCTTTCTCTTGTTTAAATCATACCTGGCCGATAGAATCTTCTACATCAGATGTGACACTGCGGTATCCCGAATTGAGAAAGTGAAGGCAGGTGTCCCACAGGGAAGCGTCCTCGGCCCCATCTTATACACCATATACACGGCTGATCTCCCAGCTCTCCAGTCACACGAGCTACTAATAGCAACCTATGCTGATGACACTGCATTTATAGGAACAGCCTCAACTCGAAGTCAAGCCACCGAAATTGTGCAAAGGCAGCTGAACATTATTGAGCCTTGGCTGCTCAGATGGAACATCGCCGTAAACTCAGCAAAATCCAACCACATCACTTTTGCTACACGTATGGGTGACTGTCCTTCAGTCAGTCTGCATGGGACTCCCCTGCCCACAGTCGACAAGGTGAAATACCTCGGCCTCACCCTTGACAGAAGACTTAACTGGAAGGCTCACATCAGGGCAAAGACAACTCAGCTTAATCTGAAGGCAAGAAGGATGCACTGGCTCATCGGTCACAGATCGCAGCTCAGCATATCAAACAAGGTGCTGCTGTATAACGCCATACTGAAGCCCATTTGGACATACGGCATTCAGCTATGGGGCACGGCAAGCCATTCCAACGTTGAAATCCTGCAAAGATTTCAAAACAAGCTTCTGCGCAAACTGTTGTGCGCCCCGTTCTACGTCCGAAACTCAGTCCTGCATAGGGACTTGAATATCCCATCAGTCCACAGGGAGATTCCCAGATATGGGGTCCGCCACCTCGGCAGACTCACCAGTCACACCAACAGGCTTGCAGCTGACCTAACAGACGTTCATTGTCTTCGCAGGCTGAAGAGGTTACATCCCCTTGACCTCCCCTTCCAGACAGACCACAATTGGTAGTGCTAGCCGCACCTCCTTAACTTCGGGCAGTGAAGAGTGATGACCCCAAATCAACAAATCCTGTAGCGGCCTTTCATTTGATTGTATTTCAATGTAATGTACTATGTTTGTCAACAAATTTAATTATTGTCCTACAATGGACAGATTTTAAATATACTTACATACAAAAAAAAAAAAAAAAAAAAAAAAAAAAATTATGCTTGCTATGTGAATGAGCATCTTTAGCAAGACATTGTGCGCTCTGGTTGTCGCTATAAAATAGCAGCTTCGATATCGGCCCGAATCCCAACTCTCCGATCCAGCAATAAGGAATGACCAACCGGTGAACGGCTTCCGATCGTTGCCATCCCAGTCCGCATCAACAAAACAGTGGACCTCTTAGATATCTCAATACCCTCTTGGCTGCAACCTCATGTTTTTTGTGCGGATCTGCATTTCTCTGCGACGTGTAGTCAACGCCAAATACAATAACAAACCAATAAGTGATTGATAGCGTTTCTTGTCCACCTGAGCGAAATCATTTCTATTGCACTTCGTCTGGAACCCAATTTTTAGAGGAGTCGCGTTCGGCTTTCAGTCCTGCATACCATATTCATGCAACAAGCCTTCGATGTACTGCTTGTGGCCCATGGAGACATTGCCAGTCTTGCCGTTTCGCCCGATTTCCATCCCCAAAAAATGATGGAGTCCACATAAAATTCGTTTGATAAGAATTGCTTTATGTAGGCCACGCCGTTGTGCAAGTATAAAATCGTCAACATATACAACAAGATACAGACAACTGCGCGCATTTATACAGGCATTTATTAGTTGCAAGTCAGTGTGTAGCTCCACATCACAGTGTGCGGACGTGTAATAAGTAAGTAGGTGTTTTTTGTTGTTAAATTTATGTTAAAGTTAATCACAATTAAATGTTTTTATAGGTGCCCTGAAGACGACCACCGATGAGTGGTCGAAATATATCTGAGAAGAACATAAGAACAAACTGTTTTTATTTTGTTTTTATTCACTCAAAAATTTGACCTCAAGCCGGCAAAAAATACACAACTAACAATCAACAACAAACAATTAAAAATAAAACATATGTGGACTTTCAACTTTTTTCCTGAATGTAATTTCCTTACCTAGTGCCCTAGATGAAGAGATTCGATTTGCACACACTGGGTTTTAATTTTATCAGCTTTATTGTATTTTGTTAGTTTATTAGCTTATTGATAAAATTAATAATTACTTTACATTATTTCTCTTTATCTTTCGAATTCACTCCGAATGCACTGCACACACTTCGAGACACAACTTTATCAGCTCACTCTATTTCACTGACTCTGCTCTTCGGACTGACTCTTCTCGACTGCCTTGCTGACTCTCTACTCCTTATGCATCGTATATCGTTTCTTATCGGTATTCTATCGATACCGATTCTCACTCGAAGTCATCTCTACCATACCGCGATCTTACATTCGGCCATCCGACCTCCACATTCGCACTGAATGATGGACACAATTATTTCATATATTCTGCCACGGTGGTAGTACATTTCGGACCTTCTCCATCTCCTACTTTCTCAACCGCCACCATGCCTCATTTTCCGAACAACCCGATAAGATCCTAAACTGCGTCCGCTTGACAGTCACCATCTCGTCAACCTCATATTCACATGCAGACTTTCGACCTTTATTAAACGATTTCCTGTTCTCCTCTCGCGTCTTGTTTAGATTCTCTTTCGCCTTACTCACAATACATTCTCTACAGGACCTCATCACACTTTTTACTTTGCTCGGCAAATTTAGAATATAACACTCTTTCTCCACTAGATCAATATTAATCTCTCGTTCTAGGCTAGCATATATTACAATAAGTTCCTTGTTGGAATACTCCGGACTGCATGTAATATTCGGCCACCGCTCTTTAAGAATCATACTTATCCATTCATCTTTTTTCTGTGCGAATTGTATCTTATTCCTAAATGAATCTCCCGACTGTAAACAACATACATTAATCAATGCGTCGACTTGTCTCATCTTTTCTATTGGGCTTTTCACGCATACTGAAGGTAAATTTTGTGAATTTATCGCTTGATTTTCCTTCGCTGCAAGATCATTCCTGTGAAACACTTTTTTCCTCTTTTTCCTACAACCTCGAATACATCATTCCCGATTACACCATCATATAATATATCTCTATCTCTCTACATGGAAACACATCTTAATAGGAACTCCATCTAAAGTCGTATCTATTTTAAAAGATCCTTTAGTGTAAATTCTCTTACTTCCTATTCCTAATAACTCTTTCACATCTGAACTCAAGGGAACTGGGTAAACTCGTCTGTACGCACTTTCACTTATAGTTGAGACATCACTACCTGTATCGAAAAATGCTGATATAACCTCATTGCCAACTTGAATATTTTTAAAAAAAACACGATTACCCAATTTCTGAGTAAGTTGCTGGGCATTTCGACTATTCTCCTTAAGCTCTGCTCCCTGCGTGCTACACTGATTCGCCTTATGACATGGCTCGTTACATTTAAAACACTTCAACTCGCTCTCTTTACAGTTTTTCGCTATGTGATTTCTTCCTCCGCACTTGTGGCATCTTGGCTCAGTTATAGCAATATCCTCTTGCTTCTTCTCGAATTTGAAAACTTTAGACCACTTTGACTCTTTCTCAGTAGAGATTTTCTCGTAATTCTCTAAAATTCTTGGCTTGATACAACACAGTCTTGTTCGTTCACTTTTTTCATCTAATGTGCTCTTTTTCGCCAAACTCTTCATTTCATAAAAATATTCGATCAAACTCTCACTCTGTTTTTTCTTTCTATTCTCGAGTAGCTTATGTACTTGTTTTGCGGACAACTTCTTTGAAAATTCTTTCTCTAAAGCTGACTTTAGACTAATCCAATAGGTAAGACCATCTTCGCTACTGACAAACAATTTGGCAGCCCCTTTTAACAATAGTCTTCTATAAATGAATTTCTGTAAATCGTTCCATTTGAGTGTCTCTGCACAGTTCCCAAAATCTGCAAGCCAATTGTCGACATATTGATGCTGGCTGCCATCGAATACAGTTAACGAATCTTGGATATCTCTTAGTCTAAACGCCATTACACTCTGTACCTCTTGTTGATCGTTTACTACTTGTAAGCTACGCTCTAGTGAGTCCTCGTAGAAGGATGCTTCTTCAACTCCTGACTCGAAAAAAGATATTAGTCTTCCTTGTAACTCTGCCCTGTTTCCCTTAATACTCAAGTTATTTTCTTTCAACTTTTCTTGAAGCTCTGCTACCGTGAGTTGGAAGATTTCGTCTTGTGGCATAATTTAAATTCAAACAAATTATATAACAAATTTTGAATATGTATCTTAAGCTAACGTTAGTGGGTTAAGTTAATTGATATCAATCTATAATGTTATACAAATATTTTACTCTTCGGTTATGGCCTTTTCTTGCTCAGTTAATACTTGACCTTGTATCTCGTCTCTGTTGCCGTCCCTCTCGTAAGCGGTGAGAGTGGTGCTCTCTGGAAACTCATTGTCGTCGTTTGTGTGAATGCTGCTCTCTGAATACTCTTTGTGTATTGTCGGCCTCAATAACGCACTCTACGTTTTACTACTCCCACTTGCGATGGTTGATGCCGTCGTCTGTGTGAGTGCTTCTCGTCTCGATCTTGCACTCTCTGTGCCTTGTCGTTCGTACCGTCTGTATATTTGCTCACTCTTTGTGCCTCGTCGTTTGTACACTCAGTGCCCCATTGCCTACTCTCTTAGGTCTTCGTCTTGTTGCTGCCTCGTTCAGCTTCGCACGATCATGTCGTTTTCTCTCTGGTTCGTTGCCGTGTTGCCGTCTCTGTCGCTCTTGTCGATTTTGTTTTTTTTTTTTTTGTCTCACTGTTACTTGTGCGCGACTTATTCCAAGAATTGGTTGAATTTCACAATTTTTCCGATGGATTTAACATTTTTTTTTGTACAACAATTTGATGACTGATGTATAGTAACGGATTTCAGACTACAACAATCTAACGATCTTGGACGAGCCCCAAGTTGTGGACTTTCAACTTTTTCCTGGATAAATTTTCCTTATCGAGTCCCCGAGATGAAGAGATTCGATTTGCACACACTGGGTTTTAATTTTATCAGCTTTATTGTATTTTGTTAGTTTATTAACTTATTGATAAAATTATTAATTACTTCACATTATTTCTCTTTATCCTTTGAATTCACTCCGAATGCACTGCACACACTTCGAGACACAACTTTATCCGCTCACTCTATTTCACGGACTCTCCTCTTCGGACTGACTCTTCTCGACTGCCTTGCTGACTCTCTACTCCTTATGCATCGTATATCATTTCTTATCGGTATTCTATCGATACCGATTCTCACTCGAAGTCATCTCTACCATACCGCGATCCTATATATAGTTCTCATTTATTTTCTTTTTATTATAAAAGATACATCAATCATCCAATTTTCTTTTCAAAGTTTGCTTTTTACAGTCAGGATATACCTGTCTGTGTTCTTGTACGCAGCTTCTTTTTAGCCTGTAGAAACTAATTATCATTTGACCACGACGAGGTCCACTTGTTGAAAAAACTGTCGTCAATATGGAGTCGATTAAGCAAGAACCTGCTTTTGACAGAGACGGTCATCAAAAAGTGGGCTACTTACTTTAGTTTCTAAATTGACATCATCATCAAATAAAGCCAGAATAGATATGTCATCTGTCAAATATCACAAATGCTGGCAAAACTTCTGCAATGCTGCTTTTGAAATGCTTTTGTCTATTGTTTCGTAATTTTTCATGGCCTTGAAAAATCCTGATACAGCGCCTTTACTGCTAAAATACATTGGAGCCAGGGTTTAATTCTGTATAAAGCTAGTATAATGCTATGTACATTTAAACAAAATAGCTTTTCTGTACAACTTTGGATTTTCTTGGGATAAATGTTTTTGCAGTTTTCTTGGAATATCTTGACTGATTCTCGCTTCAAACACGCCTTTTAGTACTAATTCATAAACGTGATGGCGGCAAGCAAAAATAAGCACTTCTCTACCCAGTTTATGTTCGAGAAGCACACATGCTCCATTTATGCGGCCTGTGCTAGAAGCAGTAGTATCACAACAGAGAATCTGCACTTTGTCTTCAAGGTTCCAGTTCGTAATAGCATTCCAAATTATGTCTGCCTGTTCTCTTCCTGTCGAGCTTTTCAACTTAGGAACAGCAATAATTTGTTCTTTATTATCGTATGTAATAACTATCGGTAGGCGTTCTTCTTTACTTTTACGTGAATCTAGAGCTGGCAACAGTTTTCCGTCCCAGTGGACATCGGCATATGCGATGTCAAACAAATTGCTTGTTTGAAACAAATTCATTTCGACGCTGTTTAAACACTTCTCGAAATTTTTTTCGCATTCTTTTGTAGTTCTCTCAAAACTTGGTTTAAGTTAACTAGCTTTTTAACACAGCTGGGTATTGATCTTGTCGGTAAACGTGCCTTTTTCCAATAAATAATACACTCACGAATTGTGAGATTTCCACTGTCACCGACATTTATGTTCACTTCACGAATATTATAGAACAAAATTGCCAGTACTTGCCCGTTATAGCGAAGTTTAGAGCCGTTGATTTGATGTTTTACGTCCCCTAGTAAAATTATTTCCGTTATGGAACTTCGTAACTCCATTGACATGTTCACTACATGAAAACAACGCTATGACTAATAAACAAGCAATTACACGCAATCAAAGTGACAGGGTGCTTGCGCCATACTATACAAGTAACGACATGTTTGCGATCAACTCGGCATGGGTCGCCGTTATTCTAAATAGCCGAAACTTTATTTTCAGACGTTTTTAGACCATTCAAACAAAATAAGAGGGTATGCGTTAAAAAAAAAAAAACATTTTAATTTATTTGGGACAACTCTAATATACACCGTTCGCTTGGACACGTAATGAAACCAATCTTCAACAGAATGCTCTCCAGCTTTTGGTTCCACTCACGCCCACTCTGTTTCAAGCCGTACAACGACTTATGTAGCTTGAGTACACGCTCGGGATGATCAGCATCGACAAAGCCTTCAGGTTGTCGCATATAAACGTCATTTTGTAGCTCACTATTGACTATTGCATATCGTACTTCACCGCCATCGCAATCACCAGTCTGATTGAGGAATAAGGTGCAACCGTGGAAAAAGTTTCAAATTTGAAACAACCAAACTTGCGAATTGACCAACGATGTCTGAGAACTCATCTGATCA